>LOEQ01000837.1:245400-258374 GCA_001685075.1 Bramus lutescens | reverse complement strand
CTTCTTCTTCTTCTTCTTCTTCTTCTTCTTCTTCTTCTTCTTCTTCTTCTTCTTCTTTCTTCTTCTTCTTCTTCTTCTTCTTCTTCTTCTTCTTCTTCTTCTTCTCCTCCTCCGCCTCTTTCTATTTTATTTTTAATGATTTTAATTGAAATAGAATTAAATCATTTCCATCTCTTCCCTCCCTTCCTCCAGCTGCTCCTAGTTATCCTCTCTCGAGTTCTTTCATTCTCCCCTTGATAGTCTCTTTTTCTTTGATTGTATTTCTTGCATAAACATGGATGCTAAGGTACAAATATCTGTACATAGAACCTGAAGACTCCACCCCCTTACTGGTTGCTCAGTGAAGGGTGGGCAGCCTTGAAACCATATGCATACAGACCATTGCTTTTTAATTTGGTAGCAGGAATCTAACCCTACTGGAAGAATCCTATTTGAGAAGAGCTTCTGTGTTCTGTAGGAACCTGAGGTCAGGTCCTTCCCCTGTACTGTTGTGGTGGGGGTCAGTGCCCACTGTGACTTTCCCTCTGTCCTGCCACTTCCCTGACAAGCCTAGGACCAAATGGTTTTTAAGTCTGAGCAGGGCGTAGGACTCAGAATTCTGTGGAGTTTCAAAGCATGCCATGGTGGAGCTGGGAGATGCAGCAGGAGGTTCTCACCCATAGATATTTTGTGATTGTCCAGTCTTCCTGTGTGGAGATCTAGCACGGGCATCTGTAGGGCTGGTGTCTTCAAATTTCACCCACAATTCTCTCTAGGTGCTCATCTTGCTCATCTTGCTGGTACTCTGTTCCCCTGAGAAGAATAATCTAGCGTGTGTGTGTGTGTGTGTGTGTGTGTGTGTGCAGGCATGTGTATATCTAGAGGCCAAAAGTCAGTATCAGGTGTCTTCACCTTATTTATTTATTTATTTATTTATTTATTTATTTATTTATTTATCCAGACTAGAGGAAGAAAACCCACAGAGTGTCTTCCAGCTCCTATGTTACTCATAGTGATATCCTGTTTTCCCTCCAGGAGGCACGTGCTTACTTCTACACAATGGCCTGTTCCTAAAATTTCCTTGCTTAATAAATTACATGTTTCTTTAGGTGGTACACTCGTCAAACCTCAATATTAATTGGCAATGGTCCCCCTTCAGGACACAGGGAAATTCTATATATTTAGAATTTATCACCATTGTCCCAGCAGTACGTTATCATTGTCTCAGACTCTGTGTTTTGCCTCAAGCATAAGGGAGATAAACAATGAATTTCAAAATGCTGGCAAAAACCACCTCTTGAAGAACATAGCGCGCGGTGGGGGTGGGAGAGGAGCCTTCCTGGGGTGTCCTGGCAGGCTTGCTGCTTGCTTCTCTTTTCACCACAGGTCTGAAGGGACATGTTTATTGTCTTTAAGGTCCACTGGACGTGGATAGGAGCCAGAATACCCAGCCCTTTCTCTGCATCTTGCCCCATGTTCTTATGAGAGACTCGGATCCATGACACAGTGCCCAGAAGCCGTTTGGAGCTGGGGTTCTTATGTGTAAGAAGACAAGGAGGAACATGGGCAGTGTGAGTCTGTAGAAGAGGCAGCCCTCTGAGGTGCATGAGGAACAGAAGAAAATGGACCCCTCTTCCTACAGCTTCATTACACACGTTAGGCTTCCAACAACAGTTGCCCTGGGGCAGAAGCGATTCTGGAAGTGCCAAGGTCCAGAGAAGGCGGGGCTGACTTGGACACCTTCCAAGGAGGCAATTGTTAGGTCACCATGGAAACACATCCTTAGCTCTGATAAAACTGTGGAAGAGCAGCTTGTGGGGAGACTGATGTACATGCTATACACACTAACACTGTGTGACTTCACGGCAATAGATGGTCTGAGGGGGAGCCCATGCTCCCAAAATATGATATAAGGGTCACGGGGGACAGGACTCAAGAAGTACTGTGGCTGTCCTCTGCTCCTGACTCAGCATGATGGAAGTAGATGCCTTAATTCCTTGACTTCCTTGCCTGGGCCCTGGACTATGAGCTGAGACAAACCCATCCTCCCCTAAGCTGCTTTTAGTCAGGGTGTCTGTCATGGCAACAGGAAAAAACTAGGAACGTGACTAACAATCTGGAGCTGAGTTTTATTACAAGTGTATATGCTCTGGGGAATCCAAAGTGTGGCCCCTATGCTGTGGGCATCCTCTCATTGAACTCTGAGGTCTTTTGTTTGCTCTGGGACTTCAGTTTTTTTGGTGGGGGGATTTGATTTCTACAGCATGTTGAGGGGTTTAGTTGTCTGCAGCCTGTTAGATTCTTTTCTTGTAGAAATAGAGGTATCATTCCTGGAGTCTACCACTGAAGCAGAACCCGAATGCTTTTTCTGTCTCAGTCTACAGCTGTCCTATTATAGGAGTGTGGTCTTATTGGCTATCTGGCTGGCACATCCTCTAAATCACCAGTGGAGTAGTTGCTATGACTGTGAGCACCTCTGGTCCTACCTCACCTTAGAAATATAGACATCCACACATGCAGCTGTGCCCTCATGCCTTTCAAGACTCATTTTTCATCTCCATGAAGAGTTCTCAGGAACCCTTCAAGATGCCCTCAGAATGGCAGCAGCATCTGGGCCTCACAAAAACCCAGTATAAATTCCTACTCCTTGGTCGGACTTCCCATCTCTACCTCCATAGAATGGGCACAGTCACTGCGTGGAGTCCTCATGATGTGTGGTATTCAAAGTGTGTGGTCATTGAGGTGTGTGGTCATCATTGAGGTGTGTGGTCAAAATCATGGTGTCGAGGTGTGTGGTCATCAAGGTGTGTGGTCATTGAGGTATGTGCTCATCAAGGTGTGTGTGGTCATCATTGAGGCGTGTGGTCAAAATCAAGGTGTGTGGTCACCAAGGTGTGTGGTCATCATGGTGTGTGGTCATCATGATGTGTGGTCATAAAGGTGTGTAGTCATTGAGGTGTCTGGCCATCGAGGTGTGTGGTCATGTGTATCCCTTTCCTTTACCTGACACCTACCTACTCAGCTGACTTTCACTGAGCCTTATATTTACTCCTAATTGAATAACTCAGTGGGAGTCTTAAGAACATCTTTTTTTCCTCCTACTTATTGCCCTCCCTTTCAAGACTTCCGGTTTCCTTCCATTAGCCCTGCACTGCCATGAATGTTCACTCAGAGTTGTTCAGAGTTCTCTGTGGAGTATCTTTCTTGCAAAGCCCTGATTTCCATAGGCCAAGCCTTTGCTGGTCTCCATGCTGTTAACACAGAGGCAATCAAGACCTTTACCTATGGATACCCATGATGCCTCACTTTCCCCACAGCCTCTATAACATTTGCTTGAACATGGTCTTTCAAAAATGACAAGTGGGGACTCATTCATGAGGTAGATTCAAGATGGCACCATCCAGAAAGGCTCTTTGCACTTGACCATCTTGAAGGTATTCTTTGTTTTTATTTTTCAAAAAAAATTTGTAACAATATGACTGAGAAGTCAACAAGTTTTGTTTCCAAGCTGCCTGGCAGCTTAAACCCGAAAATAATCACACAGAAACTTTATTAATTAAATCATTGCTTGGCCCATTAACTCTAGCTTCTTATTTGCTAACTCTTACATCTTAATTTAACCCATCTCCATTAATCTGTGTCTCACTACAAGGTTGTGGCCTACCAGCAAAGTTTCAGCACCTCTGTCTCTGACAGCAGCTCCATGGCTTCTCCCTGACTCTGCCTCCTTTCTCTCAGCATTCAGCTTAGTTTTTCCCACCTAGCTCTGTCCTCCTATAGCTCTACTATAGGCCCAAAGTAGTTCCTTTATTAACCAATGCTATTCACAGCATACAGAGGGAAATCCCACAGCACCCACCCTTTTCTGTTTAATAAAAAGGGAGGTTTTAATTTTAACATAGTGGAATTACATATAACAAGACAGGTATCAAGCAAGAATTATAGTTACAATATTTATATCTGCTTTACCTCTTATCATAACTAATGAAAACTATAGTGATCACTATAAATTCTTCAATTCCATCCAAGACTCCCAGAAGGATATAATATTACTGAGGGAAACAGGAAGTGCATTGTAAGCAACAAGGTTTTGAGATCTTAACTGTCTCTGTAGAGCGATCCTGGACAGTAACCCAAAATTCTTTGTAAGGTTGGAGCATCCGTTCTGCAGCCTACAGGCCTATAGTATCTAGCAGACTTTTCCATGAAGCTGGAAATTTCAAAGAGTTCTACTTATATTGGCAGTTTCAGTCCCAATTTTCTGCAGAATGTCTAGCAGACTATTTCATGAAGCAGGAATCCCGAAGAATCATCTTACCTTTAGGCAACTTCATTTCTCTGCAGGTCCTGCATGTCCAATTCATCAAGCAGTCCAGGCAAGAACAGTTTCTTGCCCAAATGGCTAAACAGCTCCATGAGGAGCCTCTTTGATGCCCATCTTCCTCTAGAAGTAATTGGTGCTGCCAGGAGCAGATATGTCTCATGTCTCATTGTCATGAAAAGTCCTAAGTTCTTAAAACATTTTAAATGCCATATTCTGTAGTCTTAGAAAGGTTTGAAGAATGCCTATCCAACTGAAATAAATATCTGTACATCTAGAAAATCTAACTAACATGAATACAAGTTTGACTATTGTAGATGATTACCTATTAACTTATATTTCTTAATTATACATCATATTTTTAAATGAGCTGTACAAACACAGTACCTTAATCAAAAGCAGAAACACATATAATAAAATTGACCTTAAATATGTATAAATAAACCAAGATCCATACCAATACAATTATTCATCTCTATAACATATCCCCCTTTAAATATAAACAAACATAAACAATCATTTAGGGAATTTGGGCATAGTTCTCTAGTTCTCTAGACTACTTCCTGCTGTTTGGGGGCACTATTAATCAGGTCTTTCATGGTGTATGCTATGTGCCAGGTTCATCTCAATCAGCAGTTGGATGAAGTAATTTTTGGGGGTGTTCACAGCAACCTTTCAGGGGGTCTTGGTTCATCAGACCACATTAGTTTGAAATGAAACCACAGGTTCTTATTCTCTGTGGAAACAAAAGAAGACCTCTTTTCCAAAGCAACATATCCTTAGACCCATAGTTTGAATTCAAGATACCTTTAAAACATATATGCTGGTTTAGCTTAGCAGCCCATACAATGAAATGTCTCTGTCCTTTGTCAAAAAATTCAAAGAAAACACACTAATATACATAATTCAGACTCTCTGTGAATTTTCCATCTTTATGTGGCTTATATTTCTTTACTCCTTTTAATCTATAACTTTCTGTAATATTTTTCTTTAAAGACTTTACTTTTTTTTAAAACCATTTACTTCTTTTTATAACTGTCTATATTCTTTTTCTTCTCTCTCCCAAACCTATGTACATTTATCCAACACTGTGACCATTTAGAGGTCTTTTTCTATCTGAATTTGTCTTTATTGTGTATTTATAATTATGTTCTGAGCAGAAGTGCTTCTTAAAATGCTAAATTCTTCATATGAACTTAAGTGGCACTAGGGGGAATATGGCACTGTCTGCTTGCTTCACCCAGACTGACATGGTATCACAGAGGTCCATTTAGCACGAGCCATGCTCAGAGCCCCATTTTCAGCACACAGTGGGTCTATGTTGCTATTGAGCAAGTTGTAGCAGTCTGTCCAACACTGTGACCCATTTAAATGCTCCCTAGCCAGACCTCCAGAAATAGAGCTTGTCTGGCAACATGGCCCAGAAAGCCGGCATTTCAAAACCATGGCTTTTCTGCTACCACTGAATCATGAAAACCTCTCTTAAAGGAGCCGCAGCATGCTTCCAGCAAGCAAAGCCCATTCGGGAAAATTAATGTGGCTTAACTTTGGGTTTTTAGTGTCTAGAATTCCTTTCCAAGCTCCCTCAGGTTTTAAATGGATTTTAGTTGTCCATTTGGGTGTGAATTTGTTGAAAGGAAGCCGCTTGTTTATCCCAGACACCCAGAACCAAAATAACCACAGAGATACTGTATTAATTAAATTACTGCTTGACCTGTTAGCTCTAGCTTCTTATTGGCTAACTCTTATATCTTAATTTAACTCATTTCTATTAATCTGTGTAGTACAATGTGGCTGTAGTTTACTGGGTAAAGTTCCATCTGGCTCCAGCAGGGCTATATGGCTTTTCTCTGATTCCGTCCTTCTTTCTCCCAGCATTCAGTTTAGTTTTCCCTGCCTACCTAATTCTATCCTATCACAGGCTCAAGACAGTTTTCTTTATTCATTAATGGAAATCACAACATATAGAGGGGAATCCCACATCAAACAAGTGCTCTAAAATATTAATGAAACAATCCCATACAAATACCATATGTAGTATATACCATTGCCATTTGAGAGATAATGCATTATAATCACTTACAAAATTACAGTAGGCATCTAGGGTCGTCTGGCCACGTTCCTGTGCTAGAGATAGTGATGAAGGGAAATATCCCGCTTCAACCTTTCTGGGGCTGATGGGCACAGGATCCCTTTTCACAGGACCATCAAGAAGCTGGGCACAGCACTGCCTTGCCTAGAAAGCAAGGGAATGCCAAATGGCCTGTCAGGCAGGTGTTCATGACTGGGACTCCGGCAGGCTACCAAGTCAAATCTTAGCTGGATGGCATCAGAATTCTTTCCTAGGCTAGGTCTGAGGTAGATTCAAACATTAAAATTAAAATTCAAACACTACTGGCAGTGGCACCAGGACTTATTCCCACTGCTTGTAATGGCTTTTTGGGAACCTACTCTCTTGGATGGATACTTTGCTCAGCCTAGATATAGTAGTGAGGGCCTTGGACCTTCCTCAAAGCAATGTGCCTCACCCTGTCTGAGGAGTGCATAGGGGGTGAGGTAGAGGGGTAGGTGGAGGGGATAGGAGAAGGGGAGGCAGTGGGAACTGGGATTGGTACATAAAATGAAAAAAAGATAGTTTTTTTTAATAAAATAAAATAAATTGAAGAAAGTCTAAACACACTAGTATCTATAGTATCTTTTGTCCTTCTGTGGTAGAAGGTTTGAATCCATAGTCATGTGCATGCTAGGCCAGAACTGAACCACCACATTGCATTTCCTTTTTCTTTTTGAAACAGGCTCTCACTAAGTTAATCAGGCTGGCCTTGAACTTACGCTGTTCAGGTTGGACTTTGACTAGTTGTTCTCTTGCCTTAGCCCCTTCAGTATCAGGGATCAGAGGCCTATGCCAACAAGCTCTGGTAAATTTACAAAAGTAACAGATGCAGAGAAAATTGTCCCAAATACCAGAAAAATCCAGCCTTGGTCACACCTTCTGAAGATAACTGGGGTTGAGAATTGATGTGTTCTCTTCTGTTACGTTAGCAAGTGTGCAGGTACCCTTCCTTTCCTTCAGTGTCTCCCATTGTGAGTGTGCAGGGACAGTCACCTGGTCAGTGATGAAGTATGTGTTTTGCTAACATGTGATAGATGTGCATTTGAATGCTGCTTCCTCTTACTCTTTCCCCTTAGCTTGACTGAACCATCCCACCTCATGCAATATCTTAAAACGCCATGTTTTGCACGGTAGATACATACATATATTTTTGTTCATTAAAAGTAATTAATTGTTTTAAATTAATTGATTAAAATGTAATCAATTAATAGAAATATGTCCTGGGTCTTCATAATTGGGTGGGGATGTAAAAGGACCAACTGTTTAAAAAGGAAATTTGAGAGTTTCTTAAAAAAAAAACTGTTTCTCTAGAACTTGATGGAAAGACGCTGTTCCTGAAGGCACCGTGCATATTGGACACGGGGCATGAAGAAGTCAAGTTGGTACTGACTAGGAAGCTTCCTCCTCGGTGACTGGCTGTCACAGTACCAGACGGAGGCTGCCGAAGGAGAAGTCACCAACAGTCTTAGTCAGCTGTGGACCCGTGAGCTACAATAACAGTTAGCATGGTGAGGTGCATTATGGGTACAATAGTAGTATGAATGGTATGGGGATAACCAACCACTTTCTGGTTGGATTTAAGACTACTCTGCAGGGAAACGCATGCATGGTAACAGGCCATACACACACACACACACATACACACACACCTCCAAGGATCTGTGTCTGAGGAGCTCATAGACCCTAGGGAGGAACCCACTACTATTATTTCATGAAATCGGCATAGTGTTGAACTGCCCTCTAAATTCAAGGTATAAATACAAGGAAAAATTACTCAGCAATTAAGAAGGTGAGATATTGATGCATGCAGCATGAATGGGCTTGAGAATAAACAAGCCAACTGTAAGCAGCCGGATGAAACAGAATCTGTCACATGAAACCCCATGTGTCTAAAGCTAGAAGATGATGATCCACAGAGACAGAACAGCGGTTTCTCAGGGAGTAAAATGCAGTTGGAATTTGGGGAGGAAATAGTCTATAGGAGTAGAGATTGGACTGATGGTCTCATTATGCATCTTAAATACGTACAGTTGACAGTGTAGCTATTATAGCTAGATGAAGCTGACTTTGATGACAGCCTGAGTCCCTGCCAGTCATTTAGATTATCATCTTTCATTGGCTGCACAAAGTATGCCCTGCAGATGCCCTCTAGTTAAATGGAGCACCCTCAGTAAGTGTTCCGGCTGTTTCCTTTCCAGGTTTCCACTATTCATGGTGGTTGCCATATGTGTGTGTGACTTCGCTGTTTTTTTTTTCTTTTTTCTCAGCATTTCTGTAAATGGATTTTCTAGAAATGGAATTGTTGGGTTAATGGTATGCACAGTTTAATTTCTAAATGATGCTGTCCAACTGCTCTGCAGAATTTAAAAAAGCCAACCTAAACAGATAACCTGAAAGTGTCATTCTGATGGTCTCTTATTGGCAAGGAGTGAGAACTCATTTCCCCACACCCTTGGCATCACTGCTTCAGGATAACAAGGCCGATGTCCTGCTATTTCTGCTCTGCTAAGCGGATGGCCGGCCCTGTCCACTTAAAGTCAGTGGCAGCAGCTATGGCCAGCTGCCATGTACGCAGATCCCTATTTCTGGGGGATCCTTGAGTAGAAGGGCACGGAGGTCTCACGCAGGCAGAAGGGAGCTGAATTTGTCAAGGGGCAAGGAAGAGCGAACACTCTCTGGGAGGTTTCTGTCGGTCGGGAGGTGTCTGCGCTCTGCTTCTTCAGGCCGCATCGGCAGTCTGCCGCACCGCAGCACGGCTAGCACAGACACGCGAAGTCAGAGGTGACGCCAAGAGAAATCCACAGCTGTCTGTGCTGAGGGGGGCTCTGCCTTCTTCACCCCATCTGGCAGATGTGGACTCTTGCCTCTGGGCTGTTTTGTCTGTGTTGTGTGCGATTCTCCCTGGCTGCACTTGACCTTTGACCCAAAGTTCTGGGATGTAAATTAGCACAGCAGCTGCTCTCCAAGTCCTAATAAATGCCCATATTAGGATCACAGCTCAGCCATAGGCCGGTCCTCACCACACACAGCTGGACTGATTGCTTCTCTCTCTCCTGCAGGAACCCCAAATGAAAACAAAATTAGGGTGGCTTTCTGGGAATGTTTCAGTCCCAGGACTATCATCCTTCCACAGTTGATTAAGCTCCTGCCCTGTTGCTATTCAAGGCAGAGGTGGGTCACCGCCAGTCTTGAAGGTGGCATGGCCAGGTTTTGTAGCATTTGTCCCACAGGGCCCGGTGATGGAATCTGGTCTGAGATGCAAGTCCTCAACCTGCCAGTACACCGGAAGGGCTTGAACGTGAAATGTCCACAAGAAAGATCTCCTTTCTTTGTCTCTGGTCAATTTCATTCCTAGAAAAATATCTCTTTGAAGGCAAAATGTGTTTCTCGTGTATCTCAAGCTTTAGTTTTTCTGATTTTTCTCTCAGGTTCACCTCAATGAAGACAGGCTGTGGACTTAATCTCCATGACGTCAGAGAATTAGGAGCACAAGGTTTTAAGTGCATCATGCCAGGCTTTGAGATAAGAGTTTTCTAACACTCGCAAAGACCCCTGGGAAGACAGTGGTCCACATGTACCAGAAATGACACTGGTTCTGCCCTTTCCCTGGCTCAGGTCACTGGAGGATGGAATCATCTCCTACTCCTGGCAAAACCAAGATCCAGACGGTGAACAAGGCAGCTGTGGGTGGCCTGGCTTCTTCATAGATGGGCAGGGCTGGGCTCATTGAGCTGCATCTGTGCAGGCACAGCGTGGCTGAGGTGACAAGTGTGATGGTAGGCATGAGGTGACAGGCATACAGTGCTGAAAGCTGAGCACAGTGAACACAGCCTAGACTAGGGATTCCTTCTCTTCTAGGCTTGCAATACAAGGGCCCATGGTGGGACACAGACACCTAGAAGGACAGAAGGCACTCTTCCAGATGAGGGCCACCAGCCATTCTCCAGGAGAAATGTCTCTTGCAGTATGGGGACAACTATAAGATACAGGTGGCATTAAAGTTGCTCCCATAGCCCATGATGGATACTTCGTACTTCCTGTCCAATTGTGTGCATGTACGAGAGAGAGAGAGAGAGAGAGAGAGAGAGAGAGAGATTGGCCTAAATTTTCCCAGTAGGCTGACTGGCTAGTGAATTCTAGGAACTCACCTGATTTTATTTTTCCTGGCATAAAATTACAAACACGCGGCAGAAACCGTAAAAGATTGGCTCCATATGTGAATGCTGGGAGTTTAATCCATGTCCTCATGCTTGCAAATCAAGCGCTTCAGTGACTGAGTTATCTGTCTCCTCAGGCTCCTCCCATCCTAATTCTTCTCAGCTGGCCTCGACATGCGTCATTACATCACCGACAGGGCGAGGGTTGACACTCAGGGATTCCACCATGACTCCTGAGAACTTCAACATGGTGAACACAGACCCTCAGCTTCCCTGTTCCCGAGTCTCTTCTGTGATGCAGCCGAACTACTGGCTTCAAAGAATAAATAGCTTTTACTTTGGAGCCCGCAGGTCATCTCTCCAGGTGTGATTCTGATGGTCACGTGGTTCCAGCACATGTGATCATGGAGCTCACAGAGGGCTTGTGGCAGGAGGACACAGGACAAGGATCAGACTACAGGGGATGAGAGTGACTTCAGGGAGAATTTTGCCTTTTCTGACTTAGAAAAGCTTATTCTCATGCTCAGTGGAATTTTCAGAGTATGGTGCAGCTAAGTCAGGTAGGAACTAATCTCTTGATTGACCATTCATCCAATCAGAAGCTTAGAGAGAGCTGCTGTATTGTAGCTAAGTGATCAGGGCTGGAGTGTCAGTCGGAATAGACAAATTCCTTTGTAAACTCCCAAGAGGAAAGAGAAATGTTCATCAAATAACAGCATAAACAGGTATGCATTATGGATGAAGGGATGTGCTCCTGTGAGGTTTGTACTATAATACAGCACATGCAAAGGTCCTGAGCCACAAGAGATCAGTGAGCTCGAAGGTCTGGTCATCACAGAGTCTGGGGAGTGTGGTGGCACAGCCTGAGGGACAGCAGGGACCTCAGCACCTAACTTGGTTGTTTGGGTCTTGAGGGTGGGAGGATGGCTAAACTACTGAGGGCCCAAAGCCAGGCAGGGGCGTGAATATGTGACCTCTTGTATTGAAGCTTTTCCACATTTCTGTGGGGGACATATGTGCCAGCAGCAGACCTGGGCAGAAGCAGAAGGTGACAGGTGCCACTATGCTGCCCTCCACATTCTAATCTACCAGCTCTGGCATCAGCATCTCTGGAAGGAGCCCAGCAGCACCTGTTCTCTTCCTACTTTCCAGTTTTCAAAAATGTAAATTAAAATGCTTATCTGTTCCACGAAGACCTGGCATGTTTAAATAACCATTATCCCTTCAGCATGTGCCAGGTGCCATTATCTCATATAGAATGGGACACTCAGTCCATGGGGGAGGCCTTAAATGATGGCCACCTCCCAGTCTGACCCAGATGGTATTATCATGATTTATTCAGGATTTAGAAAATGAGATTCAGTTAAACAGAGTGTTAAGTCACATAATTCCTATTATGTTTGTCTGACAGGCAGGGATGCTGACCTGGGAGGGGAAGGGGCCCCTGACAACTAGGAGGAGAAAGGGGAGGGGCCTCTGACAGCCAGGAAAGGAGGGGAGCAGAAGCCCACTTAGTTCCCTTAAAGTCTGCAGTGACAAGGAAGAACCCCAGGCTTCTTGGTATACTCAGATCCATCACCAGGATGATGGTGGTTAGCACGTACGAATAATAGCAGTAGCTGTGGTTGTCTGAGGGTCTTTGTCTTGTGTTGCTTCTGGTGAACCATGCTTCTTGGTAAGCTCCTTTAAAAGAGCCAAGCACAAGACAGACAGTTGGGAAGAGCCTCACTCTGCCCCTGTGTGGAAGTAGGACTAAGTATCCCATTGATAAGGAGCCATGAGCTACTTGGAAAGACACTATTTTGAGGCCATCATAGGTGCCCCTCAATTTTCTACTGAATTTTATTATAATGCCCCATAGAAAGTGATTATGGGCTCCAAAACAGAGCTTTCTAGTCAACTGAAGAGCAAAGGGCAAACAAAAATGGCCTATTTCATATCTTTTCCTGAGAAGACATGAAAAAACTCCAATAAGAACACTGAAAGTCCAAGAAGTGATGCCTAAGTTCTGCTGGCTGAGCCAGTGAGTTTATATGGACTATAGGAGCAATGGCCAAGAGCTGTTTACAGAATTATGAGCAACATGCAGGCAGCTACACTGTGGGCATCTCCTCCACTCAAAAGCTGTTTGCCACTCATATGGGAAAGGAAGGACCTCTTAAGCACCCCACCCTCCATTGTCTACACCTCTTCTCCATAATCTTTCCCTGTCCTTAATCACCCAGACCTGACCAATATCATCCATCTCAGTCCTCCATCATCCACCCATCCTCCATCATCTGTCCCTGTCCTCCATCATCTGTCCCTGTCCTCCATCATCAACCCTGGTCCTCCATCATCCACCCATCCACCATCATCTGTCCCTGTCCTCCATCATCAACCCTGGTCCTCCATCATCCACCCA
>LOEQ01000837.1:233511-245364 GCA_001685075.1 Bramus lutescens | reverse complement strand
CCATCATCTGTCCCTGTCCTCCATCATCTGTCCCTGTCCTCCATCATCTACCCTGGTCCTCCATCATCAACCCTGGTCCTCCATCATCTACCCTGGTCCTCCATCATCTGTCCCTGCCCTCCATCATCAACCCTGGTCCTCCATCATCAACCCTGGTCCTCCATCATCTACCCATCCTCCATCATCTGTTCCTGTCCTCCATCATCCACCCTGGCCCTCCATCATCCACCCTGGCCCTCCATCATCCACCCATCCTCCATCATCTGTCCCTGTCCTCCATCATCAACCCTGGTCCTCCATCATCCACCCATCCTCCATCATCTGTCCCTGTCCTCCATCATCATCCACCCAGAAATGTTAACAAACTCAGTCTCCTGAGCATCTCTGTGAGTGAATGCAGCTGCTCTGATTCAAGATATCCACAGTCAAAACAAACTCAGACAGCCTTTATTTCATAATCTCAACAGCCATATAACATGGTCCTTTAAAAATACCAAATAGGGCTTGGAGATGGCTCCATGGGTAAAGTGCTTGCTCTGCACACATGAGGACCTGAGCTCAAAACTCTAGCACCTACAAAAAATTGTGCATGTCTGTAAGTGCTTGTAATGCCAGCACTGGTGACCGGAGAGAGATAGCTTAGTCAAAGCTTTGGGCTTCCAGTTCAACGGGAGTAACAAGGTGAAGAATGATAAAGAAGTCTTCCTCTGGCCTTAGACACTCATGTATATGTGCTTACAAACACAAACACATGAATGCATGTATGCAGCTGCATACACACACCCACTCATATACTCCCTCTTCCCCTACACTAAGCAATAAATAACTATCCCTGTGAGGGTTAATTTTGTCAACCTGACAGATTTTAGAATCATGTATTAAACAAATCTCTGGGTATATCTGGTGAGCGTCTTTTTAGATCAGGTTAGTCAAAAAGGGAGGATTCACTCTGAAGGCAGGACCACCATTGCTGTGGGCTAGGACCATAGACTAAATAAAAGGGAGAAGTTGAACTAAGCACCAGCATTCATCTCTCTCTCTGCTTCCTGATTGTGGGTAGAATGTGGCATCTGTAGGTACAATGGGACCAATTGGGAACACAATGTGAATAGCCGTGAGTACAATGTGGCAGCTGCAGGTACAATGTGAACAGTTGTGGATACAACTTGAAGAGCTGTGGATACATTATGGGAACAATATAAACAGATGCAGATATAATGTAAACAGTTGTGGATACAATGTGAATAGCCACAAATAGAATGCAAACAGCTGCGGATACAACGTGAACAGCTGTGGATACAATGTGAACAGCTGTGGATACAATATGAACAGTGTGGGCACAGTGTGAGTAACTGCGGATATATTATAGATACAATGTGAACAGCTGTGGATACAATGTGAACAATGTGGGCACAGTGTGAGTAACTGGATACATTGTGGATACAATGTGAACAGCTGTGGATACAATGTGAACAGTGTGGATACAATGTGAACAAATAACTGCGGATACATTGTGGACACAATGTGAACAGCCGTGGATACAATATAAACAATATGGATACAATGTGAATAACTGTGGATACATTGTGGATGCAATGTGAATGGCTGTGGATACAATGTGAACAGTGTGGATACAATGCAAATAACTGCGGATACATTGTGGATACAATGTGAACAGTGTGGATACAATGTGAATAACTGTGGATACATTGTGGACACAATGTGAATGGCTGTGGATACAATGTGAGCAGCTGCTTCAAGTGTCCCCCACCATGACTTCCGTGCTGTGATAGACTCACTTCCCAACTCAAGATACCTCACACTGGGTCAAAGTAAACTCTTCATTCCTCAACTAGCCTTTGTCAGAGGTTTGGTCCAACACTAAGAAAAGAAACTAACGTAGCCTTCCAGGTATCTCCAGTTTGACCATTTCTCTCAGACACATACTTCAAATAGTTAGCTATTCAAGATCCCCAACTTCTGCCGCACAGCCACTCCGCAAGTGTAATATCACAACACTGTGTTGCAGCAAGCAAACATGCAGGCACGGTGAGGACTGTGCCACATGCAGTGTCCAGATGTGCATGCCTAAGATGAGAAGGGCAAACTGGGCAGTGGGTGGAACCCCCACTGTCTTATTTTCACCCCTGTGCTGAACATGAACCCAAGGCCTTGTGCATTCTAGCCAAGTATTCCATCATTGAACCACACCGTCAGACCTATACTGTCTCTTCTTTTGAGTCTAGAGCCTCCTCTAGTTCAGCCTCCTCTGGTCTGAACCATATCCTGTCCACCAGCAGCACAGTTTACCTGCATAGACAAAGGAATTGAAGGTAGCAACAGCCGGTCTATTCTTAGAAAGTAAGTGATGGATAATTCTGGTGTGAGAGGAAGGGGGGAAGGAGGGCTCCAAATGGTAAGGCCTGTGGATTTCTGAGCTGGGTGTCGAAATTCAAGCAAGGATTGAGACAAATGAGGGGAAATGTTTGCAGTCCCTTGACAAATAGCAACCCCAATGAATTTTTCATGCATGCTGGATGAAGAAGGTGGCTTGGCAGCTTTCAAAATATTTCTTTGCTCGCAGAAGTGGCTAACATATGATCAACATCCCATACTGCGCAGACGTCCGCTTCGGAGTGCCTGGAAGCAGATGGTGTGTCTTTGTGAAGATTGGAAGAGGGCTTTAGGGAGCTTGAGAAACGGCCTGGGAGCATTAGACTTGGTGAGCTGGTCACCTGGGATGCTGGCCACAGCCTTGGCTGACCAGAAGACATTCCAGAGTCAGAGTGAAAGGTAATTCCTCCAAGCAAGCATATGGAGGAAGCAATAACTCATTGCAGGGATATTTGTTAATGTAACATGTTAAGTCCTTAGTTTCCGATTCAAGTAACTTCCAGAGAAGCTTGGAGAGGTTAACTCTCATTCTAGATGAATGAGGTCACCAGCTGAAGAGCTGAACCCAAGTCTCACCCTGTGGACAGCAGGAGGATGCCTCAAGTGTTTGCAGATGAGACAGACCAAACAAGTGAGCGAGCCTGGTGGGTGGGCTTTTGGCTGTGCAAATCAGCAAGAGTGGTGAGCACCTTGGGACTTGCTTCTCTTTGCAGTGCAGATGCTTGCATCTGCTGGGTGGGTTTAATATGGACAATGGGCCAGTTGAATAGAGACTGTGTCAGTCAAAAGAAGTATGGCTCCGTTTTCTTCTGGAGGCTGCACCCCCAGAATCCCACAGAACTACAGCTCCTCATCTCTCCTGGTTTCCACTGAGCTCGCCCTACAAAGGCAGCAGGTTGGACTGGGTGATGCAGCCCTCAGCCTCTCCTTATACTCTGGTTATGTGTTTTCCTTGGTGTTCTCATGAATGGACTTTGGGGTGTTTCAGAGGACATCTCACCTGTTCTAATAGGGGCTTCTCAGCCATCACTGTTTGTCCTGAAAGACTGACTAGTTCACACAGGTATCACAGAAAAGTGACAATGTCTTCGCCCTGTGGCAACATTGGTTCTTTGTGGTAAACAGAAGCCCCCAGCACCCTGGAGTCCTGTGGACAGTTGTATGAGTCTTTACAGATTTTGGCAAATTCACACCATCTTCCCTGTGGATGGAAACTGTAATTGTAAGGCAATGTCTTCTCTTGTAAAAAACCATGAATTTACTTTATTTTATGTGTATGTGTGTGAACCTGAACATATGTATGTGCACTACACAGATGCAGGAGCCTGCAGAAGTCAGAAAGGTCACTGTATCCTCTGGAACTAGAGTTACAGACGGCTGTGACACACCATGTGGGTGCTGGGACATGAACCCGGGTCCTCTGAAAGAGCAGCAAGTACTGGTGCTCTAGCAGCTAAACCACCTTTCCAGCCCCAGTCATGACTCGTCTTTGCTGTAACTCCATCGACTCTGGGGCCAATCAAGAGACATGCCTCTGGCTGGTCTCTGAGGGTATTTCCAGGGAGGAGGCCGAAGCTATTGGTGGAGGGAGGCCCAGATTTTAAAGCTATCCGAGAAGCAGCGAGGCTTGTCTACTTACTCTTGCTTCTTATTGGTGAGTGGGTCTTTTCCCTTCCAGGGTGAGTCTTTAGCCAGTGGCTCCCCAGGAATCCCCCAGTCCTTCAGCACCAGAGCTGCTGAGTTGTTCAACCTCAGGGGATGAGAAGCTACCGAGTTCTTGGCCTCATAAAGGTGCAGACGGCCATTGCGGGACTACTCAGCCCCATTGCGTAAGCCAATCTAAAAAATCCCCTTTATAATATACATTTATATTATGACCCTCAGTTTTGTAGAGGCACTGTCCAACAGTAGACAAGATGATGGGATGATAACAAAGGTCTAGAGAACAGTATGAACCATGTCCTTTGGCAACTCGTGCTAGGGCCTGCGCACCAAGCTGTCTCTTAATGGCACATATCTGGGCATTCTTCCTTTGTAGGATCTGTTCCCTGGGTGGACAGGAAACGGGCAATCCTTTGCGTTCTCCCTTTTTCCTAAATCCTTGGTCGACAGTCTCCTGCTACTGTTCTGTTCTTACTACTGTCCCATCCATTTGGCCACAACTAGTGGATTTCTGAGATGGATCCTGGGAAAGCCGGCCACTTGTACTAAATAACCCAACAATAACAAAGCTTGTTTCCAGTTTCACTTTTCAGTTCCTTGTGGAATTCTTTCAAAACAGGTATTGTCCTTTTAATTTTATAAAGCTTAGGGTTGAAAAACTTGTGTAGTCAACACCTAGGTGTAGTTGGATCTGACATCCTTATAGTCTCTGTTGTTTTCACAACCCAGAGTGCCAGCAGGCCGCCACCTGCCATGTGCCAGGCATCAGAGTAGCACACTCAGATCACAGCCAACATGCCCTGAGTGTGAAGAACAGCACATCATAAAGGCATGTCATATCAATTACATATCAATAACCTGAGACGTGGTATCCAGGATGTTTTCTGAAGCTGGTTCTGTCAGGGTTCCCCTTAGATCAGTGGTTCTCAACCTTCCTAATGCTGCTACCCTTTAATACAGTTCCTCATGCTGTGTTGACCACAACCATAAATTTATTTCCATTCCTACTTCATGACTGTATTTTGCTACTTTTATGACTCATAATGTAAATATTTGTGCTTTCTTTGGGGTGAGGTCTAGACTCAAGGTTGAAGATCACTGCTTCAGACATTTAGATGACCACAGAGGGTTAGGGTTGGGGTTGGGGGTAGGATTAGGGCTCAGGGTTGGAGTTAGGGTTAGGTCTACTTGTGCCATAGACAAGAGTCTAGGTTGACTGACTTGGATTTCCTCCTACCAAGGAGCTAGACATACCTTCCTGCTGTCCTTGTCATGTCCTCCTGGGAGCACTGCTGGAGCGGTGCCATGGACTCTACATCTGGAGAAAAATACAGATGATTACCATGACCTTGGCACACTCAAGGTCACTTGCTCACTTTTCAGCTGCTTTACCAGTCTACCAGCCTGTTTGGACAGCAGGACTTCAAGGCAGGTGCCAGAGTGAGCTGGATATTTCATAGAAAAAAAAAAAGACAGAAAAAAATCACAGCTTCTCGGCTGCATGACTTCAATCTTCCACCACTGATTTAAATTTTAAAATGTTTCTATTATAATCTCTGAAGAATGGTTTCATCTTAAAGCTGCCCCCTAATAACCCATCCCTTGAAAAACCCAGCCAGACTTCAATAATAATAGGAGCCTCAGAAGTAGAGCGATAAAGAGTTTTTCTAACACCTCTTTCCCCATTCAAGTTAGGTGACAATTTTGTTTACTTGGTTCAGGTAAAATTCCAGGTGCATTGTGAGCCCCGCAGAAGAGAAATTGATTTTCTCCCTTACAGCTTGGAGCACGGCGGCTCTTGCGACACAGTCTTTACAATGAGATAGAAAGAAGGCCATCGACGCACACAAACAGATCAGAGCCAAGGCCACTCGCACTTTCCAGCCCTCCAGCCAAGCTCCAGTGATGCCCAGTCGGCCTGTTAGGGAAGACGGCTGGTGTCAACTCTGTTGTCTCCTCCAAACGCTCCCACAGTTAAGTGTCTCAGGGTCAGACACGATGAGTTGGTGAGGAAAGAAAACATGACAGTGTCTAGAACGAGCGAAGGATTCCTTTCTCTCTCACTCCTTGTAGGCAGAGCAGAAGTTCTACTGTGTGGGAAGGTGGCCACGGGGCCCTTAGATCTTAATTTTCAATGAAAACCAAGAATCTTTTCACTGAGCTTGGTTTGTATTAGGTAGTGTTCTCCATGCTATATGAAACATTCCTCACCAAAGCACCTCAAGGAAGGAAGAGTTTGTTCTGGGTCACAGTCTGAAGGTGCAGTCCATCACCGTGGGGGTGTTAGCTGGCTGTATTGCACGCGCAGTCAGGAAGCAGCCAGAGAGGAACGCTGGTGCTCAGCTCACTGTCTCCTTTCCATTCATTCTGAGACTCCAGCACAGAAGATGCCACCGCTCAGACTCAGGGTGGCTCCTCCCACCTCAGTTAACCCAGGCTAGAAGCTCCCTGGCAGGCACACCCAGGAGGTGAATCTCCCAGGTGATTTCAGATGTAGTCAAGCTGACAAAATCAACCATTCCCAGTTACAGAGTCAGCAAAGGCCCTTGTCAAAGCGCATCTTCTTTCCACTGTCTCCAGTCATCCTGAGGTTGTTCCCCCAACCTCCTCCTCAGCGGAGCACCTGCTGTGGATGCATTGAGTTTTATATTTGCACAATCTTAGACGGCTTTTGGGACTGCTTCTGGAATGAGGGTGGTGTCCTATCTTGTAATTGCTGAGTCCACATCGTTACCGGAAGTCTGGTCTGACTGGATGCCCGTTGCTTCTCTCTTCTCCCCCCCAGACTCCTCCCTGTCTGCTCTGCTGGTCTTCACACACACAGAGGGCTGCATCCACACCCAGAAATTTATTCACTAGGTTGGACTTGGTGCCCTTTGAAGCAAATGCATTCAGCATGCACCCATTTTTTATTTACTTGTTGGGGCTGCACTCTGTACTTGATGCTAATATTACTTGACCTACCATTCAGTCAAAACTTCCAGTGAACAATTAGTTTCTCCCACTCAAGTCCTTGATTTCTCTGCTTTAATTCCTGGAATGGTTCTTATTAACATCCCAGTCCAGTGAGCTTTCAGCACTGCTGCCAAGGCTGCTGCTGCTGGAGAGGGTCCACTGCAAATGTCAGCAGGAGCTCAGGCCTGGGGGCTTCCAGACTGCACCCTCCAGCCTTGCTAAGTCTTCAATGGAAGCTGTTTTACCCAGGCACCCAACATGACCTCATTTTAAATCTATGTGAATTGGATTGTCATTAAAAAATTAATCTAGCCACATATACCCCTAAACATACAAACAGCCATTCTATTTGGAATAGAGAGGAATCTCAGACAGTATTTGGATAAACTATCTGTAAAGATGTGTGTTTGAAATAGAAATGTCGAATGGGAGTGCAGTGTCTTCCGGCAATTCATTTTTACCTATGAAAGCTGTGCTCTCGGATTTAGATATTAACAGCAGTACACTGGAAATTGACATGAGCGATGTTTGCACATAGCGTTCTTGGGTTTCCCGATGCCAGCGAGGAGTCGGCTCCATGAAAATCGATGATTTTATTAATATATACGGGACCCAGACCTCATCCTGCTCACAGACTTTTTAATGAGGTCGGTGCTCAAAAACATGGGGTTCTAAAGGAAAGTTGAATAAATGGCATGTCAGTTCCGTTAAATCACACTTGGTTATGAATTTTTGCCTCTTCCTCTTCAATACTAGCAAGTCATATAGCCTGCACACTCTGTGGGGGTACGGAAATGGGCTCCTTCTGTCCCCTGCATAATGACACAGGAATGTGACCAAAACCTCAGACCACTGGTGCCCAGTCCACACACAGCCTATCCCCATGGTGTGATACAATGTTGCTCACGTAACTTTCAGGGTCTTGGAGAGAGCTAATTATATGGAATGAGTGATCGTAAGGCACACAGGGCTGGCGATGACACTCATTCTGCAGAATGTATCAAACTTGCATGAGATCTGGGCCCTGTGGCTTGGGAGAAAACAACCCAACCTAGCTTTTGTTTGATCCAAGTCGCTTTTGCCACTCCCACTCTTTGGGGTTGTCAGTCAGTCACGTGCTTGCCTCACAAATCAGAGGACTGGGGTTCACATCTCCTGCATCCATGTGAAAACTGGATAATCCTGGCACTGGGAAAGGGGACACAGGAGGATCCTGTGTATAGCTAGTTTTGGTGAACTGTAGGGTCAGTGACAGGCCTGACTGAAAACATCAGGTGAGGAAGGAGGTGCACAGTGTATGTCCACTCATCCACACACTCACAAATATGCAGGGATCAATAAATCAATAAATGCCCATTTGAAAGGCTTGATTTCCTGTTTAAGCTTCTCAAACCCCATTCTTTAGCCTTCTAGCCCTCATTGGCATAATTTATTCTTTTAAGAGGAGGGAGACACTTCTAGCTTTTGGGAACTCCAAAGCTGATCGTCTTTCTGTATTTATAATTGGCTATTTCAGAGGCAAGGCATGCTACATTCCGCTCATAAATTCAACAAGGTGAGACGTAAGGAGCTATGATTTAGTGCTTTCCCTAAAACTGCAGCTGCCTCTCAGGAGTAATTCATCTCCAGCAAGGACGCTAAGGTGCAGGATGAGTGAGCCCCCCCCCCCAGGGCTGGGATCTTTACTTTTGGAAGCCCTGGGTATCAAGATCCTGGCTCAGTGTCCTGTCAAAGCATTAGGCAAATTGTGACAATTTGTGTTCTGTTGGACTAGTTCTGGGTCCAGCTGTGGGATGCAGGCGTGGAGCACTTAGCGATTCAGGGACCTGGAAGCGGTGCCCAAGGCAGATATGTTCCTGTTCCATGTCCCCTTCCTCAGAGGGCTTCCACCTCCAGGAAGAGAGCACCCCACTTCCCTATGGCAGATCTCAGCAACCACATTTTCCTAGGAGGTCCTTTTTCTTTTGAGAATGTCGCAGTGGCTGCACTGAGGCAGAGACTAAGCTGGAGGCTGGCGTGTTCTGTCTACCCCCACTGTCAATAGTTCTGCAGGGGTTTGGGTGCCATTTTACTCTCTCAGGCCCATGTGCTGAACGTCCGTCGTCCCAGCGTGGCGTCGGCGTGATGGAATGCTGAAGAAGTGGGACCTAGTGACAGTTATTAGGTTACAGGACTCCAACATCCTTAAGGGCGGCGGCAGTGTCCCGCAGTTGGACATTGTCAAGAGAGGCCAGCACTCATGCCTGCACCCTGGCATATGCTTGTCTTCCTTTTCTGATTCTCTGGCCTGTTGTGACATAGCCAGAGGGCTGGTCCTGTGTTCAGGCTCTGTGTAGCCTTCAGCCACCAGTCTGTAGTCAAACCATCCCGAGTGGAAAAAGAACTAAATGAAGCTTTCTCTCTATGTCCCCTTCTGCTTGTAGATGTTTGTTTGGAGTGCATGCCTGTATTTGTGTGCATGAATGTGTTTCTCTGCGTATATGTGGTTACATGGAAGCATTTTATGTATACATGCACAGATGTGTGTACCTGTCTATGTTTGAATATGCCTCTGTATGTGCGTATGTGTGTCTGCATGTGTGAATGTATCCCTATGTGGGCACATCTCTGCATGTACATGCCTATGCATAGATGCATGTGTGTATATGCATGCCAGTGTTCATGTGTATACATCTCATGTGAATACATTATTGTCATGTGTGCTTATGTGTGTCTACCTGCATGCCAGTGATACATGCACACATCTCTGTATATGTCTGTGTGTATATGACTGCATGGGTACATTTGTATGTACATGTGTACATATGCTCATGCCTGTGTGCACTTACATCTGTTTTGTACATATTTGTACATACACACTTGTGTGATGCATACCTATACGCATGTACATACATCTGTATGTAAATCTACATGTGTGGGCACACAGTATGCACACACAGCTCTTTCTCTGTACTCATGTGTATATATGTACAGACTCATAAGCATGTGTGCTAGTCTGTGGTGGCATGTTTGAGTGTGTATGTGCGTTTTTCATGAATGCATGTTTCCCTGTGTGCACACTTGTACTCAACAGTGCATATATGGAAGCCCACACGTGTATGATTTATGTATACGAGGATGGCAGTGTGGTTTGTGGGACTGCTTTTCCTTTTGGTCACCTATAGTAGCTGTATTTACTACAGCTCATGAGGAGTGTCTTATAATAAAAGAACCAGAAATCTAAACAGAAGCTAAGTTCATGGTCCTCCCAGGCCTGGGCCAGCATTTACCCCATGGCCTTTAGGGAAAGAGCAACATCTTCCACACAGCGTGTGAGAAAGATGAGGAGCTGAATTCTCGGGATGTGCTGGGCCAGGATCCTCTGAGCAGACTGTGGATGACTCCCTGGAGAAGGAAGCTGTGGGGCTTCCGGCTCTCCCCTGGGAAACAGCCAGTTCAGCGATTTGCAGTGGGGGTGGTGAGATTTCTTGACACCCCTTTTTATTAGTTGGCTAAAAGAGAGAGTTGAATGTCTGCACAGTAGAGCTAGTCACTGCCCGCGGTGCCTCTCCATGGGTTTCCTGCTAAAGACTTAACACAGGTGAGAAAGAGACACCATCATCATTGTGTAGTCACGAGGGAGATGCAGGGCTCAGTCCTGGAGGAGAGACCTGAAATGGTTCGAGCTGAGGTGATCTGAGGAGGCCAGGGCGCTTGGGCGTTTGCTGCTGCTTTTTCCCTCCTTTGCAGAGGACTCCAGTCCAGGAAAACTACACAGGCAGTGCTCAGAGTCCTCTGCCCACACCCTGTGCATAGCACCCATCCTCAGATCCCCAGCCTTTCAGTGCCTACACACCAGCCTCTGGGGACAGCTATAGGTGGCTTGCATATACTGAGGGGAGCAGGATTTAAACCAGGTGACCAGAAGGGGTGTCTGCAATTCCTAGAGGCACAGGTTTCCCTGGGAGTCACACTCACAGTAGAGAGTCTGAGGTGGGACATGGGACAGGTCTGGGTTTCAAGCCAAGAGAAGGACTTGGCTTATTGAGGGGCTAGGCTTCAAGACAGATCAAGAAGAGGGCTGGATGGCTGGAAGGGTCACTTCCCCCCCCCAGGAGAAAAGGACCTGCCTGCCCGCTGCAGACCAGGTGGACCCCACACCCCATCGTTCAGAAAGATCCCTCTGCCTGGCCAGCATCTAAAGCCTGCTGGACCCCATGGGAGACTTCAGGAAGCTGAAACCAGGGGAACTGGATTCCAGTAAATCATCCATCCTCGGTTCCTGTCTGCACGGGGATGGCTCCATTGGTGAGAGAACTTGCTGCTTTTGCAGAGAACCTGACTCCTATCCCCAGGACCCACATGGGTACCCGTAGCTGTCTGTAATTCCAGGTGGGATGCCTTCTTCTGGCCTCCTTGGCTACTACACACATCCAGTACATGGACGTCCACGCAGCAGACACGCATGCACACAACACAACGCTTTACAAAGGCAGCGGAGAAATGTTGTTCTCTGCACTCGGGGGTACGACTTCACTTTCCACCGGGGCCAATTATTTCCATGCTCCAGGAGCAGGACGCTTCCTCCTAATGCCACCGGAGCAGGCAAACCCTCTGCGACTGCAGCGACCGCAGTTGGCCCTGCTAAAGAGATGGGCTTTTTGGACAATAAGGGGCTTGCATGCCGTTTAGCTTTCAGTGGCAGATGCATTTTCACCTGGTATCATGATGTTCTGTGCAGCTGATTTATCCCAGAGAGAATTGCCTTCGATATTGTCCTTGAGAGCCCATGAAGCAATATTAGAGTGTTCTGTCTTCATCTTGCCAGTGTTCCGGCTGCTCTAATGGCTCCTTCGCTTCTGA
>LOEQ01000837.1:200218-216085 GCA_001685075.1 Bramus lutescens | reverse complement strand
CACCTATACTTCCTGCCTGGCCAATCAGCGATTATTTAAAACATGATTGACAGATTACAGACAATTCTCCCGCACCATGTGTATGCATGTGTGTGTACATATTTGTGTTGTGCATGCAATGAGACCTGCTTTGCACCCAGCAGGAGCATCTCCTCAAATACTGGAGGGCTTGCTGATATGCTGGTGGTTACCACCTCCAAAGGGATGCTCCACAGTATTCAAGGCCATGCCCTAAACTCAGTTCCAGCAATTCCTGTTTGCATTGTACTTGTGGAGCACACAACTAAATGCAGGGTTTTAGCCCACCCAAAGGAGGGTGGGTTGGGTCCAAGGAAAGGTAAGTGTGCCACTCGCCCATTACCCAGCCTCCCTCAATCCCAGAGACTGTCAGATGCCCAGATAGCTCAGTTGGTAGAGCCTGGGACTCTTAATCCCAGGGTCATGGGTTTGAACACCATGTTGGTGCCAAGTGCATTAGGGTCTGGGCCCAAGCAGAGTTTGGGTCATCCTCAGTTACTGCTTTATGGAGCTCTTTGAGATCTTTAGCCTCCCATGGGTACTAGCTCCTGGGGCCAGGTTAACCAGATGAACTTGGAGGGTGAGCCTCACAGCCCAAGATTTGAGTCCCCTTATGATCCCTCCTTAACGAGATAAGCTTCTGCATAAGTCGTCTCTCCCACCCCCTGTCTAGCAGTCGAAGGCCGGTCATAGAAGTCCAGGTCATGCAGGTTTGTCTGCAAGGCTGCATAGGGCTATGCTCCCTCCCCAATCCCAGGTGCCTAAGGCAGGGGTCCAGGATCCTTTGGGGAGCAAGAATCAGGAGGAGTGACTTTTGCTTCTGTCTTAATCTCCACAGAGCCTGCTTTGGTTTGGTTAATGCGCCCCCTGTAAAATTTGGCCCATTCCTTTTCCTCTTTGTCTTTTGTGTTTTCTCTTATCTCTCCTGGGCCTGCACTGTCCCCTTTCCCTCTGAAGGCCCCTGGAGCAGGGGATGGGGGAGAGTATTGTTTCCATGAAGAAGGAAGTTCTAATTTTGGTGATGGTGGGATGGAACCCCAGGGGTGGCACAGTACCAAAATGTTTTTGCCTTTCTGCGGCTAACTTCTCCACCCAGGCCCATGTAGTCCAGGAGAAAGGGTTGGAGCTGGGGATCCAGGGGACAGCGTAACAATAGTTACCCAGGTCTTGACAGCATTACTATCGGATAATTCAAGACCTCTGGACTTAAGCATGAGCCACAATGCCTTCAAGGCTGACTCTTCTTTAGATGAAATAGAATTACCCATACTAAGGGTTTCACTTACCCTGAGAGACTACCTAGCCTTGGCTGAAATGTTATTCTTCAAGCCCCACATTGGGCGCCAGGTGCAGGGTCTTAGCCCACCCAGATGAGGATGAGCTGGATCTGAGGAAAGGTAAGTGTCATTATCGACTATTCCCCAGTCTTCCTCCATCCCAGAGACAGTCAGACACAGCAGGGAGTGAGTCAAGCAGGAACTCATTTATTTTTGCACAGTAAACATCTTTTAAAGCAAACAAAACAAAATAAAAAACCTGCAGGGCCATAGGGGATGAAAAAGGAGCCAGCCAATCATTTAAAGGTCACCCTATCATGTACTCAGGAACCCTACATTTACTCTATTGTCCACGAGCTGTTCACGCACTGACATCGTCTTGCCTGGTTCTGGTGTCCAATCAGGTCTTGGTGTAAACAACTCAGGGACCTCCTGTCTGACTTTCTTTTGATGCCTCTCAGCTGCCCATGTGCCCTACAACCAAACTTTTAAGTTAGGTTGGCCAATTCTACACTCATTGGCCACCACGTCAGCAACAGCTCTGTTAGTTGAGAAAATTATCTTCTTGGGTCCTGAAGGTAGCTTATTTGGGCCTTCTTGGTCTCTGGGGACATGGGAGATGACTATGGGGTAGTTCCTGGAGGCTTGTGCCAACTTGCCCCACTTCCTTTGTTTCTCCTCCAGACAACATCAGGCATGGTGCCCATGGGCATAACATTACTGACACTGAGTGGGCCTTTTGCTGCAACATACAAGTTTCCTGGTGTGGATCCTCTCTGCAATGATGAACAGCTCTGCCTGCTTCTTAAGTAGGCAAGGATCATGAAAGATGACTTCCAGAGGGTTGGCCATGCCTAGGATCACAAATGTCCTTTAGGATGTGAAAGACTGCCTTCTGGAGGGACGGCCATGCCTAGGATCATGAATGTCCTTTAGGATGTGAAAGACCACCTTCTGGAGGGACAGCCACACCTAGGGTCATGCAAGATACCCTTTAGGATGCACTTAATATAGCCATGCTGCTCAGCAAAGTCCACAGCAGGCAAATGGGTGTCCTTAACATGTTTCATGTGCTTGTATGCAGGGTACAGAATCCAGGTGTTCTGACCTCAGATCATGTGGCCCATGGTGAGGGGTCTGCTGCCAAGTTCAGCTGAAAGACTCCTCTTAATCTATGAGACCAGGTGTCTCACTGAACCTGGGCCTAGTGGAGAAGGCTAGTTTGGCTGGCCAGCGAACTCCAGAAGTCTGGTTCTCTCCAGCCCTCCCACATGCTGCCTTGGCAGACACTCACCACTGTGCCTGCTTTCCCGTGAGTGTTTGAGACCCCCATGCGCACACGGCAGAATCTTTACCAGCTGAGTCTTCTCCCAGCTCCACTCTGTGGCTTTTCATTCCTTAGATTCATCAGTCTGGGCTTTTCGGCTTAACTCCTAAACCTGATATTATTGAATCTCTCCTATATTTGCTTGTTGCCAACATGTGAGCCATAGAAAAATAAAGTCCCTTTCCTTGTGTGTGTGAATTGGGATGAGGGACACACACACTCCTTCCCCACTCAGTGATGGCTGCCCATCATCTACAAAGACACCCAGACCTGGCATTTTGTACACAGAATCCCTCACTATCCATCAACCCCATCTACCAAGCACTCACACAGTCTGGGTGTGCCCACTTTATGGCCCCTCGGCTTGTGTATGGTCAAGTCAGGGCTTTTGTATCTGGCTGCACAGACTGGGCCCTGCTACACAGACTCCCCCGATCCCACGATCAAAGGCTCCGCAGTCAGAGCCCTGGACCCTCTCACACACACCTCCTTTCTGTCCCAGGGGCTACTCAGTCTAGGGCCCCTGGCTTTCATGACCATCTTCCTGTTATTACCCCATTGATTGTATCCTAGAATAGTCTATAAAATCCTCCCAAGACTCCTCTACAATTGTAAGACAGCCGCTACGAAGTGCAGACACTGCAGAAGCCAGCCCTGTCCAAGCCAGAGAATCGGCCAAGTGAACATGGCTTTTGGTGCCGGTTGTGTTCCCTCTGTACCTGGAAGATGTCCCCACCATGCATTCTTTCTCAAAGACCCCGACCTTGCTCTTTCCCCTCTACCCGTGTCCCTCATAACTGGCCCAGGTCACTTCCCCTCCACAGGAGCCAGCAACACTAACAGCAGCCAGCTCCCTGACAGGCTTGTCCATGGAAGTTTTCTGGGGCCACTCTGAGCATCGTCAAGCCCTTTGAAGTCTTGCCTGATTCCCAGGAACACCTGTTATGACTTAGCAGCTCATTACAACTCGTGGGGTGAGCGGATAAATTTATAGACACAGAAACTACAGCACTGACCGCAAATGCGGATCATGGGACCAGGTCTTAGGAGAGAAACAGGGAGTCAGCAGAAGACAGATGAACCACAGGAGGAGGAAGTATAGGATCTTCGCCAGTATCCTTCCTAAATAAAAGCCCCATAGACACATTTAACTTCTAGTGCAAATGGGACTTCTCAGATAAAAGTGTTAGTGGGTCACGATGGCATTGTCCTGGACCATCTGGATGGGACCAAGTGTGTAGTCATAAGTCTGGAAGGAGGATGTAGGGAGTCCCAAAGACAGAGCAGTAGGTGATATACCCGTGGGAGCAATAGGCGGCAGAGATGAGGAAGGCCACACTGGCCAGGGAAAGCATGGAGTCCTTGACATTGAATACACAGGAATGAGTCCATGCCCATGAGCTCATTCAGGAGCCAGTTTTAGTTTCCAGATGCTGGCTTCAGATTTATGGCTTCCAACCCTGGAAGCAAGTGAATTGTTGGGCCTGGGGTACTAAGTCTGAGGGTTTTTTTATGGCAAAGTTGAGGAGCGAGTGCATTTACAGTCTCAGGGTTTTGTTCTCAGAAATCCTGCTTGGAGGCCTTGCCCTTGGTGTGGAGGAAAGCTGAGAGCAGGAAGCGAGCAGACGGCTCATGAGGATTCTGGGCCTGCTGAGCTCTGAATGTTTCCTCCAAAATACACAAGTTGGAACTGAATCACTGGTATTAAAGGTGAGAGCTTTAGGGGCTGGGCAGATGGCTTAGTCATTACAGTGCTTGAATTGCAATCATGAAGACCTAAATTTAATCCCCAGCAGTCCCCTGGAGGGCTGTGTGCAGAGGCTTGAAATTTTAGCGCAACCTGGGGGAGGTGGATACAGACCCTGGGGCTTGCTGGTCAGCCAGCTAGTCCAGCGTAACCAGGAAATCCCATGTTCAGTCAGAGACCATGCCTCAAAAATTAAAGTGGACAGGAAATGACGAAGATGTCTGACAATGACCTCTGGCCTCCGCATGCATACACTCAGGAACACAGGCACACACAAGCACACAGACATACGGACACACACACACACAGACATACAGATGCACACAGACACACAGACATACAGACATACATACAGACACACACACACACAGACACATAGACATACAGACACACACAGACACATAGACATACAGACACACACAGACATAAAGACATACAGATACATGGACATACAGACACACACACAGACACACACACACCAGACACACACATAGACACACAGACATACAGACACACACAGAGACACAGACATACAAACACACACAGTCAGACATACAGACACACACAGACACACAGACATACAAACACACACACAGACGACCCACACACATAGAAATACACACAGACATACAAACACACACACAGACCCACACACATAGAAATACACACAGACATACACACACACACACCAGACACACATGCATAGAAACACAGACCTACAGACATACAAACACACACACACACACACACACACACACACAGAGACCTTTCAAGGAGGACCATATGTGTATTCTCTTGTCAGCTTTTGTACCCTGTGTGGAAATGCATTTCTCTCCCTGGAGTTGGTCTTCTCTTGTTAAAATCGTGCTTATTGTATTTGCTTCTTTGTGTGTGTGTGTGTTTGCACATCTGTATATGTGGCATGCCACAGTGCACATGTGGAGTTCAGAAGACAACTTGCAGGAACTGGTTCTCCCTTTATGCCATGTGTGCCCTGGGGATGGAGGTGTTCTCAGACTGGGAAGCAACTGGTTCACCTGCTGAGACATCTCACCAGCTCTTAGAGAAAGTCTTCCTAACTTTCCAATCAGCCCCCATTTTCACCTGAGAAATTTCATACAACTTCCAGTAGATAAACTGGGTATACAAATGGAAGATTTACTGATAATAAATCATAAGGAAATTTATTTTAAAACATCTCTTTAGCATACTTACAAGATTATCATTTATTAAAGATGAAAACAAATTTGTATACTGATGAGATGGATGCTTCTCTATTTTTACCTAGAGATTGAATTCTTGGCTGAATATTTGATCCTGCAGGACGTAGAGTATATTCACATTTTTAAGAACTTATTGATATTTTGGTTTTATAACCATCAATTCTGAGAATGCTATTTTGCATAAATACATAGCACAAAATAGGAGAAGTATGTTTAGAACCATTTTGGAGATGGTTGGAAATTCTGTCCTAATCCCAAGCCAAAATTTGTTTAATGATTTTTTTTAAAATGAAACTCAAGTTATTAACTCAAATAGAAATACTAAAAATCAAACATTCTAACAAGATGACACTCTGACTTGGTACTTACTTCCTGAGGATGAAATATTAAATGTCTTCGTTTTCTGTAATGAAATGATTATGTTGCTATAGGAGCAGAAAACCGGGTATGTGCCATTCATAATAAGTGACAGTCTGGAGTCAGAGTCATGCTTTGTAGACAGTGTCAGCTGGTGTAGAGTGGTGTGCCAGTGGGTACACAGCAAAGTGTACGGTCCACCCAGCGGGTGCACAGCAAAGTGTATTGTCCACACAGCGGGTGCACAGCAAAGTGTGCCGTCCACCCAACGGGTGCACAGCAAAGTGTGCCGTCCACCCAGCGGGTACACAGCAAAGTGTGCTGTCCATCTTCAGAACCAAGGCCACTATGAAGTCACACTACATAGCCTTGGATTTGCAGAAATTCTATGACTAGCTAATTCTCGGTTGTCTTTATCCAGAGATCTTTTCCTTTGGCAATCTTTCCACAGCCCTGACTTTCCGGTATGTGACACAGGTCATGGCTCACCATTAAGGAAGCCGGACTGTAGAGGAAGCAGTAAAGAAACACAGTTGATCCTATCTTCTCCTTATACTTTCTCCAAATCTATAGAGCTGAATTAGAATCAAATGCGAAACAACTTTGAGTTTACTTAAAGATTTCTCCATCTTGTTATTGAGGAATGTTGCAGCTGTGTCTTGTGAGCCAGGTCCTCGTGCTGGATTCAAAGATCTGCCTATTCTTTTTTTAATCTTTACCTTTTACTGATGTTAGGCTGTGTCATGGAAATAAAAGGCACAATAAACATGAGGGACTTCTGGTTGCTGTTTAGAATCTAAAGGGTCTGCTTTGGAGTTAATGATCAGATCCTGGAGGCCCCTCTTAAACTCCTCAGTGACACCAAGACATACCTGGAGTTCTTGCATGCATTGTCCATGTATGTGTGCATGTGTGGATACAGGTACACTCACACCTCTGTGTCTGTGCCTGTGGAGGCTGGAGGCCCCTCAGTTGCCACCCACTGGTTTTTGAGACAGGATCTCTCGCTGGCTTAGAACTCACTGAGTCAGACAGGCTGACCAGCCACTGGTCCACAGGGTCATCCTGTCTCCTCTGCCCCATCTAGGGCTTAGCACCACACTGGGCATTTTATGTATTCTGTGGATTGAACTCAGGTCCTCATGTTTGTGGAGGACACTTTACAGGCTGAGCCTTCTCTCCTGGAACATGAGTGTAGTTTTCATGATGACCCAGTGTGTCGTCTGTAATCACAGGCATTCTCTCTGTCCACTGTGAGAGACAGAGGTCGGTGTGAACAAGACTTGTTGCCCAGGGATCTGATGTCTCAGGCTGTGCTCTGTCACCTTCCTGGCAGGAATCACACACAGACCCAGAATTTCAGAACTCAATCCACTATCTCATTCTTGCTGAATTTTAGACTCAAACATGACTGTGAATGTGCTTTATTCAAGGGCTTGAATTCATCTCTTAGATGAATTGCTTTGCATTTTCTGGAAAGTGGAGATGGTGGCCGAAATTGTATATATCATTTAAACACAAGAAGAAGGCATTTATCTCTAGGGACACTGCTGTGGGGATGCTGCCAGAAAGAACCTCTGGTCTGGATGTGGTCATCTCCAGCATCATGCCTGCCATGGGAACCTTCCTTCTGACCCCAGGTGATTCAAGAGAATGATTCAACAGCTAGATGTGGAAGTCAGAGGCTGCTTCCTGCTTCCACCCCACTCCGAACCCCCTCCTTTTCATAGTCCTTCCATAGATAGCTTTACTGCATCTGTTGTTCTGCAGGACTGCCCTGCCACCCTGATCTGGTACCTGGTCTCTCTGGATGCGTCTGATACAATCTCCCTTCATGGATTGAAAAAAAATTTGTGCTTTTCTAAGTCATTCGAGGTCTTACTCGTGAGAAAACATGGATGTGAGACATTTTCTTTCATTTAGATAACGGTGCCATAAATATGAACCACATGTTCCTTTTCTTCAAAAAAATCTTTGCTTTGCATATCTATCTATCTATATCTAATTTATTTATTAGAGTGTGTGTGTATGTGTGCACATGAGCATATACTCCAGGGCTCTTGTGGTGTGTGTGTGTGTGTATACGCAAGGCTCGTGTGCAGTGTGTGTGTGTGTGTGTGTGTGTGTGTGTGTGTAGGTCAGAGGACAACATCAGGAGTCGGCTCTGTCTCTGACCACGGTATGGATCCTAAGGATGAAACATAGGTCATCAGGCTTGGCAGCAAGAGCTTTCATGTACCAACCTGGCGTATTCTCTTCTGATCTTTAAAAGCAGCATGGCTACAAAAACCTTGGCTTCCAGGGTCAGGAGATTGCCGTCTTCGCTCAGCCTCAGTTCCTTGTCTGTGAAACTTTAAACACCCCGTGGGTGCTCTGGAGTGGGAGTGGGCATCCGGCTCAGGTGAGGAGGAGTGCTGAGACCATGGCCCTATCAGACAATCCCGCTATCAGACCCAGTTTGGTCCTGAAGGCTGGGTGCATTCAAACAGAACCATGCATGATCCTCTGACACTTCCTGCTCCCACTGAGAGGCGGGTAATCAAGTCTAACGTGTGGATCTTTTAAGGATGAAATTAAATGAGATCTCGTACCTGAGACCTTTGGCTTGACGCCTAAGCACTAGATGAATGACAGCTGTTATGACTTGCCTGTTCGCACCCCGAACTCTCAGTGAGTTATTTTTACAACATTTTCAAGATAAGAAAGTTGGTTTGACATTCATTTTTATAGCAAGCTCAGGAAATCTCCCTCCAAACCCCCACCTCGAGGAGGACTTTCGCGCTCTTAAATCTCACCTTGCTTACTGTCTTCTTTAACATCTAGTAGTGGATCCCACCCCTTGCAAGGTGGAAGCTAAGTGCCCTGATGCAGGCAGGATGTGACAACCAAAGCCGCCTTCCAGCCGCAGTGTGGACTTCTCCGGCTGAACTTTGGACCTGGTCCTTTTCCCGCCTGGGCTCTCCTGTCCCCTTCAAGGTCAGCGCCCTCACCTACTCTTGCCAGCCTATTTGTTAAAAAAATAAGTGTGGAGCCTGGTAGGGACTGCTTCTATCTTCCTTAATGTTTGGGTCAGGACGGTATACAGTTGTGTGCTGGCTGGGCTGAGAACAGGGACGAGACTCACGTCAGGGTAGCGAGGGAGCCCAGCTCTTGGTGGACACAGATGTGCTCAGGAGGGTAAAGGAGGGGTGCAGCGCCCTGTTCAGACCTGTTCTGGAGGATGGGTCCTTGATGTGCAAATGGTCTGTGGTCTCAGTTGATCAAAGCAGTTGGCAGCATTTGCCCGGGCTTTTGATGAGCTTGGCGACAGCTAAGGTGGTAAACTTAGGTGCCATGTTCGCCTACTCATGAGCAAAGGTATCTTTGACTCCAAAAAGTTTAGCTGAACAGGGGAATCCATTAGCCTGTTTGGACAGTTTAAATGGTACCCTAGAGTAGGTGCCTCAAACAAGAGACATTTGGCCCTCAAGGCTCTGGAGGCTGGAAGTTCAAGATCAAGGTGCTGGAAGATTAGCCCCTGGCTTACATAGCCACCATCTCCAGTCTTTCCTGTCCCGTCTCCTTATTAACCATTGAAACTGAGCAGCAACTGTGGCAGCTGGTTCTGCCACAACCCCGCAAACCATCTTCGCTTAGTTATGGAACATTTGTCACCCCTAAAGAAGACCCCACAGGCCCTGAGCAGTATGCCTCTGGTGCCCCTGTCATCTTCATATCCTCTTCCCATCCTGGAGTCTCGTGCGGAGGGGGCTTATGTGAAGCCGTGACCCTGAGTGTCTGGCTTCCTCACTTAGCCTGTGGAAGCTTCCAAAGTCAACCCACCCTGTAGCATGTGTCATGGCATCATTCTTCCTCGTCCACCTCATTCCGTCCTGTGCATATAGAGCAATCTGTCAATCTACATTTGCTGATGGGCAGCTATGTAAGTTCCATTTGGTTCCCTTAGGTATCACCATTGTGAGCATACATGAAGGAGTATTAGTAACAGCATGTGTTTTCTTTTTAAAAATATTTTTATGTTATTATTATTGTTGTTTTATAATAACATATCAATACAATACTAAATAACATTATATTAATATAAAATTAATACAACAATATAATAATATTAATATAATAATATATAATATCAACATAATAATATATAATAGCAACATACTGATAATTGTGTGTGTTTGTGTGTAGGTATATGCCCTTGAGTACAAGTGCCCAAAGAGACCAGATGGGGATGTCAAACCCTCTGGAGCTAGAATTGCAGATAGGTGAGAGCCATCCACCATGGATTCTGGGGACTGAACTCAGGTCCTCTGCAGGGGCAGTACATACTGTTAACCCTGAGCCATCTCTCCAGCTTCCTCACCCCACTTCATCTTTTGTGGCAGGGTCTCTCACTGGGGCTCTCTGATTAAATTATGTTGGCTGCACACAAAACTTTGGGGATTCTTTATCTCTGCCTCCTCAGTGCTGGGGAGCACACACCCTGCAGGACATTTTTTATGTAGGTTTAAGGGATCAAAGGTGGGTCTTCATGTTTGTAAGATGAACATTTTCCAGACTGAGCCATCCCTCTGTCCTGTGTGGCATGCACTTTTCAGAAGACAGGTTGTTTCTGTAACAGAAGCAGCTCATCTGTGAGCAGGAACCTGGAAATGAGAGGGCCGGACCTCACTTCCAATTTGCCCAACCCTGAGACAGCAGACGTTCTGCCCAAGTATGGCCGGTGTCCTGCTCACACACCGTGCCAACACTGACAATACTTCCTCCCTGCTATGGAAGTGGATCTCAGGCTCAGTTTTCTCATTTAATAAAAAGGATTTTCCCAGTGGTCAGGTCTCTGTTGGTGTTCTCTCAGTGGAGATGGAGAATGGGGACATATTTTTGGATTGTGGTGATTTATTTTCTGTAGTGAACCATGTGAGCAAAACACCCAGGCAGGCTTTTGAATGGTTCTCTGGTTCTGGGTCACCAGACGGTTTTAAACCTGTCTATCTGTGTGAAATAAACCAACTGGGTAAAAGTGTTTCCCAGGCAAGAGGCGCCTTTCACTCCCTTTCACGTGTAAGTCCCATCCTTTTAGGGCATGGTGGCTTAGAAAGACATCCTCGACATACTGGGTGAACGTACAGTGACTACGCAGAGTATCTTGAGTTGGAGAAGAGTCATCTTTCTGCCCGAAGGCCTCTGGGATCTAGCCTGGCTCTGTTACCTGCAGCGTTTTAGAGTTCACTTTCTCCTCATGTCTGATACTGTTAACTGGTTTCCAAATCTGTGACTGGTTAGATCCTAGACCCCAGGGGGAGAAGCTGGTCCTATTATGCTGACACAGCAGTAAATGGGCCCCCTAAGTCCTCATCTTTATACCTATGGATTTCTGCATCTCACAGATGAAGCTTCCTTCATCAGAAGAGCTTCTTCTGGCAGGAGACACAGTTAGCACAGAGACCCACAAATCAATGTCTAGAGATAAGAGGGGGTACAGTGCTCAACTCTAAACCCAATGTCTATATCACACCCTCCCCACGAAGCTCAAGGATCGTCATGGAAGAGGGACCAGAGGCTGGAGCAGGGCCAGTGGCTGTCGGTGGTAAAACTGACAATACAGCTGCACACACACACACACACACACACACACACACAGATACACACACAGACACATGTTACAAGGGGAGGGTCCCTTGTTTATCCCAGCCACCCGGCTAGCTTACACCACATAGAAACTGTACTAATAAAAACACTGCTTGGCCATTAGCTCTAACTTCTTATTGGCTGACTCTTACATATTAGTTTAACCCATCTTCATTAATCTGTGTATCGCCATGTAGCTGTGGCTTACTGGGTAAGATTCCTAGCGAACATCTCTAGCGGCTCCATGGCAGCTTTCCGACTTTGCCTCCTTCCTCCCAGCATTTCGTTTAATTTTCCCCGCCTACCTAAGTTCTGCCCTATCAAGGCCAAGGCAGTTTCTTTATTAATTAACCAATGCAAGCAATACATAGAAAGAAGGACCTCCTACACCAGACACACACAGACCCAGATACAAACACAGACTCAATCACACACACACACACACACACTGAAAGGCTGTAACTTAGTACTCCATGAGGGGAATAAATTAAGGGGAAGAACATTCCGATGTTGAGCTGAGTGTCCAGACCAGATCTGAGCTTCATTCTTCCTTTAAGTTAGGATTGCCCTGTAACACAGAGGAAGCCAGTAAAATCTGATTGTTTAGAAAACTAAGGAGTGATTTTAATGTCGCCAATACTACATGGGGTATATTTATACTACAGGTTATTAATTTTCCCAATTTAACTGGCTTCCTAATTCTTTCATTTCTTAAATCTGACGACCACCGAATGGTTGCGAACTGTGCAGGTGTAATTCACACTATCCTAGTTTGGTAGCCACAGATGAGATGTTGCACCCCCAGCACAGAATAGAATAATAGTGAACAAAAACACACAGAATTGCTGTGTTTAAATGTTGTAGTGCTGTCTCTACTGGGGTCACTGTGTGTCATAATCATGATGGGATGGGGGCAGCATAAACTGGCATAATTCCTTGCAAAAATAGTTTGACTGTTTATAAAAACAACCATACGAATCCCAGCACCCTCGGATGAGGCTGATTTGGTTGGGAAGAAGCAGGTGACGCCAGTGAGGACCGTCTCAGCCTCTGGTTCCAGCACGTCTGTCTTCTGACCCAAGCTCAGTCTGCTCCCACTGCATAGAATAGAAGCCTGAGTCCTCTCGGTGGCCGGGCAGGCCCTGCCTACCTGGATCCCAGCCTTCTCCTACCCATATCCTCCCCACTTCACTTTATCAGCATCCTCTGTGTCCTCCCCTGTCCTCTGCCCGACACTTCCTCCCTAGAACCACGGCCATGTTACCCTCTCAGTGAGCCGACCCAGCTCTACCCTTTTACCTCCTTTCAAACACCATTCCTGTCCCCAGCTTCTCTCACTTCTTGCCCAGGATCACGTGATCAAGTTCACTTGCTGTTGATGTTTGAACTCTGCTCCCAAGCATCTTCACATAAGGTGAGTTTAGCTTTGCAAAAACAAATCAAAAACAAAACCAAGACAAAGCAAACAAAAAACCTCCTGGGCCTTGTGTGTCTGTTGTCTGTGTTCAGTTCCTGTTTAGGCAGCCGTGTTTGGTGAGAATTTACAGATGTGTATGCAAAGCTAAGAGCAGGAGAAACAGTCTCCCCAGGGAGGAGCATGCAATCGGATTTCCAATACCAGGTGGTCAGCCCTGAAAACATACATGCAGGTAACAGCGTACAGACTGAGGAGTTGTACTTATGTGTTTAGGAATGTACACACGCACACACACATACACACACACACACACACAACTTAAAAAGAGGCCTTGAATTTGAAAGAGAGCAAGGAGGGGTGTATGCAATCATTTGAAGGGAAAAAAGGAAAGAGGGAAACGATGGAATTTGTATTGTAATATTAAAAAATAACAGAGCTAAGTTTTAAAAATATTCAGTAAACATTTTACAATAAATCAGTTAAAACTGAGTAGAACTATTTGTCTTTACAAATCAGGCACAACAGGGCCCCCGAATGGTAGCTGTGATGGTTAATGCTAACTGTCAAGTCAACAGAATGGAAGATTCCTGGAGAGCAGCCTCTAGGCATGCTCGTGGGGGATGATGTCAGTGGTGTGAACTGAGGTGAGATGGGATGGGGGAATGATGTCAGCAGTGTGAACAGAGGTTAGATGGGATGGGGATGATGTCAGTGGTGTGAAGTGAGGTGAGATGGAATGGGGATGATGTCAGCGTTGTGAACTGAGGTGAGATAGGATGGGGATGATGTCAGTGGTGTGAACTGAGGTGAGATGGGATGGGGATGATGATGTCAGTGGTGTGAACTGAGGTTAGATAGGATGGGGATGATGTCAGTGGTATGAACTAAGGTGAGACGGGATGGAGGATGATAATGTCAATGGTGTGAACTGAGGTGAGATGGGATGGGGAATGATGGCAACAGTGTTAACTGAGGTGAGATGGGGTCCTGGAGATTGTCTAAAATGGAGAGATGAGCTGAGCATGCATCCACGGTCTCCTGACTGTGGACACAGACTGTTCAACCGCTTCAGCCTCTGCTGCCATGACTTCCTGGTCATGATGGGCAGAGCCTGGAACTGTGAACTAAAACTAACCCTTCTTTCATTAGGTGGCTTTGTAATGGTGTTTCATTATAGCAACAGAACAGTCACACACAGATACACACACTATACTCACACACTCACACATTATATGTGCTCATGTGTTCATGAACACACTCATACATGCATGGTACATGAGTTAGTGCTGTTGTCTTGGTTTTATTTTAACTATAAGCTGAAAGGTAACTTCAGGATGGAAGTCCAGGTGGGACCCCTGGTCTTAAGCAGGCAGCTACCAACCATAGGCTGAGCTTTGGTCATGTGACCAGGAGCAGGTCAATGGCACCTGAGGCTAGGTCCTGGCTTCCCAGGGCTCAGCCTAATACTGGTTCAGAGGAGCAGACAAGCAGCAAACAGTGCTTTCCTGGGTAGGGAGCCTTGTACTATTGTGCTGCTGGGCCACTTACAGAACCAAAGGGCGTCATCCTTACTATGTCACTATGGGATGCTCTAAGAATTAAAAAGTACCATGAGAAACCAAATGGCCTTCTTCACTTTGGAAAATGTCTTTTATTTAGCATAAGTGATGGCTGTGCTTCTGCCCAGACTCCCCTGTAACCTCAGCATGGCAGAGCCTGGCTTGGTCAGCAGCACTGCAGCTCTTGATGCTCTCAGACTTTCCAGGCATTCATGGTGATTGGTGTCCCAGGGAGATGGAAGTAGCAGAGCCCAGGAGAGGCAGGTGAGTGTTGGACTCCTGTGTGGAGTGTGCTGACAGCCATTCTCCTTACGACAGATGTTTAGAAACTGACCTCATTGAGGAGTTATGCCTGCCTCATCCTCACTTCCAATCTGATTTCTGACCCCTTTGCCTAAGGTAAGGAGGAATAGAAGGGGCAGAGGCAGCAGCTGAGCCCCTGGCTGTGCCCCAGCTCTCTGCAGCCACCTCAGCATGTTCCCAGGCTAAAAAAGGCCAGAATCCCAAGAGCTCCCAGCTAGGGCCTTCTGGAGGAGCATCCTCCAAGAACCCGAGTTCTCAGCTGCATTCCTGTAGCATGAGGAAAGCTGGTTAATTTGCCCCTGAAGTTTGTGGTCCAGGTCTATTTTTTTAAATAACTGAATTCAAAGAAATCAGTGAGAGAAAACGGTGTTTGAAATTCCTTTTCATCGCTGCAACCATATGCTACACCTTTGACAACACAGTGTGGCTGCATTAGTAACAGGATTCATTTTGAGCCCCACACCCATCACTCAACAGAAAGTGCTGTTCTTGGGCGTGAGTATCCTACGAGCAACCAAAGAAGCCCTGGGTTCTTTTCAGAGCTGGATAATGAACCTGGAAGGTGCCCGTGCAAGGCTCTCAGGCACAGCAAAGATCTCAGAAAGAAAGGAGCTGTGCAGGGGTTTCTGTGACCTCCTTGTTGGCTCAAGTGGAATCAGCTCAGTGGTCACTTGCCTCCCCCTCCAGGGCAGGGCTGTGTGAGGCAGCATGCAGGACAGCGCTCACTTTCGGGTTCACTGGGTGGAGAGAATCTAAATAACAGCTGTGCTGGTGATGACCACCTGAGGAGCAATTAGGAAATGAATGCTAGGCTGATTCTCATTGGTCGATTAGCATCTAACCTACAGGACTGTCCAAACGCATGCTTTCACCACACACTGCCGTCCAAAGAGGGGCTAAAGAAAGGTCACCAAGGTCTAAACTTCAAAACCCAAGTTAAGTCAGAAAGGAGGGGAGTAGGAAGGGGGAAAGGAGAGAGAGAGAGAGAGAGAGAGAGAGAGAGAGAGAGAGAGA
>LOEQ01000837.1:187328-200212 GCA_001685075.1 Bramus lutescens | reverse complement strand
AGAGAGAGAGAGAGAGAGAGAGAGAGAGATTGATTCATGGTGGGGACCGACTGCTGCTGCCCAGCTGCATCTTCTTTGCATTGTCTTTATGTGCAAGGATTGCAGGCAGGATACGTGGTACCCAGGACTCAGGATAAAAAAATACTGTTGTGGGGGTTGAATGACAATGGTCCTATGGGCTCATCTATTTGAATACTTGGTCCACAGTTGGTGGAACTGTTTGGGAAGGCTTAGGAGGCATGGTCTTATCCAGGAGGTGTGTCACTGGGGATGGGTTTTGAGGTTTCAAAAGCCCATGCCATTCTCAGTTAACTCTTTCCTCTCTCTGCCTCCTGTTTGCTTGTGGATTGAGATTCAAGCTCTCAGCTATTGCTCCATCACCATGCCAACCTCCTTGATGCCATGCTCCCTGCCATGATGGTCAAAAACTCTAACCCATTGGAACCATGAACCCCAAATTTAACATTTTCTCTTACATGTTGTCTTGGTCATGGTGTCGTACCTCAATAATAAAAAAGGAGCTAAGACAGAAACGTACCGTTAATGTTGCCAAACCCACTGTAACACATCCTCGGATGTGAAATTCTCAGAATAGGCCCTGAGTCATGATGCTGAATGTCATCAGGTTTGGATTCATATGTTTCAGAGTTCCATAAATTTGTATTGTGCCAGCTCTGTGCAGACAGTGAAAGCAGGGCTCGCTAGCTTCTGGGTCAGCATCCTGGAGCATTGTCCTGAGGCTTTGCTCGGTGTCCTGTCACTGAGGGTGACAGCTGTGGGCACCATCTCCTTCCCATTGAGGCACCTTCACAGTGATGGCTGAGGATCCCTCACTGCTGCCCCCATCTCGGTAATTATGCTTATTATTGTCCTTTAAGGCCTTTACAAACATGCAAAAAAGCTAAGCGTAAGATACTCATTTTGAATAAGAAATTATCAAGCACTCCCAACATACACAAAAGCACAAAGAATGGTAATAAAAGCCCTATATTCATAGGAAGATTCTAGAACAACCAACATGGTCAGTCTACTTCCCAAACCTGCCCTCATGAACCCTCCTCTCCTGGGCTTTACCACCATTTTTCATATGTTTGTGTGTGGTGGGCTTGTGTGTCTCCATGTGTATGCAAGTTTGCAGGTTCACATGTATACGGATAAACAAGCACATGTGTGCTGTGCGTAGGACAGAGGTTAGGCATCTTCTTAGTCCGTTTACTGAGGTAGGGTCTCTAGTCTAGCTAGCCAACTTGCCCTGAGGACGCTCTTACCTCTGCTTTTGGAGTTCTGGGGTTCCAGGCAGCACACCACACCTGTCTGGCTTTCAGTGTAGATTTCAGGTGTCCCAACCCTGGTCTTCAAGCTCACGTCAAAAGTGCTTTATCCACTGAGCTCTGTCCCCAGGTCATAGAATTAGTTTAAAGCCTATCTCAGGAGTTCGCATTTTGCTTTGTCGTTTAGAAGCATCAATGTTTTAGTCTCTGAGAAATGCTGGATGATGTTTTTCTATTTGGTCTCTTCAATCGAGAATTAAGCTTACTAGTATTCTAGTTTAAAAACATACCTGTGCGTTTAAAAGGTGTGGGTTTCTTTTCTACTGAGGTAACCTCACTTTTCTCTGCAGGGATGGAGGGCTGATGGATAGAAAGCTTATATCCAAAGCAGGAGCGCTTCCAGACAGAGTCACCATAGCCAGCCCACTTTGCCCATCTGAAGCGGACTGCACATCCTTCACCCAGGGGTGTAGCTGTCCCGCTCACATCCAGTCTCTTAGAGGAGGTTCCAAGGTTGTGAGGAATCTGGTGTGAGACAGTCTGCCAGAGAGGTTCTTCAGGGGTCAGTTGTAGCCCAAGGCCGGAGATGTCTGAAAATGTAGCAGGAGGAGTCAGCCTTCGGCTGTGAGATTAACTAATATGAAGGTCAACCCTGCTCTACCTCAAAAGGAAGGTGTGCGCTTCCTCTAGACTCTGCAGGGCGAAGCAAGGCCTATCAGTGCCCAAGGAGGCCTCGTGATGTCCAAAGTGTCAGCAGAGCCTTCTTGGTATTAAGGACCCCACCCCCAGTCACTAGGCCACAAGAGTATTTGTGACGGCATTAACTTACGTGTCTGCTGCTTCTAAGCTTCTGGGCTAATCTCTGACCTGTGTCCATAGCAAGAGAACTGGTCCCTAGAGTCCTCTATTTGATATCTGACCCCCATACCCTCATTCTATGTGCACAGGCCTCCTGGACACCAGGCAGAGTCGAGGGTGTGGTCCATAGAGCCTGGACTGATGAGGGAATTCTTCCAGGATGGTGTCTCAACCTGAGCAAACATTTTCTTTGTACCTACCATCTACAGGGAACATTGACATTCCCAAAGAACCAACAATAGGAAAGAGATAGTGCTATTGGAAACAAATATTGGTAGAGAAGCTGTAGGCTTCAGACCTCAACACAAGGGAACACAGCAGACAGGCTCCTGTCTCTTTCTGCCCTGTGGAGCTGTCTCTAGCCTTCTGTCACCGTGGAAGCTTGACAGAATACTGGGAGTACCATCTTGGGTTTCACTCTGTTGAAATGTACATCTGCCTGAACTGTATTAGAAATCTCTGGGTTTTCCCAACCCTGCCCCCGCCCAGGGAGAGGCTTCAGGTTCTGTTCTTTGGGACGAATAGATGAAGGACAGATGCTTTCTGACCTGGAACCTCCCGATCTACTCAAGGGTAGCCATGTCCATGAACTCAAAAGACACCTGCCACTGATCACACGACAGGGAGAGGAGCATAGGAACACTTCACATGCAAAGAACCCAGTCCCAGACAGGTAAAACGCTGTCAGTTGCATGATAAATCAAGCCACCTTAGGTGTAAGTCACTTGGGCAACTGGCCACTGGCCAGATTTGGGCCATCCTATCCATCCACTCTCCTGAAATGTCCCTTAGAGTCATTCCGCAGTCACTGGGTTTTGGAAGAATCTGATTAAAAATTGCATCCAAGTCTGTTTTCTCACATAAGCAGGCCACTTTCTAACCTGTGGTCCCCTTTCAGAAAGATTTGGTCCTGGTCCATGTTTGTTCTCAGTTGTGTTCCAAAGCAGCTGTTTATTAAAATGCCAACAGCTATGATTAATTTCTGGTGCTGTGTGTTGCATCTGTTTGGGGACTGGTGACATCAAACTGACCCCAGATGATTCTTATGGCAGGGGTTCTGCCTGGACACCCAGCCCCTGCATGTCTTCTGTAAGGCACATTTATTACTTTTGAATAAAGCCTGTCCCGAAGTCCAGTAGCCAAATAACCACCCTTTCTGAGATTAATGAACGCACGGGCTCTTAGGAGCAAAGACACGCCAGGGGCCTGCAGGCTAATGGTTTGTAGCACCCTCTCCGTGAGGGCATCTGTTCATAGCATTCCAAGTGGAACTTGATTCATGGAGCCCCAAATCCCATCTGTAGGGGAGGTGGATGGGAGGGGAACACTGGTGAGAACATCTGTTTCCAGACACATGTTCACTCATGGCTACATACCACAGGATGCAAAGAGACATCTGAGGTTGGAACAGAACAAGCATGCCATGCATTTTGAGTGGCACCAGAAGAGGTGGGGTCAAGGTTACAAAAGCATCCTTGTACACCTGGGTCTTTGGAACAATTCTTACTTGGGGGAGGGGGTTCACACGGTCATCCTGCATGTTGCTTCAGGCAATGGAATGAGGGTCATTGTCTGAGTTAGGGAGTCTACTGTTGTGACAAAACTACCAAGACCTAAAGAGCAAGCTGGGGAGGAAAGGGTTTCTTAAGCTTACACTTCCATGTTGCTGTTCCTCACTGAAGGAGATCCGGACAGGAACTCAGGCAGGACAGGAACCTGGAGGCAGGAACAGAGGCAGAGGCCATGGAGGGGTGTTGATCACTGGCTTAGTTCACATTGCTTGCTTATTTTGCTTTCTTATAGAACCCAGACCCACCAGCCCAGGAGTGTACCCACCCACAGTGGGCTGAGACCTCCTCCATTGATCATTAACTGAGAAGACGCCTTACAGATAGATCTTATACAGGCATTTCCTCAGCTGAGGCTCCTTCCTCCCTGATGACTCCAGCTGTGTCAAGCTGAGGCACAAAACCAACCAGCACACTCACCACATGCAGCAGAAACCGATACTCATAGCAGAGGACAGAGAAGCTAAGCTCCAGAGAGGAAGGCTGGGGTGTGTGAGAGAGTGATTAGCTTTGGGTCCGGTGGGTTGATTGGCGGCTGTAACTTGTAAATCAATCCGTCAATAAATACTCTGCTCCAGACCAAATCCCTGAAGCTGACAGAATTTACTAAAATCAATTTGCAAATTTATCAATTGGGTGTGTTGTCTATATGTCAAAATATGTTTCTATTAAAAGCTAATAAGATCTGTTACAATTCTACCTGTGGGGACTGGCTTAAGTGGCGTTTGAAGATATTTCAAAATGATTCGGAGGTGGGAAGATAGTTTGCTTTCTGTTGTTATAACTGAACACTGCAGACTTACGGGGTTGACTTTAAATAGTGGAGGTTCTGGGGACTGAAAGTTCAAGACCTTGGTGTTGGCATCTGCTTGGTTTCTGCCAAGGGCTTATTGCTGCATCTGACTTGGTGGAGGGAATCCTATGGTTTAATCATAAACATGTGCTCAGGTTTCTCCTCTTAAGAAGTTGAATGCCATTCTCCTGCCATCATCTGATGTTAGACTTCCCCGCTCCAAAGCCCTGCTTCCGAATCCTTCTTGCATAATATTTTTTGTTGGATTTCCTACTCTGTCAAACAAATCGTAGCATGTGAGTTTGGGGGTGTGGGTATTGAAACAAAGGCAGAAATATCTTTTGCAGTTTGAATTTGGGGGCATTATCACATGTTTACCTAAACCAGCCATTCCCTTTCCAACTTCTCTCAATTCAAGTGTTTGATCCTCAGAACGGAGGAGAAAGGGTTGATTAGTAACTCTGGAAACATTTATATTCAAATATGGCAAGTCAGAAACATGCGCTTCCTTCATCAGATTTTCCTTAGAAGCAAATCTAATAGGTGCATGTGCAAAGGACCCAGCATAGTGAGGACTCCAGCCAAGTTTGTGTGATCTTTCCTTTAGCCCAGCTGTCTGTAGCATCCTTTGGTCTTCCGGCTTCCCAACCAAGATGACTATGACCTGCCTCTGCTCCACACCTGTCCTTCAAGGGCCGCTCCAAGTCTACGCTTGCCACTTGCGGGAGTCCCCACCCCCCACCTTTAAAACAAGGGAGTTATTGCATATTCCGAAGGGTTATGTGTCAGCTGGAGATCAGAACATACTTTGGACCCCCCCCCNCCCCCCCCCAAAACTTGGCTTACATGCTCAGTCTGCTCCTGAAGCCTTTACCCAGCCCACACCCCCACTCATCCCAGAAGATGCTTCACTTAGGACTAAGGCAAGCACCAGGTCCTGCCCCTCTCCCGTGCTCCTGGGATGGAGAACTCACTCTTTAGCTGCTAGTCACTTGCAGGATGTGGATTCAGTATCTATAAATCAACTGGCAGCCTCTTGGCACATGCTGTCTCAGTCACCAAATGGCAGGGTGAGTGTTACCATGGGTCACTGTCTGAATCTGTGTTTTCAGGTTCTTGGTGTCTCATAAAACTGAAGCAGATTGCATGCATACAGATTGCAAAACCTGCACACCAGCAGTGGATTCCTTGGGGGAAATACACAAGGACCCTGGGTTATTTCCCAGGCCTTTCAAGATGGCATGTTGGAGAAGGATCTGGTTGCTAAGAGTAGGAAGTGGGTGCTTCTTAGGCGGACAGGCTTGGGTTATGTAAGTCTGTGCTCACTGCTCATGTCCTTTCCCATGATGTCTTGGTTTGAATCACATGAACATCCAGGTGCACATAGGCCTAAGATGGTAAGGGGCTTTCTCTAAAAGGTCACTCAGACGACAGTTTGCTTCACTATACCCAAAACTAGTTCCATCCAGATCTTCTCCTTGACTCTCATGCCTGGATATGTTCCTGAGGACGGCTGAATGGAAACTGAGCACAAAGGCAGCTGATACAGGTGTCTAGGGGAAGAGAAACCGAGTCCATGGTCTGAATTGGGGTGCACATGCAGCTTCATGCAGGTGGGCCCTAGGTACCCAGGTGCAGTATAGGCGAGGGTGTGTTCACAGGACAGGGGGCACTCTATGTAGGACTGAAAGAAGATGCATTTAAATTAATGTTTTTTTTAAAAAACTGTACCTTTTTCAGTGTATAGTAACTGTACATAGTGTTGGGTTTCATAAAGACAATTTCTTTCAAATATATCATATATTTTTTAAAGATCCATTTATTTTTGTTGGGTATATGAGTGCTCCATTTGCACATACACCTTTATGACAGAAGAGGGCATCAGATTCCATTATAAATGGTTGTGAGCCACCATGTGGGTGCTGGGAATTGAACTCAGGACCTCTGGATGAGCAGCCAGTGCTCTTAACCACTGAACCATATCTCCAGCCCGACAAATAAATCATATATTTTTACCAGAGTGTTGGTTAGCTTTTGTCTGCCTGACACAGGCTAGGGAGAGGGAAGCTCAGCTGAGAAACTGCTTCCCTTAGATTGTTCTGTGGGCAAGTCTGAGGCTTTTATTTTTTTAATCAGTGATTGATATGGGAAGGCCCAGCCCATTATGGGAGGCACCTCCCCTGGGCAGGTGGGCCTAGGTTTCTTAGAAAGGCAGCTGAGCAAGCCATGGGAGCAAGTCATTAAGCAGTGTTCCTCTATGGTCTCTGCCTCCAGGTTCCTGCTTTGAGGCTCTGTCTTCCCTCAGCCATGAACTATAATCTGTAAGTCAAACAAACCCTCTCCTCCTCAAGCTGCTTTTGCTGACGGAGTTTATCACAGAACAGAAATCAAACCAATATTACAACGGTGTCCACTCCTCCACTTTGCTTTCCCTCCCCGTCTCCCCTCATGTTAGTTTCTGTACCCTGATCTCTCTCATGGAGGGCTGTGGGGGAAGGGGGACCCCAAACCTATGCCTCCCTCCTAGTGTGAGTTCATTTACATCTAAGCTGGTGTGAGGATGAGGTGGGACCTTGGGGTGGAGGACTGAGGTCCTAAGCAGCTGCCAGTTCCTCCAAACACCAGGAGTGCACAGGGCCTGGGAAAGCTAGAGCCCGAGCCCAGTTCTGGTAACCTTCTATGTCTTCCAGGGAAACCAGAGGGCAACAGTGTAAGTTTTGGAAATCGACCGGTTCTTTGCCCACTGCCTGTAATCATTTGTGCTGTTTCTCGGAGGGCCCTGCTGTGTTCTTACTGAAGCACAGAGGGCAGGCACATCCCCCTTCTGGGTTCCATTTCCTGTCGAGTGATAGAAAATACCTGACAGAAGCAACTTCAGGGAGAAAGAGCAAATTGGGTGTGAATCCCAGCTCCGGCAGCAGGAACTTGAGGCAGCTGTCACACCATGTCCGTCGCCATGAGCAATGGATTAATGCATACAACTGCCCAGCTCGCTTTCTCCACCTGTGTCTACTCCAGGATCCCCACCCCAAGGAGGATGCCACTCACAGTGTGCAGGTCTTCCCGTATTGATTACAGTTATCACAACAAGCCCGCACAAGTATGCCGACTGTAACCCCTGATCCAGACAATCCCTCATTGAGACTGTTCCTGGTGATTCTAGATAGGGTCAAGATGACAAGGCTGGGCCTTGTCTAGCATCAGGCTATCGTCACAGCTACACATAGCAGATTTTATTCTCATCTACACATTTGCTTGTGTAGGAGCTGCCAGGCAAGTGCAGATGGTGAGTGTGCCATTGTTGAGGACATTGGGAAAGGCCGTAGGGTGCTGACTGGGTGACGTCACCCAGGCAGGTGGTGGGGAAGCACTCTGTGTCTTTCATTTCGAAGTTCCTCCTTGTACATCACTGTGGGAAGGGGAGCTGGGGTCCTTTAAAGATGCCCTTGGATTTGAAATTTCACACTGTTTTTATTGCTTCATTAGGAGACCATCTTCTGGCAGCCTTGGAAGATTCGGCCGCAGAGCTGGGAAATGTCAGCGGGCCTCCTTCTGGCCCTATTGTGCTTTCAGTTATGCAAATGGGGTTTACCCGCGTGCTCCCAAGACAATTAGTCTGACAGGGCTTGGGGTCTGCCTCCACTTTTCTCCATGATGGGGTGTTTATCTCTCAGGCCTGGGTTTCTGGGGAGCAAGGGCTTTAGGGAAGGGAGCCAAGATGGGTGGAGGACACACACTTGTGGCTGCTTTTCCTGACCGGAGCCAATTCAGAAGCCTGTCTGACATTTTCTGCGAGCTTTGAAGGTCACGGAGGGGTTTATAGGTCATGGAGGGGTGTTCTTCTGGGATGGGGGTTGGGTATAGCTGGAAGTTGGCCTCGCTCTTGCGCACATAACTGTAAAATGTGCAGCTCTCCACAAGCAGCCACACAATGATGCCTCTGCTCCCACAGCATTGATGAGATCAGGAGGAAGGACCTCGTCAAGGGCACTCCTGCTGTGGTGGGCATCGGCTCCAGGAGGAGTAGGATGCTAACGGTCACTAGACTTCTGTGCTCTCATCAGACACACAAGGAGCCTCAAGTTCCCCGGAGCTCACATGAAAAAACCAATGGAGTGAGGAGAAGAAGAACAGAAGAGAAGGAAGTATTTGCCAGCTATCCACCCAGAATACACACGGAGCTTGCACCAGCCGAGAAACAAATAACACGATCAAAAATGTGGGCAAGAGATCAGGGTACACATTTCTCCAAAGAGGCACAAATGGCCACGGGTGTGTGAGGAAGCAATCAGTATCCTTGATCACCAGGAGACTGTGGGGCCAAGAAGAATGAGCTGTTGCCTTACACCTGTTAGAATGGACACTATAAACCCACAGAAGATTGCAAGTGTTGGTGGAAGGGAGAAGTGGGGCTTCTTGGGTACAGCTGGGGGTCTGCAAATTGGTACAGCGATAATGGAAAATACTATGGAGGGTCTTTTAAAAGTTAAATTAAAAAATGAAAACTGGATTACTTAAGACCTGGCCATCCCTCTTCCAGGCATGTACCAAAGGTGAGTAAATCAACACCAGGGAAAGACATCGGTGACCCTATGCTTAAATCCTGTGGTACTGGGCATGCTGGACAGATGCAGAAGCAGCCCATGTGTGCAAAACAGATCTACGTGTGTGCACCTGAGTGTGTGCATAATGTCATACCATTCAGCTTTTCAAAAATGAGTTTGCCATCTGTATCACTCTGCTTTTCATAACTACAATAAAATGGTGAGGCAGGGGACATTGTATTGTAAAGCTTAAAATTGGAGATGTGAAATCTAGGGGCCTAGATGGCAATGGCCTTGTGGGTGGCAGTACCCACGGTACAGAAAGTGTCTTGCAGGAAGAATCTGCGGTATCCTCTCTGGTGCCTCCCTCTCCACTCAAAGCCACTAGGACCCAGTGACAGGGCTTTACCTTGATGACCTTATCAAGCCCTGGCTCCCTCCCAAAGGCCTTCTAATATCCACAGGAGAGCTGAGTTTGTACTTTCTCCATACCATTAACATATGACCTTGAGGATGAAGCCCCTGCCTATATCCCTAAGTTACAACATGCCCAACCCATAGCACTGGCACTCGCTCCTGATGGAGGGGCTTGTATAGGGAATTACTACATAATTAGGCTGACACCAGACACAAGGCTTATGCAACCTCACTCCTGGGAACAGCCTAGAAACAGTGGCAGACAGACACAGAGAAGGGCTGGTTCTCAGGACAAGGCTATGGGAGAAGATACAGGACAAATGGCAATGAAGGTTCATCAATAACATGATCAGGTTCTGGAGTTCCACACCTAGAAGGGGCCACAGATAGGGTAGTAGTGTTATGTGATGAAGAGCTGGCCTTCACACACCACCAAGCCTTGGGTATACAAAAAGTGAAGAAAAAAGTCAAGGACCTGGACCATCATGGGTCTCCCTTGGCTATCTAGAGAAACTGGAAAAAGAAGGAAGCGTTTAAGTGGGTTGATTCTATCACAGGTCAGGAGGTGGACTCTGTGGTCACAGTGAGCTGGGGCCTGAGCTTCCCAGGCCACAGGCCTTCCAGGTTCATGCATTAAAGCAGGACTTCTTAAACGTTTCCCCTTCTCGATGCCCCCTTTCACTACGGGAACTGATCTCACTGATACACCAAGAGGCACAGCTGTTTCTGATCCCTCCCTGCACCTTCATGAGCTGCCCAGTTCCTGTACCCGAGTGTGTCCTCTTTCCGTCCCTCTAGCTAACTGGAGACCCTTGTCAGTCAGCTATCATGGCTCATGGTATAACCGGTATTCATAAAGAAGTCAGTGCAAGGTAAATTTTATAACAGCGTTAGTGCTGAGCACATTGTATTCTAATGTCTTGAGTTGCTCATCAATGGATCATAGATGAGCTGACACCTGAGAAGATCTCCTTATACTTCCTTGGATACATGCACCAGTGTGACTTTGGGATGTGACTTTATCTCACCTGCAGGGAGCCAGTGTGATGGTTAATCATGACTGTCTTCTGTGATCAGTTTGAGATCACCTAGTGTTAGTAAGCTACGCCCCTGGATGTGTCTCCGAGGGTGGACTGTGGGGAGACAGGCGTGTAAGAAGCCCAGGACTAACCCATCAGTGGGTTCAAAGTCTGAACAGGTTGTTGGGCAGTGAACTTAGGGAAGGCTGCGTGGGCCTGGTTGAGGAAGTAGTTATGGGGCCATGTCATTTGGGATTGTGTCTTGTCCTTTCTTGCCTCACTCTGCTTCCTGGATGCCACAGGGGAAGCAGCCTCCTGAAGCACATGCTCCAGCTGCTGTAATGTTACCTCTCACTGCCAGTCCGTCATAATGGAGACTGTAGGTTGAAGCCTCTGAAGCTTTAGCCCAAGCAAATGTTTCCTCCATTTAAGTGATTTCTGATTCTCTTTGTAAGTATTAACACACTCTTTTCCAAATAAGGTCAGTACTTGAACATACATGTTGTGGGGGGTCAGGACTCCAGGTGCCTAAAAGGAGAGAGGGCTGAAGCTGGAGATGATGTGGATCTCTTGAGGAGACAATGTATCCATGTTCCAGGATTTGACCAGGGGGAGTGGATTCTGGGAAGGGGGAGCTCACTGCAAGCACTGACCCTACTCTGTCCTCTGCCAGACTCAGACAGTAGGCAGGCCTCTATCTAGGACAACCCGGACTGTTTAAGAGGTTTCCCTCAGCGGGTCTTGCTACATCATCTCTGACACAGCAATGAGGAAGTTTCGAAGCATTAGACTACAATGCACTTCACAGTAACGGCGTTTAAAGTTTCATTTACACTAAACTTCTTGTGAATATCAATTACACTGCATGCCAGCATGGTTGGCTGATGAGGATTCTAGTCAGGCGAGCACCAGCTTAGCTGGCTTTCTTACCGCTCAGCTCCAGGCCACGCCGGAAGGCTGGTTCCTCTGTGTGTTGTCACCAGCCAGAGCTTCTGAGGATGCCTGCAGTCTGCTTCCCACCAGAGAGCTGCTCTTGAACTGTGGGATTGTAGGAAAAAACCCCACCCAGTCCTCGGGGTCCTGATGTGTAACAGGGATGTGGTCCCTACACCACTGCTGAGATAAGGGAATCTGATTTTGCAGACAGAGCTGGCACATGTATACTGCTCTCCTGAGGTCCTTTCTTTGATGTGACAGACACTGCTGCATGTCACCAAGGAGGGAAACAAAGAGAAGCCATACCAGAACTGGGGTTCTCAGCAAGAGGGATCCGCTGTGACCCCAGAGCCTCCCAAACCTCCCCTAATAAGACACACATTAGGTCTTGTCCAGAAGACAGATGATGTCATCAGCTAGATAAACAGCCAGTGAGAATAAAATAGCAGGCGGAAAAGCTCCACGAGACAGCTCAGCCGCCTGCCCTTCAACCCAGGCAGCCTGAGGACATCACCAAGGAGGATTGCCAGTGAAGACCAATGGCTAACGAAGGCACCAGGATAAGCCACCTAAACACGTCTCACGGCTCAGGCCTATGCTGTGATGGAAGTCCTTTCACTGAGGCCTGTCCTGCTTTTTCTGTTGGCTTTTGTTTTTTTAAGCTTGTGTTTCCATTCTCTCCGTCCTACCTGGTAAAATTTTGTTCGTTTTATTTGTCTTTTAAAAAACAAACATGCTTGTGATTTTTATTGATCAGTTCTAGCATTTGCTTTCCTGTTTTAGTGTTTGCTCATTATCTCCTCCAGGCTTGGTGGAGATTCCCGAACACGCTGGAGACCGACTCCTGGGGAGGGGAGTGCTGTCAGCTATGGAGAGGTGAGGAAGGTGGCAGCTCCCTGGTCCCCACAGCAGGTCCTCTTGGCCGTGAGCACCAACCTTTGCACACTTAGCCTTGCACAAGTCAGAGTGAGCCCCGCGGGACCCTGGGATCAGTTGATCTGTTCTATATTTTCTTAATTTTTTTTAAAAAAAACTTATTTATTTTCTTTTTTTGTCCTTTTACTTTCCTTGGGGATTTTGCGTGGGACTTGTCTGGAGGCAGCCTAGAGTCTACTGAGTAGGGAAATCCTGTGATGCACTGCCTGCCTGGTCGCTAATAGGGTTGGGCTCCTCAGCCATTCTGAGCCTGTTTCCCATCTGTAGAAGCAGTGATATACCTCGTTTCTAAATTAGGCACGAGACCACAGGGTCTAGCAAAGGTCTCATGCCTAACAATAAGACAGGAGGCTTATTGTTCTTAGTCTTTTGAGTTCAAAGCTTAGCTCCCTTCTCTTTAAGATTTTTATGCAAACTGTGTACAAAGGCTTACCTGAGGCTCTGGAAACCCCGTGTGTGGGGTGCAGTGTAAGGGAAGCCCCGTGGGTGGGTGCAGTGTAAGGGAAGCCCCGTGGGTGGGTGCAGGGAAAGAGAAGCCCCGT
>LOEQ01000837.1:172818-183816 GCA_001685075.1 Bramus lutescens | reverse complement strand
ACCTGGGCAGTGAATACCAGGTCTCATGAGAGACCCTGTCTCAAAAAGTAAGATGGAAAACTCCTTAGGAAGGATACCCAATGCTGACCTCCAGCCTCCACACACCCATAGAGCCAACACAGAAAAGAATGTGGTTTTGCTTTGGTACGTAACTATGTTTGTGATAATTTGCTGCAGTACATACTTAACCGGCACTGTCAGCAGATGTGTGGCGCCAGGTCTGGCTTATCGGGAACCTATTCAGTGACAAGTACCCAGTCAAAGCCCTTTACATGGATTTGGATACTGCAGGCCCCTGGACTCAACGTGACCACAGATGCTGAGGGTGTGAGCCCTTGCAGGAAGGACTGGGGTGCAATGAGAATTCTCTTTGCAGGGTTTCTAAGCCTGCTGTAGAGTTTTTATCCCATTTTTCCTGTTTGCTCTCAGAGCATAACAGATATGAAGTATTTCTGGGAAGAACGTGTAGGATGCAGGTACCTGAGTGTCAGGACACGGGAGGCAGAGGGGCTGAGAGGGAAGGGTGGGGCAGCTGGAGCAGGTTCTCCCTTAGCCACAGCAGTGGGAAGAGTCAAGGTCAGGAGGAACTCAGCAGGGCTCTTACAGACATATTCACAGTAGCCAAATTTAACATCTCAGCGATTGAAGGAGCTTGTTATTAAATATAGCTTCTGTAAATATTAAATTATATAAAATACAGTTAGGCAAACTATATTGGAAAAGGTCTTAAAAACTTAAAATACATAACTTTCAAATTATTTTACCACTTTTTGTAGCTGTACCTGTCTAAACGGTAAGGTGTATGTGTGCTTCTCTGCTGCAGATTCCCAGTGAGAGCTTGGTGTGAACTTGCTGGGAGAATTTGAGGTTGCTATTAGGGTCTTAGAGAAGTCCCACCAAGGACCACCATGCACGTATGCAATCAGCAAGAGCATTTTTACCCCACCATGCTGGTATCTGCCGTCTCAAAGGGAAGATGGCGCGAGAGGAGCACTCAGGCTCCTTTAAAGCACAGCCAAGGGGAGGCCCTAGGGCAGTTAAGTGGAATCTATTAGCACATTCTAATGGGCTAGGGCTAGTTAGGGGCTGGTCAAGGCTATAGTTTTCCACTTTGGAGCAGGCCTGGATAAGTTCCCGGCTTTGTCCTTATTTGGTTACCTGCTGACTGCGGCTCAGGCCTCCTGGCCTGGCCTGGCACTGCACGTACCAGGCCTCCTTCTTGCTGTCGGGGATTTTGGAGATTAACTGTCCTTTCTTTGTTCATGGCTCTGCCTCAGAAACTGCTTGTTCAGTCTCAGGAAACTAAAAGGGAGGCCTGATCTCTGAGAGAAGACTGAGCAGCCTGTAATGGTGTCAGCTCAGTTCTTACAGCTGCCACACAGAGCTTGTACTGGCACCTTGATTTCTGCAGCCATAAGGATGATTGTGGGAACATGATGCCATGGGTCCTGGTGTGTGATAGACCCTAAGGAGCATGTCCCAGGATGAACTTGCTGGGTTGTTAATCATGAAGAACTGAGTGAGACCTCTCCAGGTCATTTTGTGTGCTCTGTATGTTGAGAGATATCGATGCCCTGGAGAGTCCAGGGGGGAGCCAATGAAGACAGTCCTCACCTTGTGACACCACGAACAAGGACAAGATGGTGGGGTGTGAGTGAGACCCAGGAGCTACTCTGCTTGTCATCGTTTTCAATATTCAGCCACATGCCAGGAGAGCCCCATGTTCCTCCAACTGCCCTCCCACCATCCCCACGGGGTCCAGTTGCCAGCTACACAATGCCAGTGAGGGAAACTGGAGGCTCAGAGATGGTCAACCATTTCTCCAGGATTACCCAAGATTGGAGCCAGGCCTTGAACTCACTGAAAGAGGTCCTGCCAGGTAATAATTCTGTCACATTTATGGGTTCCCAGGCCATGGACATATCAGGAGGTTGAACCTGAAGAGCTAAGCAGGAGAGAAGGAAAGGGCTCAGAGAGCTCGTGGGGTGGATCAGAATACAACCCTGCACCTCCTGGAAGCAAGTGTATTCAGCGCATCTGAGCATGGCCTTGCTCTTTAGCCACGGTCCCGCTGCTTGGTTCTCTGTCTGCTGTCATGGAAAAGCCTGAGTTGGACAGGGGTGTCTGGCAGGATCTCTCCTCACTTCCCCACCCCTGCAGGACTGTGTGGTGGGAAGTTCCTGTCAGAAGCACAATGCTGGGAACATTGGGGGACCTTGAAGAGCCTAGTTCTTAGAACCTAGGAAAAGCCATTTTTTTTGACCACATTTGGGGAGAAAGACACAGCTTCCATAAGCTCTGAAAGCACTTGTTTCTTTCCTTTGAAAAAACAGAATAGAAATGAGAGCTGATTCACTAGCTATGATTCAAATATTTGTGCGGTTTCTGAGTCCTTAGGGAACTCCCTGGCCAATTGAAAGCATGCTGTAAATTATGGCTCCTCGTATTAATTTTTAATTACCCCTGTGATCATTAAAATGAACTCTAAGACCAGGACTCTGGAATTTGAGCATCGGAGAAACAAAATCCAACGGATCAAAATGACTTCCAAAGTCTACTTTTCTTTTGATTACTGAGCCGAGGCAGAGAGGGAGCCCCAGGGGAGCCAGGGCCAATGGGTTTGTCCTTTAAAGCACTCATCGATATTGGACGGCCGGGCTGTCTGGCTCCAGACTGCTCTTGGGCCAAGCCACACTCAGCCAGCGCCTCTCTGTGATGGAGAGACTCTTTGCCCTGAGGAGACCCCAGCAGTTAGGTACCCAGGCAGTTGCTTACAGAACCACCCTGCAAAGAAAGACATTTGCTAATTGAAGACCAGTGCAATCTAAAATCTAAGGGTGGGGCAGCAGGACTGGACATTCCAGGGGAAAGTTCTCTGAGCCTAGAGTAATCTGTGCATGCATGCATTCATTAAGCAAATGTAAATATTTATTGAGCTCTTCTGGGATGGAGGGTTGTGATAGCATGTGCACAATAGCAGAAAGAAATCATCTCCCTAAAGTAATTTAAGACAGGAGAGAGCAGAGAGTAGCACGGAGATTAGATGACACGTAGATTCAGTCGGTTATGAGATTAAAACATGTTCTCATGGACTGGCCTGGTAGCGTAGGCCAGTAATTCCAGCTACTGAGGATGCTGAGGCAGGTGGGTCAGGAGCTGGAAGCTCACCTGTGTGTCATAGTGAGTTCTAGGGTCACTGTTGAACTGAGTGAGAGAGATCATCCTTCCACTCCTGGCAAATGGGAGGCTGCAGCAGGGGGATCACAAGTTCAAGCTGGCTGGGGTGAAGCAGGAGGGCAACACCAGACTGGACAACTTCAGTGAGATGCCGGGAGTCACGGAGTTGGCCTGATAGAACAGCCTAGAGAGGCAACATCATGGGTTTCTGAGGTTTGAGTCCATGGCTTCTTGAACACGGTGTGCCTTTCAGTTCATGAGAAACTGAGGCACTCCCTCAGACAGTGCAGTATTCAGGCCACCCGTGTTTTTCTGTGTTCCTGAGAAGTCAGCCAAACATGAAGAAGCTTGGCTAAACAATTAGTATCAGACATTAATCTTGCACACTCTGTCTAGTGTGCAACTGCCATTACATCCTGGCAAGCACCCTTGTAATCTGCTTTGGTAAGTGTACAGAAAGTCCAGTTGAATGAAATAAACTTGTCTCAGCCTCAGTTTTGTGGAGATCCCCCTGACCTGGCTTGGATTTAATTCTCACCAATCATATTGAGAGACTCTAGTTTGGTAAGCACTGGCACTTGCAGTGAGACCTCTCAAAATAAAAAGCAAAAATCGGGCTGGAGAGATGGCTCAGTGGTAGCATGCTGGTTTAGCATGTACGATGTCCTCAATTCGATCCCCAGGACTGAAAATCAAAAGTTCCCCTGAAAACCAAAGCCAAAAGGCTCCATTAAGTGTTCTGTTAGTTGTTGTGATGCTTAAAATCGGGTCCTGAGAGTTTGGCTTCCTTACCATATACACAGAGCATAAAGAATGCCCTTATGGGTCACTATTGTGGACAGCCACCTTCCTGCTTTCTGTCCCCACCACAGACTTGTGTGCACACACAGTCCACATGTTGGACCCAAGTACTCTTTGTATGTGTGTGTTTTGTAAAATTTCATTTAAAAAACTTTTTTTTCATTTATTTTACATACCAACCAGTTTCCCTTCCCTCCTCTCCTCCCAACCCCTACCCTACACTTTCCCATCTACCCACCTCCCCATCCTCTCCTCCTCCTCCATCTCCATCAGGAAAGGGGCAGGCCTCCCATGGGCTTGTGCAAAGCATGGCACATCAATCGGGGCAGGACTGGGCTCCTCCCCTTAGTCGAGGTAATCTAGCACGGATTGGGAACAGGTTACCAAAAGTCAACTAAGCACCAGGCAGAGGTCCTGCTCTCACGGTTAGAAGCCTTGCTAAGAGATCAAGCTACAGGACTGTCACACACCTGCAGAGGGCTTGGTCCATTCCACGCAGGCTCCCTATGTGTTGCTCCAGCCTCCATGAGCTCCCATGAGTACTCAGAATGCGATGGAAGACTTTGCTTCCTCTGAAGACATGATGCTGTATTCTGTCTCTGCAAAGCTCTGGGAGCAGGCTGATGGGCATCTGGTGCCTGCTCAATGCCAAGAGTGAATTTGCAGTGTCTGAAGATTCTGATCCATGCCCGCAGAGACCAGAGTGTACAGAGGCCTGATCAGAGAGTAACATAGTTATTATTATTTTTAATTGACAGATTAAAAAGTACACATTTTTATTAATAAAATTTGATCTTTGGTACAGAAAGATTTGACAGTCTTAAGCAAGTCCATGCATTCTGGGTACTTCCCTCCTCTCCTTTCCTCTCCATCCACTGCAGCCAGCTCCCCTCTTCCTTACAAATCTCTCCCGCATTTACTAATTTTGCTTTGTTTAGTGTCCCACGGAGTTTAACTAGGGCCATCTGGGTGACCGTGGGTTTGGAACTAACCGGCAGAGCCTGGTGGGTTCATCTCAATGGGTTGAACAACTGGATACTGCACCTCCCTCTCTCCCAGAATCTGATAGCTGCCAATAAACCAGCAGTAAGTGGTTGGACCCTGCGAGGCCTTCTCTCTTCATAGCTGATTATTAGGTGGGCCTGGCTTGTGTGGGCCTACTGCCAGCAGACACAGCTGCTCTGTGTTCATGATTGCCATGGCCACATCCTGCATACAAGATGACACTGTGCAGCCCTTCTCTCTATCCTGGGCTTGTGTGTTCTTTCTGACCCCTCTTCGAAAATGTTCCCTGAGCTTTAAACGGGCAGTATGCATGTCTTGTTTAGGACTGAGCCCTCAGCCATCCTTTCCCGCAGCATCGTTTGCAGCTGTGGGTCTCTGTATTCATCTCTTTTCACGGCAGAGAGGCATTTCTGACTAAAATGGAGCAAAGCCTTTGTGAGTAAAAACACAGATATTTCAAAGGTGATTTGGTGCTATGCCTATTCTTCTAAGCAGCCATATTAGGTTCCTGCAGGGTTTGAGGCTTCTTTAGCCATGGGTTTAGGACTGAGCATGGATTTCCTCTTGTGGAGAGGGCATTAAATCCAGTTAGGGAATGGTTCCTTCCGTATAACAGTTCTGTCTTTATTGTACCAATGGGCACATCATGCCTGGCAGGTTGTTATCATAGCATATATAGTTTACAGTATGGGAAAGACCAGGATGGCTTTCCTTGCACCCACCCATCCTGGGCAGCCTCTGTGGCACCATCTGGCACTATGAAAGTCAGCCAGTCTTGAGGAAGCTTCCAGTGCAGCTCCAACTTGGTTTCTCTGTACTGTGCGTCTAAAGTGTGTGGTGTCTTCAGAGTCTTATCAGACAGTCCCCATGGGCGACCTTGAGTTATTTTAGGGTTTTATGATATCCTACAGAAGTACTCCAAACCTGTCATTGGGGCTTTTGCTTTGTGACCTGTTTGTTCCAGGCTGGCACCGTCTACCCATGCAGGGCATCTGCATTTTACCTCTGTCTTATGCTCTACAGCTGGGTTACCAGATAGTGTTTCTGAGGAGTCTCCTTGTGCCCCCCTTTGTTTTGATTAACCTTTTGGAAGTGAGAAATCAGATGGGATGTTTGGTAATTATCCAATTAGTGTTCCCTCATCCCCAGCAAAGTGCCCATACCTCCAAAATGAGGGAAGGAATGTAGAACAGGGAGACACATTATCTCGCTCCATAAGCAAGGCTGCCATATGCCCATGTTTGTGGAGAGTCTGCTTCGCTGAGCAGTCTCAACCACACATCGTTTCCCAGATCCCGTTGGTTCCCCTGGGAAACCCTTGCGGGTCGCTGTTTAAACGAGGAGAAAATTGGCTATAAATCAACTTAATTTTCAAAGATATTAATCCAAGGAGAACCTGATTTTCCGTGAGGCAGTGGCTCCATTAAGAAGAACCAACTGCTTAAGAGAAAAGAAATAAATGAGTCTCTTAAACCAGAGTCATGGAAATGTGTTCAATTATAGTAATAAAGATTTGGAAATGTTTTCCTCAAACCCACTTCTTTTCCATTTATTTCCCCAGTTTGGCACAGCAAGGAAATATTTTGGTGGGAAAATGGGCAGGGGTAGAGGTTTCCACAGGCTTCTAAGAACCCAAAGGACCTAGGATCTGTGTCTTCCCGCACCACAAGGAGATGCAGGCTGTGGGGAACTCAGGAAAGTAGTTTTGGTCAGAAGAGACGGAATTAAATGCAGGTTAAACTAAAACAGTCTGCACTTTCAAGATCCGAAGACATGAAAAATAGACGTGCTCATTTTGAGTAAATGACATCTTAACAGTGAAAGACTGAAGTAACCCAAGGGAGTTGTGATCCAGAGTTTGTGTCACAGAGACATTTATACCCGTAACTTGAGTGCTCCTCAGCCGAATTAGCCATTTTTCTCATTCCTGGTGCCTAATGCCTGAGAGAAAGCTACTTGGGGAAGGAAAAAAGGAAGGAAGAAAGGAAAAGAAAGAAGGGAGAGAGGGAGGGAGAAAGGAAGGGAGGGGGAAGGAAGGAAGGAAGGAAGGGAAGGAGGGAGGGAGAGATAGAGGGAAGAAGGGAGAAAGGAAGGAAGGAAGGGAGGGAAGGAGAGAGGGATGGAGGGAGGGAGGGATGGAGGGGGAAGGAAGGGAGGGAGGGAGAAAGGANGGAGGGGGAAGGAAGGGAGGGAAAAAAGAAGAGAGAGAGGGTTTATTTTGGCTTACAGGTGGAGTACAGTCCATCACATCTGGAAGACCACAGTGGCAGAAACAAGAGACAGCAGGCCACAGAGCGTCCACCATTAGAAAGCAGGGAGAGATGGATGCAGATGCTCAACATCCTTCCTTCTTTTTATTCAGGATTTTATTATTATGTAGGCAGAGGCTGCTCATTTGTTCCTGGCTGCCCAGACCAGAAACAATCACACAGAAACTGTATTAATTAAATCACTACTTGGTCTATTAGCTCAGGCTTCTTATTAACTAACTCTTACATCTTAAATTAACTCACTCCTATTATTTTATATTTACCAAGAGGCTCATGGCCTACAGGTAAGGTTCCTGGGCATCTGTCTCCTTCAGCAGCTACATGGTGTCTTTCCAACTCGGCCTTCTTTTCTCCTCTATTTCTGCTTGTAATTCCCACCTTGTTCTATTCTGGGATGCCCTAGGCCCAAAGCAGCTTCTTTATTAACCAAAGGTAATAAAACATATTCATAGCATACAGAGGGGTACCCCACATCAAGTCAAGGAACGCAGGCTGTGGAATGGTGTTGCCTATATTTGAGTGGGTATTTCTACCTCAGTTAACCAGGTCTGGAAACCCCTTCTAGCCATGACCAGAAACTGATCTCTTAGGAACTCTAGATCCTGTTAAATTGACAGAATCCACCATCTGTCTCTGTCTTGAAGTCTGTGAACCTGGCAGGCCTCCTCAGCACTCCTTTCCACAGGAGGCCATTTCTCAGATGGTATCAGTTCGCTTGTGGTGGTCAATGGTTAACTTGACACAACCTCACGCCATCCATGAAGAATTACAATTGTGTTGGCCTGTGGCATCCCTGTGAGGGGTTGCATTGATTAAGTTAATTGAAGAAAAGCAGCCTACTGTGAGTGGCACCAGCCACCAGGCAAAGCTTCCTCAACTGTAGCAGCATGGAGAACTCCAGCACAAGGAAGCAAGAGAGCATAGGTGTTTATTGTCTCTGCTCTTGACTGTGGATGTGGTGTCACTAGCTGATGTTCAGCTTGACATCACTCAGTGATGGACGGAAACCTGGAACTGTAAAGCTGAAACAGACCCACTTTGGCCCCAAATGCCATTGGCCAGGGTATTCTGTCACACCAGCAGAAATGGGACCAGAACATCATTGTCCACCATGTTCCTTGACATGTGAATCCATGGTCCTGTGTCTCTACAGAAATGGGACCAGAACATCATTGTCCACCATGTTCCTTGACGTGTGAATCCATGGTCCTGTGTCTCTGCAGAAATGGGACCAGAACATCATTGTCCACCATGTTCCTTGACGTGTGAATCCATGGTCCTGTGTCTCTACAGAAATGGGACCAGAACATCATTGTCCACTGTGACGTGTGAATCCATGGTCCTGTGTCTCTCAAGTGCTTCTTCTTAAACAGGGTTCCTCAGTACCAGAGCTGGATCTTCTCAGTGCAAGGTACTGGTGTAGGGGCAGGTAGCCCCTTGTTGCTATTGTTGGAGAGACCTTGAGGGGGAGATGGCATTCTATGTCACACCAGCCATTCCAAGTTTGTCCCCTGTGGGATTTGTCCTAGTTAGGGCTACTATTGCCATGACAAAACACCATGATCAAAGCAACTTGGAAAGAAAAGGGTTTGTTTCAACTTACACTTCCAGGTCACAGTTCATCACTGAAGAAAGTCAGGGCAGGAAGTCAAGCAGGGCAGGAATCTGGGGGCAGAAGCTGATGCAGAGGCCATGGAGGNAACATCATTGTCCACCATGTTCCTTGACGTGTGAATCCATGGTCCTGTGTCTCTGCAGAAATGGGACCAGAACATCATTGTCCACCATGTTCCTTGACGTGTGAATCCATGGTCCTGTGTCTCTACAGAAATGGGACCAGAACATCATTGTCCACTGTGACGTGTGAATCCATGGTCCTGTGTCTCTCAAGTGCTTCTTCTTAAACAGGGTTCCTCAGTACCAGAGCTGGATCTTCTCAGTGCAAGGTACTGGTGTAGGGGCAGGTAGCCCCTTGTTGCTATTGTTGGAGAGACCTTGAGGGGGAGATGGCATTCTATGTCACACCAGCCATTCCAAGTTTGTCCCCTGTGGGATTTGTCCTAGTTAGGGCTACTATTGCCATGACAAAACACCATGATCAAAGCAACTTGGAAAGAAAAGGGTTTGTTTCAACTTACACTTCCAGGTCACAGTTCATCACTGAAGAAAGTCAGGGCAGGAAGTCAAGCAGGGCAGGAATCTGGGGGCAGAAGCTGATGCAGAGGCCATGGAGGNAGGGGTGCTGCTGACTGGCTTGCTCCACCTGCCTTACTATAAAACCCAGGACCACCATCCTAGGGATGGTATCATCCACAGTGGGGGCTGGGCACTCCTCCATTGATTACTAATTAATAAATGCCTTACGACTGAATCTTACGGAGGAGTTTTGTCAGTTGAGGCTTCCTTCTTGTTGACGACTGAAGCTTATGTCAAATTGACACAGAACTAGCTAGGATGGCTGAACTCTTGCCAGCTTGACACACAAACATATCACCTTTTAGTGAGAATCTTTCCTTTCTCATTTATCTCCAAGATAAAACATTGATATTAATATCACAATGTAAAACATACATAATTTTAAACATCTCACAGTCCTTACAAATTCAAACACTTTTAAAACTCACCCTCTTTAAAATACCCAATTTCTTTAAAGAGCCAAAAATTTTAAAGTTTTTCAGCTGTGGGTTCCTGTAAAAATCAAAATTAAGTCAAATAATTTCTTCAAGAGAGAAGAACCAGGTCACAGTCACAAAGCAAACCCAAGCTCCAATGGTGTAAATATCTCAGTGTTCAGTTGTCTGGGGTCCACTCCTGGCCTTCTGGGCTCCTTCCAGGGGCTTGGGTCACTTCTCAAGGTCTGCCATCTGCAGCATGTAGATAGCTTGTCTTCTAGGCTCTGGCTGGGTGACTCTTACACACTACCAAATCTAGCCGTCAGCACAAGGTACGACCTTGGCTGTGTCTGGGACACTGCTTCTGGGTGCTGGCTCTCAGGAAACACTTTCCAGAAGGTTTCACCTTGGCAATGCTGGTCTCTCCTTAACCATCACTGACTTCTCAATTTCAGCCAACCGACCAACATTGAATAACAAAGCCAATGCTTTACTTTAGACGTCTGGGGTCTCACTAATGGCAGGTAATTCCTCAGCCCCAGTTAACCAGAACTATAGATTCTGCACACGGAAATCCCAGTAGAGTCTCTGCTTCTGAGTGACAGGGGTGCCTCTGACCTCAGAGCCTGAACCTTGGGCATCATGACCTGGACCACCTGCTCAAAGAAGCACTGCCAGCCCCCTTAAAGGTGTCTTGCTCCTGGCAGTGGGAATGAGGCTACAGAGGGAAAGGCTTTCTGGAAGACTCCTCACTGCCTGCTCTTACGACCCTCCCTATGGGATGTGCGTGGCGTTTGCTTCCAGATCGATACAGGCTTCTCTGGTGATGCAAATCTTAAGAATAGGTTAGGGATGGCGCCATTGATTTCTAACTGAGAAGAATAAAACAACCTCGGAACACAGCCTCCCGCCACTCCAGACGCCAAGGCTTTCTCTGTTGTGTGTGCTGCTGACAGCACAGAGGGCAGGGCAAACCTAAGCAGAAGCCTGAAGGGCCTCTGTGTGTGGAAGCCCTAAGTGCCCCTCCCGGCATCCCAGCGCCAGGCTGCCTGACTCCGCCAATGTGTGGTGCAGGCTCCTGCCAGTCCTGGTAAAGGGAAGGACCCCAGCGCCAGGCTGCCTGACTCTGCCAT
>LOEQ01000837.1:137514-160105 GCA_001685075.1 Bramus lutescens | reverse complement strand
TGGGAATTGAACTCAGGACCTTTGGAAGAGCAGGCAATGCTCTTAACCTTTGAGACATCTCTCCAGCCCCAGGTCCTTACTTCTTTAGAAGGCTTGTCTCCTTCCCACATTCTCTGCTGACTGCCTTTCCTCCCTGGGAGTCTCCCTTCTCCACTATCCAGCTGGAGCCCCCTGGGACTCACTCCCAAAGCAAAGGCTTGCACTGGAGTCCCTGCCTTGGTTCTGTTTCTGGAGGAGCCCATCTGGACCCTGGTCAGGCTGTTGACATTCCCACTCCAATTTTCCATATTTCCTGTTTTCATTTCTGATGCTGCGACCCCAACAAGAAGCAACTTAGAGAGAAAGGGGCTTATTTCGTCTCACAGCTCTGGTCAGAGTCCATCGCTGACGGAAGTCAAGGCAGGAACTTCAGACAGCCAGTCACGTCACTTCCACAGTTCAAGAGTGAATGCACACAAGCTCACTTGCTTGCCATTTGCTTGTCCTCCTCTTGATTTCTCTGTTCTTATGCAGTCCAGCAGCCTCTGCCTAGAGAATGCCGCTTCCTTCAGCCGTCTGGGTCTTTCCACATCAGCTAACTTAAGACAACCTTCCAAAGGCCAACTAAATACAGAGAATCCCTCACCGAGACTTTTTTCTAGTTGATTCCAGGTTGTGTCAAGTTGGCAATTAAAGCTGACTACTCCATGGTGCTTGCTCAAGCTGTGTGAGGGCTCTTTCTCGGACAGACCGCCATACTGAAAACTGCATTAATCTAAGGCTTCTGCCTAGTGTGTGGCATGGTCTTAATAATCACAGTGGATGAAGGAAAGAGGCACAATGATCTATCTGTTGTTTAGTAACTGGAAAAGAAGGTCACTGTAGGTTTGCAGGCACTGACTGGTTTAGACACCCAAATACTCATGGCTTACTAACCCTGGGGGAAAGCTAAACAGCTGTGTGAGAGGCTCCACATCCTCTGTCTTCCTGACCATGTGATGTGTGAGGTTCTCTTGGGTCCTCTGTGTTGCTGGTCCTTTTGGTGGCTCAAAAGGTGGATGTTTGTCTCCAAATCACACTGGTATCTCCACTCTTCTCCTACTCAGGATCCCCACAGCCTCAGTTGGGATCACACAGACAAATGGGTCCTTGTGGCCTGCTAGTTGGCTGTGCTTAGACTGGAAGTGCCATCACACTTCAAGACCAGCCACAAAAGAACTCTAGGAGGGTTCTTGCTCACTTGTTTCTGCTGCAGATTTCTATTGTGAGCACTATTTTAAGAAAGAAAAAACAACCAATGTTATTTATTGATCAAAATGCTGAGCACAACTTTCTCCATTTATTAAAAATTACTCCTATTACTATAGGAATGACACCCAAACAAACAGAAATTACCCACAATTTTCTATTGTCAAAGATCACTCTTGAGATTGGACATCTAAAGTGAATCCCCAGGGATTCTGGGAAAATTACATAATTATCTACAAAGCGTGTTAATGGTGAGAAAGAGAATGACTTTCACCACGTTTGCCACCCCTGACCTCAGCACAGTAGTTCCTGGCAGAGTGATTGCAGGCACTTTCCCACTGATGGGCAGAGGCAGCTGCTGTGAGATCTGAGGGTGTTTCTGGCAGTTTCAAATAATTAATTCTCTGAAATGGGAAATAGCGACAGCCACTAAGTAGAGGGATGGGGACACAAATAAAATGAGGAAGATGGTCTTTACCCTCCCCGTTCAGCCCAGCGGAAGGACATGCCAAGACCAGAGATTTGTCCTTTTTAACCTTGGGAATGTGGCTTGGGGACTGGGAATGGTGGGCTCCATGGCAGAAGGCTGTGTGGTTTTATGGAACCTGATAAATTACAACCAACGAAGCAACCATCTTTAGATAATGAATATAATTCCAGAGGAACCAGGTTCAGTGGACCAGAAGCAGGAATGAGTGTTTACTCACAACAAAGAAGTAAAACAGAAAGCCAGAATTTTCCTAATTACTAAAACGTCATTGAAAAACATTTCCCACTCCCAACTAGGGTTGCATGCTGAGGCAAATAATTTCCATTGTGAATAGGTCGATTATAAAGTTCCAAAAGCAATAATTAAAGAACATTGTTCCACATTAATGCTTACAAGGGGGGATAAACAATAATGACTGTTGTTCAGATTTGACAGTGTGATGCAAAGCTCTGTCATGATCCCTGTCTGTTGTTCCATGTGTTTACTTGACAAACAGGGTCATTTCAGAGGGGGAAAGAAATGACGTCGTTGGCTGAACGATGACTCTGGATTGGTTTTATCAGTACTGTCATGGTTAATTGTGATCGTCAACTGGACTGAGTCTGGGATGAAATAAAAGACACACTTCTAGGCTGGTCTGGGAAGTTATTTCTTGGAACAATTAAGTACAGTGGAAGACCCTCCGTGAGCATGGTAGCACCTTCTGGCGGCCCAGATACAAAGAGATTGAGGGAAAAGCTAGAGCTGTCGTCCATCTGCCTCACTTCCTCCTGGTGAGAGTTGAGCCTATTCTATTGCTGCTGCCAACCTGAGAGCCAGCTTCTTTGGGCCTTCAGCGTGGATTGAAGAGCAGCAGCTCCCTGGAAATCCTTCAGGCATTCAAGAGCAGATTTGGAACTGAAGAGACACCAGGCTCGTGGCTCTTTTCTCTCCAGCATGCAAATGGACTTTGCTGGGCTATCCAGCCTGCATTGTGTAAGCCCATCTAAAATGTGTTAATTCTAATGGTTCTGTTCCTCTAGAGAACCCTAATAATCCAAACACTGATCAGAAATCAGTTCTCCATGAATGGAAAAATTTTCTTTTCTATCATAAAGTGTTCTTATTGATGTCAAATGTAAATTTTGTATCCTTCTGAAACTCGGAGAATCTTTGATCAAGTTCACTTTAAAGAACTACGTGACTTAGAAAGTTTTTCATGAACTGGCTCCTTAGATTTCTCTTCTCATTGATTATCTGCTGTCTGGCACTGTGGCAGATGTTAGTTTCATAATATAACTTCTTAGCGAGTTGATGTGGAATAGGGGAGCAGGAACTCCCCCTTGGTTGGCATGGTGGCCTCATTGCTGAGGTGGCATCAAAGCAGACAGTCAAAATAATCTCAATCAACGTCATTCAAAAACTCAAGTTTTTGAAGTTTTACACAAGTATTTGTACAAAGAAATATTTTTCTGGAGTCCTCTGGTTCATGCAAATGAGAGTAATCAAAGTTTCAACTACATGAGATTCATGGGGAAAATCATCTCTTTTAGGATGGCAAGGCTATTGGAGAGAATGGGGAAGGAGTGGAGCAGCCTGTCCAGCCTTATCCTAAACTGAGACGTGCGGTCTTCCAGAACACACACAAGGCCAACATGAAGATGACACGGTTTGTGTTTGGAAGTGAGAGCAAAAACAGGCATGACTTGTTCTTCCTCAAATGTGTGCACAGAAAGTGTGAATTCTAGTTTTCTTGCCGTGAGAACTTGAATGTGTGGGGAAGGAACGCTGTAGAAGGGGAGGAGGGATCCTTTTGGGGAGTGCGCTCCTCTGGCATTGGTTGTGCAGCTGCAGGTCTCTTGAAAACCACTGAATCAGATATTTAAATGAGTGCAAATTATTCCCCGCTAAAGCTGCTGAGAGGTAACATACAGAGACATGCTGGCTCACAGCCTCCTGTGTCCTGGACCTGCATCAGAGCAACAGCTCTGGGCCTGGAATCCCGGGAGGTGGTTACCAGAACACACCGGATTCCAAGTTTCTTTCCTTCTTTTGCTGTCTGCAGGCTCCCTGCCCCCAGCCCCACAAAGCCCACATACTCCTGAGGAGATGTCATGGTGTCTTAGTTACTTTTCCCGCTGACAAATGCAACCTAGTGGGGAAAGGGTTTATTTTGTTTCACCATTTGAGTGAACAGTCCATTGGTGGGACGTGCTACCTGCNNNTGAGGCAGCTGGTCACATTGTATCCACAGTCAGGAAGCAGAGAGAGATGAGCTCTGGCACTCAATCCGCTTTCTCCTTTTTATCCAGTCCGGAACCCCAGTCAATGAGATGGAGCCAGGCACTTTTAGGATGGGTCTTCCCACTCCAGTTTACCTAACCAAGATGATCCCCAACAAACAGGGACAGAGGCTGACCTAATCTAGACAATGCCTCCCAGTCATGGCTAGGAACTTGTCTCCCTGGATGATTCCCATCAAGTTAGTAATTGATATTAAGCAATGAATTAGAGATGCTGAGTCTGAATATTTTAGTTTGATTTTATTTATTTTCCCACCTGTTACTGTTTCACCCTTTGTTTCTGTCCTTTTCTAGTGTCCTTTTGTGTCTGTGTACACATTTATGTACTCATGTGTAGATTGTAAAATAACCTAAGGTTGTATTCTTCAGGAACTACCCATTACTTTTGAGTTTATTTTTTAATCTAAATTTTCTTCAGTAATTAGGTTTTATTATTACTAATTGCTTAAGTAAAGAGGAATGTATTCTTCACATTGATGACAGTTTTTAAAGACAGGCTTTCTTGTTGGCCTGGAACTCACCACACAGGCTCTTCAGGCATACACTGAGTGTCAGGGATCTGCCTGATTCTTTCTTCCTGAGATTACAGAAGGCACACACCACCACGCCCAGCTTATTGTTTTCAACTCATTTCTAGTTGCTTTCAAGGGAGGCCCTCCTCGAGCCGGCCTCCCTGACAGAGTCCTCCCTTAGCCCTCTAGTCTTGCATCATTATTGCTTTTGTTGTTATTGTTGTTGAGTCACTGACATTTATCTATTCCTCTGGGCTTTGTTTTCAGTTTTCTCATGCATTATACTCTTCACCGTGGTTTACCATGAGCCATATCCTGTGCACACAGCATTCACCATAACTTACCGTGTGCAATATCCTGTGTACACACTATTCACCATGGTTTACCATGTGCACACAGTACTCACCATTACTTACGCTGTGCCATATCCAGTGCACATATTATTCATCACAACTTACCATATACCATACATATCTTGTGCACACATCATTCACCATGGTTTACCATGTGCCATATCGTGTGCATGCACGATTCAAGAATTAAGCCTGTGCTCAGGCCTCCCCTCTTGTCACATGCTTCATACCTTTATCTCTCTCTTGGGTTTCTCTGTGTAGCTTTGGAGTCTGTCCTGGAACTCACTCTGTAGATCAGACTGGCCTCAAACTCAGAGATCCACTTGCCTCTCTAGTGCTGGGATTAAAGGCGTGCATCACCACTGCCAAGCTCACACCTTTATCTCTTTGAAACCCTGAGCCATGCGTTATTTTTTCAGGGCAGTCAGAGGCAGAGAGAGGCAGGGCTCCTGTTGAGCATCCTGCCCTACGGAGGACACCCTCTGGTCCACATGGTCAGGAGTGTCCAGGCTGAGGAACTGTGGCGGCGATTCTCCCAGGGCACTTGGTACTGCCAAGCCTTTGTGTCAAGCATAAAGTTGGCTCCACACCTCTGTAGACAGACTGACAAATGTATATGGGGATGGGACAGAGACTTTTGAACAATCTGGATGTTCTTAGGTCCTTCCTGCACGGTTGGCTGTGTTATCAACACAGTTCCATTTCACAGGCTGAAGGCAGCCAAACTTGTGACTAGACTGTGTGGCTAAAGATTATGCTGTCAGGAGAGAAGGAACAATTTCTTGAGAATTCCCTGTGGGCCCTGCACTGCATCGGGCTCTCTGGAAATACAAGTGCTTTACATAGTATTGCCAGTGTTAAGGACTCACATTTTAGTACGAGGCCATCACACGTGAGTCAGCTAAGCAGAAGGTTCCTGTCTATTGGGTTGGTTTATCAACAGTCGAAAGAAAGGCTTCAGGCCAGTGGCTCAAGGAACAGGCGCAACACACATTTGGCTTGGGCGTTGGTTGTAGAATTCCCTTTTCTGTTCATCACAAACTCAGAGGCTAAGAGGATGTCAGAAGCCAGCTAGATCCCTCCATTCCTTCTCTGAAGAGGCTCATAGGCCAAGGGAGTGCTGGCCTCTAAATGTGTTGACACAGAGCCAGGCTTCAAGTACAGTGGGAACTGATTTAAATAATAATAAAACACTAAGAATGGGAAGATCCATTTGTGTTTTGGTTTTGGAGATGAAAGAAACCTGCTTTCCCTGTAATTGCTGTCAGATTTTAAGCAATCCTCTTTTCAAAATGTTCCTCTTAATGCAACCGTGACCATCCTGAACGTCGTTACCAAGCAACCTACGGCCTAGGGTGGTGGGGATTGAAGAGAGACCAGCATGGAGCCCGTTCGTTCTGCACACCGCACCTCGCCAGCCTGTGGGCACTCGGTGCTGCCAGCTCTTCTGGCTGGTGGCTAGCTCTGGGCAATGAGACCCAGAGACTGAAATAAGTAAACAGAGGTTTCACTTCCCCCTAAGCAGAGGGGTCAGGCTTCTCCAGGCAGTAGTCTGCCTCTGGGAAGTTCGGTTTTAACCATCAGAAGAGCCCACTGTGGGACACATGGTGGCCTTGGGACTGGACATACTCAGAGCTCCAGTGTAAGGACTCCACCAGAGTGGCCCCAGGGGGAACTAACTGGCCCTGGAAGGTGCATGTTGAGGGGCTCTCATCAGCATGGCCCCTCATTCTATTGTGGCATTATACCAGATAAAGTCACAGGAGAGTTTGCCATTCTGTCCAGCACCCTGAAGATTTTGCATAAAGACTGATTTCTGCCACTTTTCGAGGTGGAAGTTCTGTCCCGATTTACACACGCCATGCATTTCGATCTCAGTCACCAGGTTCTTTCTTCTGGAACAGTCCTTCCCTCTGACTGTAGCCATTTGTTCATTGCCCCTCTTATTTTCGCCAGCTCCACAGGCCGGAGTCAAAGACAAAAGCCCACAGAGCATCAGTTACATTTTCAAAAGCCATGCACTGTGAAATGAGGTAAGCCAGGTCCCCAAGAACAAAACAGTGCAGCCACGAGCGTGCCGTGTGCGCATCAGGCTCCAGGTTTGCTCCCTCATTCCACAAAACAGCAACAGGAGCACTTGGAGGTGGGTGGGGGAGGTGCAGGGGTGTAGAGCAAGGCTTTTGTGAGTCACTGTTGAAATTTAGACACTCTATTCTGTGGAAGGCATTGTCCACACTTATTTATTTACTTATTTATTGTACTGAGAATTAATGCTGAGCCTCATACACATGTAGCAAGAGAAGAATTCTATCGCTGAGCCGCGGTTCCAGCTCCAGCCCGTCTCGGCCCTCTCTTTTCTTTTTCTTTTGAGACAGGATCTTGACAAGTTGCCCAGATTGGACCTAAATTCTAATTGCCCAGGTTGGACCTAAATTCATTCTTTAGCCCAGATAGGCCTTAAGATTCTTCTGTCTTCCCCGCCCCAGGTTCCTGGTCTGCACCTCCAGGAACAAAGTCATCTTCTCCATTTCTGACAAAAAGAAAGAATGAGCATCATGAGCAAACATGGAAAACCCTAATCTTTGGAGCCCCTGTGGTATCATGGGCTTGCTTCCCAGTCTTCCTGGATGTGGCCTAGTCTTTCTTCTTTCCCAAGGAATGGCAGGGCAGACCTGTACCAGCAAGAGCTGTCCTGCAGCTCTGAGAAAGCCCAAGAGCAGTCAGTCAGCAGCTGTTCACCCGACTCTTGCTTCTGCTGATCCAGTTGCTTCCGTCCAAATGTTCAAGTGCCTTGGACAGATTAGGGCATACCTGAAGTCCCTCCATAGTTACAGCTGGGAGGGAAGGGGTTTTGTCTATGTCGTTGCCCACTCTGAAGATGAGAGGTGACGAAATACCCAACCAGTTGTATCCCTCTAAGCACTGCTTTCTATAACAAGACAGACCCCACCAAGAACTTCCTGGGTAGCTCAAGCTCCATTGACCTCATGGGAATGTCTTTCCTCGTAGGCACTGGCAAGTGGGGGCTGCTGAATTATTGCAATGTTATTTTTATCCCCAAAGAAACATAAAATCATGGCTTGTTGTTCTGCCACTCAGACCTTCAAATGGGGATGTGGCCTTTTTCTGCATCTTTTCAGGGTTATACATATTTTCTTAGCACAAATTAGCATTAATTTATGTTATGAAAACATGCAGCCCTTTAAATCCAGAACCTTCCCACATACTCCAGCAAAGTCTGTGTATTGACTTAGAAGCTAATGGAGCCATGGAGTTTAGAACTAATGACTCCCAGACATGATTCAAGGCTCCCGGGACACACAGAAAACACCTTCACTTGAGAGTCAAGCTGAGGAAATTGACATTAAATAAAACCACAATGATGTTCCCAGAAAGGCCAAGTAGGGTGATAGCCTGGGGTACCAGCGAGACAGAGGCCCCCAGATATATTTTTAGGAGAAGCTTCCCAAGGGATGTGGCAAGAAAAGCTTTAAGGCTAGAGGAAGCACCAAGCATGGGTGGCCTGCGGGGACAGCAACACGGAGGCATGTGTGTCGTGTGTCACATGGCCATGTGAGGGCCAGCTGCAGCCTGGGGAGCCAGCATGCCTATGGGACTAGAAGGCAGGCCCAAGGCTTTGGTTCAGTTCTGAGCACAAGCACTGTGGGAGCTTTATCAGGGAGTGGCATGCTCAAACAAAGGACCAACTTTCTGAAGGATGTCACAAATAGCCTCGACTGAGTTCATGGTGACCGTGGGTACTACACCAATTTAGCCATAGCCTGCCTCAGGGCCAGTGGGTAGAGGAAGACCCTCCTCTGGGTGGGTGGACTGAGGAAGGTCCTTCTCTGGATGGATGGGCTGGGGAAGGTCTTCCCCTGGGTGGGTTGCTACATTAAGTCTTTCTCTGGGTAGATGCTGTGGAAAGTCTTCCTTTGGGTGGGTGAGCTGCAGAAAGTCTTCCTTTGGGTGGGTGGGCTGTGGAAAGTCTTCCTTTGGGTGGGTGGGCTGTGGAAAGTCTTCCTTTGGGTGAGTGGGCTGCAGAAAGTCTTCCTTTGGGTGGGTGGGCTGTGGAAAGTCTTCCCCTGGGTGAGTCGATTGTGGAAGGCCATTCCTTGGGTGGATAGGCTCAAGGAAATCTGTCCTCTGGGTTTGGTCCAAACCTCCAGGACTGAGCCCCAGCACTGCGTCTGTAGACCAGTCAAGAGCAGGGGACTCCAGTGCCCTCACCAGCTAGCAGGGGTGTGCTCAGTACCCAGGTCTCATTGATGTCTACCTATGTCTTTTGGCAGGTGATTGAGCCAGCCTCCTAGAATGGGGTGAAGAAAGAAATTTCTAAAATGTATAATCATAGCCATCTTGACTCTGGGGTTCATGTCTGCAGAAGCTGGAAGGGATAAGCATTGTTCACCATGTCAAGTCACAGAAATAAATGGTGGGGCATTGCCATCCTGTGATGAAGCCACTGTGCTGTGGTCGTCATTCCCAGTGTTCAAGGAACATTTTCTGCCTCTGTTTGCTGTTTCTCGCCTGTGAAATGGGAACAAGTAGATCTCCCACTTCAGAAAGCATGTGGCCTTTAAGAGAAATCATTTCTAAACCACAGCTTGGTAACCCCCAGAGCCCCATGTGAACATGTATGTAATGGGGTTGTGCTATCTCTTTGTGTGGAGAGAAATGGCCCTGACTCAAGTGGGTTTGCCAGAATTGGGGCATGAAATCCACCACCCAGGTCATGGGAGCAGAAAGCCAGTGAGCTTGAGGCCAGTGCAAGTCATGGATTATCAGTGGCCACAAAGCCCCATGGAGCAGGAGGTGTCTACCAGGCAGATCTCTTATACCCAGTTCTGCCTGCGTTTCATTGGTGCATATTGGTGGAGTGTAACAGTTTCCGACTCATGGGTTTCTGTTGTTGGTGACATACCTTGAACCTTGAACCTTCTGGGGGAAGCTGGCTAGGCTGGGCTCATTTTTTAAAGTCACTGGTCTCCCGGTCAAGTGTTTCAGGATACTCCCATGACTAAGGTGGCCTTGGATCCTGGCCTGGGGTCAAGAGTAGATTACTTGGGTTTTTAAGTGCCAGTGCATAAAGGAGAAAGCTCCTGGTCTATACATCCCTCTGCTTCAACCCAGTGTCTATCTGGGCTCAGCCTCACTCACCACTGATGCTTTCCTGTCAGGCAAAAGAAGACAAGAGTACGATGCTTCATTAGCTAGGCTGAAGGGAACAGCCTTCCCATTTGTCCTCAGTTTTCAGAAAGTCCCCCACCCTGGCTAGTGTTTTTGCTCAGCCTAAGGGCTGTCTGTATTTCTGGAGGAGGTTGGAGTTCTTGGTGGGCCAGCCTGCGACCAGAACCAGCCTTTGCTTTGGAGTGCCTGCTGGAACTGTGGAGAAGCTGCGTATAGACTGACTTGGGAAATTCTTTCTCCAAGCTAAATCTAGGTGGCTGGGCTCATGCGTTACCCTGGCAGTTAGTAACGTCTGTGACAGGTGGCAGGGAAGACAGGGCCCCATGCAACTGAAGGGTGTAGATAGGAAGATGGGGAGCAGCCGCTCAGAGGAGGCTGTGGTGGGCACTCTCCTGGGAGCAGGACCTACCGCCCTGGGTAGATGGTGTCCCACAAAGAGGATTAATATTAGAGGAACTGGCTGGAATCATGTGTGGGCTATGCCTGGAGTGGTAATGCGGAAGTGGGACCCAGCGACACCCATGGCAGCTTTCACTTCTGCAGACTGAGGCCTGAGCGTTTCTGATTGTCTGGAAAACTGGCCACGTGGTTCCCAGAGGCCGCCAACCCCAGCAGCACCAATGGGAGCTGACCAGCTCCCACCAGGGCGACCTCGCTTGGAAAACTCCCTAGCTGGACATTTTTAATGTCTTCACCAGCAAATATTGACTTATCCTATTTACTTTTACTGTGCTGGGATCTGCAGACACAGTGATACAGAAGGGAGGGCGGCTCTGGTTTCCTTCTTAGGAGGAGGGCCCCTGCCTTCTCACACCGGTGACTCTGTGAAGGAGCGGGGACTCTGGTCCATACTCACTGGTGTTTACGGCCACAGGCATCACTGGCTCCTACATCTTGTTATGAGCAGTCTCTGCTCTCCAGGCATCTCCATGCTTGTTTCTGGCAGGTTCCCTGAGTAGGTCCTTTAATGATGCAAAAACTGAAGGGAAATTAGAGGCCGTCTTTTCCGGTCTCTGCTTGGGTCTATCCATTGACCGAAGCATGTCCCTTGTTTGAGACCAGAGGCAGTGAAGGAAACGTGAGGCTTTGGAGCCGAGGGTGGGAGTGAGAGTTGGGGAGTCTTTTAATCAGCCATGTGCACACTTCTCCAGGATGGCCACAGGGGAGAGGACTCTGAGTTTGAAAACCTGGGACCTCAGAGCTTAGTCCCTTTATTCTGACCTGAGGGACTGTCCGAGTCAGGGACAAAGAAGAGTCACAACAATGCCAGACTTAAGATGACCACGTGAAGGTATGTAATACACAGATATAACCCCAGTTTTCAGGGGTTTGAAGCAGGAGACCCTGAGTTCAAGACCAGCCTACTACAGACCTTGTTTCAATCAACAGCACTAACATGATGACTAACTGGAGAGAAGACCTAAGAGGGATCATGCCCTGAATTTGTAGGTGGCCGTGACCATGGTCCACGGACTCACGGATCCACAGAAGCCTTGTTTCTGGCCTTTGCAGAACGTGCCTGTTGGATGCACACATTCTTCTGCTGCTTTCACAGGAGTAAACATTGGAATAATTGAGTGTGGTGCGGAGACAGTTTTTGCGCTAATCAATGCTCTCCTGTGCTGCCTTTGGGGAAAAACATGAGTAAAAACGAGCACACATGATTACTTCTGCCCACTGCCATGATGCTAATTGTCCTGTTTCCTTCACTCAGGGCCAGAACAACTGATCCGCATGGGCAGTCTGCCTCCCCCAGGAACGGCTCAGCTGGGGATGAAACAGTGGGGATTCACATGAAGACGGCAGAATCAGTCTGGGGAGACAACTCAGTTTAGGTCCCCAGAAGTCATGTGAAAAGCTGGGTGTGCCATGCTGCGGTCAACAACCCCTGAGCTGTGCTGCTGTGAGCACTGGAATTAGACTCAGTGGACCACATACAAAAACAAAAAAGAAACAGAAGAGGAGAAGGGACTTCCTGGGAAAATGAGGGGTTCCTGTGGGAGAAAGAAGGGGGTCAAGAGAGGGTCATGAGAAGTGAAAATGGCCGAAGTCCATTATATACACGTGTGAAATTGTCAAGGATTTAAAAGAAGAAGAAAGTTAAGAGGAAAGCCACGGTGACATGCATGGTCATCCTTAGTGACATGTGCCTGTAACCTCAGCACTGAGGGCAGAGATAAGAGCCTGCTTGAGGCTCCCTGGCCAGCTGGCTTAGTCTGTGTGGCTTGCTTCATACCAGTGAGAGACTATTTAAGGAAACAAGGTGGACGCATCTGGGGAATGACAGGATTGACCTTTGACCTCCACATGCAACTGCACACACATGAACATAAATGCACACGTGCACACACAGAATGTATAGAGCCTCAAGGAGTAGGGCGAGAGAGGACAAGAGGGTCCTGCTCAGAGATAGCCTGGTCTCTGGGCCTCCTGGGGACCTCCCCCTCATTTCAGCACACTTTCTTGAGGCTCACTGTGGGGACTATGCATTTGGGCTGGCCCCTGCCTCAGCCCCACCAATCATTTTGGGACTTGAACACCATCCTTGCATGGAGGAGAGCTTTTGTGGGGACCATTGTCAGAGTTGACTGGCTGGAAGCATTTTCTTCCTCTTCATTTTACTCTGGGGATACCCAGCTTGTGTTTTCTTTAATGTAAAGGCAGCAATTTCTTCTGATGAAATCAAGTGTTCTCTGCATGGAAAACTTGCCTTATGAGATGAAATGTTTGAATAAAAATTATATATGCACCATAAAATGCTGATGGAGTAATTAATTTATTTCTATTTTGCATGTTTTAAAGTCTTTGGGGATTCCTGTGTTGAGTCAGACCTGATTATAGTGTTTAAATTTGGTGAGGGAACAGAGAAAATTGGTTGCTAGCAATCGCTGAGTAGGCAAGAAGCAAGAAAGCTTTTCTGCCCAGTCCCAATGTAAGTACCAAATTGTTGTGGCCCATTTTCAGCATAAGGCACAGTTATAGTTTACTGGTCACATACAAGTAGGAGGTAAAAGGTCTTCTCTAGCTGGCGGCTGGCATCTGCTTGCTTGGGCACATCTTAGTTTGTCTTAGGTTTGGAAAGTTACTAAAAGTCTCCTACGTGATCGAGCCCACACCTCAGGACGTTAGGGGTCTCTTGCTGTGACAGGTAAGAGAATCTGGGGCAAAGACTATGCCGGATGAAAGAGGATTAAATCTCCTTGAAGAACTCAGCTGACGGGGACCTTGGAGGGCAGGGAAATGCATTTAGGAATATAAAAACCACTGCTTTTTGCCAAACTGGTGTGTCGGCCATTCTTGCCTTTTATGTAGGCTGGTGATGCCCGGCTTTTGCGAAGCTGAACTATATCTGCCTGGCTTTCACTGCTGTGTGTCCAGAGCTTGGGTGCCGGAAGGGGCCTGGTGGAGGAACTCCTTCCTGTCTGTGTGTCCTTCTGCAGCTTTTGGTCTCCGAAACTACTGGCTTAGGGATACATCAGTGTCATTTACTTGGAATAAAAGAAAGCATGGAGTAGCCTTTTCTTTACCGTGGCTGGAACTGCAGTGTGTTAAGAAGCCAAAGACAGCCACAGAAGGGGAAACTTGATCGCCACAATGCCTGCTACCGTACTTTTTAAAAAATATATGAGAGTGTGTGTGTGTGCACGCATGTTCATGTGTGCATATGTACATATGTGTGTGTGTAGCTGTACAGGTAAATGTGTGCATACATCTATGTAGAGCCTAGAGATTCATGCCATATGTCTTTCTGAATTGCTTTTATTCTTTAAGGTGGGGATTTTCACTGAACCTTGAGCTCACCAACTAGGCCAGACTAGCTGGTCAGCAAAACCCAAGGGTCCTCCTGACTCCACCTCCCCAGAACTGTGAGTCCAGGTATGCATAGTTACGTCTGGCCTTTGGGCTTTTGAACAAGAATGTTCAAGATCAGAATTCAGGTCCTTAGACTTATGTGGCTGTCTCTCATCACTTAATATTGAGCTCTTGGAATCAAAAGGCAATTCTACAGCTCAGAACTGTCTTGACTGAAGTTCTGTTTCATCTTTCTTTGGAAACCCACCCATCCCCACCTGATTTCTTAAACACATTTGTTGGACAGATTGACCCAGAGGGAGCTGGAGTGCTGCTTGTGGCTCGAGGCATGTTGACTCAGTAAGAGCTATGCATGTGTATGTGTGTATGCATGCGTGCATCTCTGTGTGTGTGTGTGTTATGTTCTCACTCCCCGTGTACCCTGTGTGTGCATGTATATGAATATGCATGCATGACCATGGCTATGCTGAGGCCTCTCATAGACTCAGACTGTGCCAGCATACTTCCGGCTTTTTGTGCTCAGCTTGGGAGCCACTCAGCTGCCCTGTGTGCCTCTTGACACGCAGGGCTGTGGAGTGCCGTCAGCAGAGGTGCCTGGTGTGTAAAGAGCGGGAGAAGGATGCAGATCCAGGCTCTTGAAGCCCTAATCCTGCCTGTGATGTCGCCTCGGGTTGCTATGGTGATGATTATGCTATTTGAGGATTATCGTTTCCTATGAAGAATGGGCGCTTAGACTAGACCAACCCTGAAGGAACAAAAGACCCTCTTCGTAAACAATCATACTGAAAAATTTAAACACGGGAAAGCACACATCCACCTACACGTGTGTGAGCCGACAGAGCCCTTCCACTTGCAGAAAACACTTCTGGGGTTCTCATGTTCAAAGCTCGTTTTAAGACACACACACAAAAAGATTATAAGCCGTCATAACAAAAGGACAAAAATGGGATTAATTGAGAAATATTGACAGCAGGCAAGAAGTGCAGAATAAATACAGAAGATGAAAATAGTGGGCAACAGAACAGAAAAATATTAGTGTCTTTTAGTGAAGAGACTACTTTGGAAAGAATACAACCTGGAGAACAAAAATATTTTAATTATTTTAGTACAAAGAAGAAGCCGACTAGCTGTGTTGTGTAGAAAGCACACATGTGGTTGAAGATGGAGCTTCCTGTGGTGGTCAGTTTGAAGCCTATATCTGCCAATAAATTGCCTTTGAAAGTTGAGTATTCTCTTCTGTGGAATGTGCTGGATTGTCACATGAGCAAGATAGCTTCAGATTTGTGGTAAATAGAAACAATAGCTTTTACATAGTACAGCAAAGTTGGGAGGTAAAGCGCGTTTGTGGGTCTCTCAACCAAAAGCATTTCTGGCCACCCTGTGTTCTGATTACCGTGAAGCTGGACACTTGGAGCTTGAGTGCTGGTGTCATTTTCATGGGGCCACTTGGAGTCCTTTGTTGCGTTCTGTCTCTAGATCGGAGGGTACTTAATACAATAGGACCATTCTTTAGGGATATTCAGTACTTATTGACGGCTAAACTGAGGTTCACCTGTATGAGCCAGCAATGCAGCAGTGATGCTGAGTAACAAAACTTCCCATGAGGTCTCAAATAATACGTGTCAGTTTCCCGCCATGGGTCGGGAGGCAGGCAAGGCTCATGCGTGGTATCTTGACTGTGTTAAGAACGGACTCTGCTCTTTCTTGGATCCAAGCCTCAACTTCTAGACTGGTTGAATCTTGCTGTGGGTGTCTCTTCTCATCACTGGGTTAGTGGGTTGCCACAACAGAAGACCCTGAGACTTTTGACTTGGACTTGGGCTTTGTCTCTGCTTTTTTTTTTCCTGGCAAATTTAACTTCTTTATTGATTCTTTGGGAGTTTCACCTTATGCACCCCCTTTCCACTCACCTCCTGGTCTTGCCATAGCCTCCCCTCACTTCTCCAGTGCATCTTCCAAGAAAACAACAAAGTAAGCAAGCAAATAAACAAAAACAGGAACAAAACAAACTGAAAACAAAACAAAGCAAAACCAAACACAAGAACAGAAAACCCCTTGGCTTCCACTTCTTTCCCACGTCTTGAACACCTCTTCTTTTATCCGGTTGCCTCCAGGGGCCTCAGGGCATCATACAGTAGAGCCTTTGGTTCCATCAGCTTTACTAGCAAATGTTCACTGCCATAAGCCACCAGTCAGGTTCAAGGCCTCAGGTTTCTGGTCCATCATCATCATTGGGATCCTCCCTGGATCTCCTCTGGGTTATCTTGTGACCATCCAAGTCTTGGAGATCCTACAGGTATTGTCCCACAGGTCAGTATTTTCATGAGCTCCAGCAAGTCCTAGTTGGCGTAGATATTAGGGTGCACTAACGCTAACTTTGTCTCTGTTTTAAGCTGTCTGTTTGGTATCTGTCAAGGGAGACCTCTCCTACAGGGAGTCATGCAGACTGTGGCTCTGCCCTGGGAGCCCAATTCCTGGGCATAAGCATAGACCAGGTCAGCTTAGAATTTGTTTCCTTCAGCCACATCTACAGGAGCATAGGATGGACCCTGACCTGAAGCTTCCTCCTCTTCAACACTCTGCACAGTCAAGGGAGGGAAAATCAGCACCAGGCCGTACTACACACGGATGCAGGAAGATGTGGGCTGGAAGCAAACGCTCCATCTTCAGCAGCTGGCAAGAACCAGGTATCCGTTGTGAGAACTCAGGGAACAACACAGACCATCTTTACCTGCCAGAGAGGAACCAACACTGCATCTGGCAGGCGAGAAGAGCACAAGAACAGGCAGGTGGGGCTGGTGGGACCCTCGTGGGGATAGTGAAGGATCTTAGAAATGACAGGGTGTAAGGCAAGACATAAAGGAGATGGCAGCCATGTAACAGTGGTGAAAATGCTTTGGACAGAGCCCAGTGGGTGCCAGGACCCACTAGCCAGCTGGAGACACNTGTGTGTGTGTGTGTGTGTGTGTGTGTGGTGAATATGGTCTTTTTACATAGCTGTTATGCACTGTAGCTGTTGTCACAGGAGGTAACATTCATGGGCTGCCCAGCTGGCATAAGTGGACCTGACCACCAGTCCAACACAATGCCTGTGCTGAGGTGGCCAAACAGCCCTGCCTCAGAAAAATAGAGCTGGCACCTGCCTCACAGACAGATACTGTGCCTCCTCCACATTGCAGCTCAGGAAAACGAAGCTCACAGATACTTTATGATGAGATGCAAGGTCCTAGGGCCTGATGCCCTCAGCCACTCCCTGCTCTTCTGAGAGAGTGAGTCCCCTGGCTCCTCTGCACCCTTCCCCTCCTGCGACTCTGTGCAAGAAGGAGGCACACGAAAGAGCACTGAGCAAAGGAACAGCCCCAGGGTGGTACTACTGGAAGTCTGACTTTGCGTCCTAGGAGACAAGAGGAAGCCAACCCCAAAGGAGACTTGAGCAGGACACAGGGTCCAAATGCTCTCTTTAGGGTTATGAAGGTTTGTTCTGACTTCCCATGCTTCCTTCAGGACTCTGGAAAACTCCATCCCACAACCTCAGAGAAATGTTAGGATCTTACAACCCGCTACATAGCCTTTCCTTGCTAAAATCAAATGGGGCCAATCAGCCTCCACCTCGTGTTGCCTAGTGCAAAAGCACAAATAAGCCCAAATCTCAGGAACTGCTTGGGTGTCTCTGTCACCTGCTGCCATTCATGAGGTGTTTGCTTGCTAAGGATCTTCTTCCAGGACTAACTGACTGCATTGTCACACTGAAACCTACCCCGCTATGTCTCTTTGGATACAACATAAAGTCATTGTGTTCAGGATCTAATTAACTGTAATTAATTGAGGGAAAAAAACCCTAACAAAATGGGCCTAGGAGAAGAAGAAAACCACAAGGGAAATGAAGATGGATTGTTAAATCGTGCGCTGTGAGGCCCTGATGGAAGCGTCATATTTCCCTGCTCTAATAACCTCGGTTAATACGCAGCGATCAGTCACACCATGGCGGGTGTTTTTTAGCTTGCCGGCTTATCGATATGAGGTGGTTTTAGTGCAGATGGTCCTGACGTGTTCCCAATACAGAGCGGAAGGGCGATGTCCGGTTCCTCATCCCTGAATGCCTGGGACGGCGATGGCAGATCAATACGTGTCGGAATACCCCAAGCGTCTGCAAACCACACTTGGGCGACAGTGATTAAGCTGTGGGGGCTTGTCTGTCTGAACCCAAGACGGTTCTATTGCAAACAAAGACTTCATTGATCAAGCGTATTTCATTTTTAATATTCATGGGTTAGCCACACGCTCAAAACACACCATTACTATGCGCATGGGAAATGAGCCCTTTGCCCAGTTCTGAGGCATTTGTTTCCTCTGATCAACACTAGAGGAGAGAGGAATGTTCTGTGCCTCCAAACACTTCTGACCTCAGTTTGCAGTCTGACTTGAGTCTCATGGGTGGACAGGTGGAGGGGGACAGCAGGGCTCCTACCTAAGCACCTGCCACCCTCCTTCATTCCAGGGCCACAGCACACCATCCATTGCTGCAGGCAGCGCCTCACTTGGTGTTCAAAGCGGATGTGGGAGGATGTCCCGAAGTCTCTGTCTCCCTTGCCACATAGAACAGTTTCTTGGATTTCCACCTTCTGCTCTTAGCAGGAACTTCACCCACCAAGGGTCTCAGGAATGAGCAGCCATGGACCTGGGAACAGACCTGGGCAATGTAGAGCCCCGGGAAATTGGAAGAGACTCCTAGTTGGGCTACAGGCTGGATGGCTGAGTGAAGGGTAGGGATGTCCTCACGTCTGCTTCCTTGGAAGACCCCTGGGTGTGTCTGGGCTCTGAAGTGAGAGAGACCTGGCTCCACACCGGTTCCCTAGGGCGGTGACCTAGGGCTTATCTGTGGGAAGGACATTTGCCTGACAGGATGTCGGAGTCCAACCTAATGGTGCAAAATGACTACAAGTCGGCATGGACAGGTATGGAGACAGATGCCAAGAACCTTTGCTTCGGAGTGCCAACAGCCTGCATGCCTCTCCTGCGGCCGGATTCATCCTCTCTCTCCTTGCATCCCAGCCCCAGGGCCCTTCCTCCAGGAAGCCCTTAGTGCATGGACAGAGTGCATGACTGCCACCCCAACACGGAGCTCACTATGACTTGTGACATGGTGCCCTTGGGGTCTCCCGTTGAGACCTTGTGTCTGGGTGTCGGATACACGCACTCTTTCTGCACCTTGTTTGCTGAGAACGGTTGGTCACCAAATGGAGAAATAAATCTAAAGTCTCATATGGAAAAAGTAGGGGGATTGTTTCTTCAGGAGATATTCCAATCATAACGCAAGAACATTTTATTTCAAAGAAAGACTGCCTTCCCTTTCTATCTGCTGTTCAAGTACACACCACCCCACACCCAAAACCATTTCTGACAATCCTCTCATCAATTAAGTTTCCTCCGGCGATGCACACAGATATTGCGCTAACACGTGCCATAAATCATGCTGGGGATCTGCAGGACTGCGGTGGCGGCTGACAAATCCAGTCTCCTCATTCTGATGGAGGCAGGGAGCTGACATGCGGCCCTGGGAGTGTGTGTGTGTGTGTGTGTGTGTGTGTATGTATGTCTGTGTGTATGTGTGTGGGGGGGCTACGTGTGTGTGTGCATGAATGCGTGTGTGTGCGTGTAGGCTACATGTGTGCATATGTGTAGGCTTTGTGTGTGTGTGTGTGTTTAGGCTGCGTATGTACATATATACGTGCTGGTGTGCTGTGTGACAAAAGTCAGAACCTAATGCATGTGGGGCTTCAGGACACCCAGGCTCTGGTTTCTTCCTCCTAAGGTCCTAGTGGTAAGAATGATGGCTTGGAGCTGGGCCACCTGACTCAGCATCCTGGCACGGCCGTGGCCTCTGTCTGTGGGTCCAACAAAGACTTACCTGCCCCACTCTTCTCATTTGAGAGCAACAAGCAGGTCAAGCTGCTGCGGTTCCCAGAGGGATGTAAAGGCATCAGCAGGGAGCTATTGAAGAACCAAAGTTCCTCCATTCTGCCCTCTGCCTTGGAGTCCTGTGTAAGCTGTTTCCCATAAGACATTCCAGTCCTCAGAAATGGCTAGGGGCAAAAGGAACAGGGTAGCCGTCTGGAAAGTACAGATAACGCAGAATGTTCCCACCCAAAGGTCAAAGAAAACTTGACAAGCAACAGGCGAGGCTCGAAAATAAAATTCCTGAAAAGTCCCTAGACACGAGCCAATCAGGGTTAAACCAGTCACCCCACACCCTGCTAATGTAACTTTTCTGGTTTTGGCCTTTAAATAATGCCCTCTAGAAGGGCGGGGTATCTCCTCTTGCCACTGCTACACCAGTTGCTTTGACGAGGTCCTTGCCAGCTTGTATTATGCACACAACAAACCTTTCTTTTGCATTTCAGTGAGTCAGTCTCCCTGGTGGTCTTTTGGGGTCCCCATGGACTAGGCACAACACTATGAGAGGCATCATGGCTGATCAGGACAAAGACCGCTCTGGCCCAAGAAAGAGGCTTCACTTGGGCTGGTCTAGCCTGTTTAGGTCCTGGAAGGGACAAGGTGAGCCTTTCCCAGAGGGTTCTGGAGGTATGGACATGCCGAGTGAGATGAGTCAGGGGTCTCTGGATGATGACGGTGTCTGGAGATGAGCCCCGTATCTGGTTGCTACCTGTTGCTACCCATCGTTTAATGCCTAAAACCGTCAGCTCCATGTGGCACCAGGCAGGCTAGCTTCTTCTGTAAGAACTTCCCTGAAAGGCTAGCCAGCAGTTTGGTGATGGGCTCTGCTCTACCAGGTTCCTCTCTTTTTGTCTCTTTAGGTCACTGCCCCCTGCCCATCAGATGGACTCAGCCCCTTCGCATGCTGGAATGAATGTATGGAGCCTAGCAGGAGAGGTTTCCCAGTAGACCTGGGAGCCTGCAGCCACAGCATGCAGTTTTGACTGAAGTACTGTCAACCCAGATGAATCCCCTGCACCTTTCTGCGACCCTTGACCCTCAGGGTAGGTGGGCTTCTGCCAACGTCAAGGTCCCTCTTCCATGATGTCATCCCAGGCTGCCTGCAGCCCCTGACCCCATAATCCCTGAGGAGGCAGCTGAGTCCCAGCATTTCTGTGCCTCTCCCCCAGGGACTGATTTTCCTGCCCCTCAAAAGTCCACAGCTGAGATCAATTCACCCACTTTCTTAAAGTGACTAAGCGCATGCAATCAGCTTTATTATCTTTTTAAGATTTTTTTTCCTCCGCCATGCAGATAGCCAGCTCTCCTGATACCAAAGTGACTTGGCAGAAGCTTAAGCAAGGAAAAAAAAAAACAACAAAAGCCAGGGAAATAGAAATCCTGGACTGTGTCCATAGCAGCTGTTCACTGTGGCCACAAGGGTCATTCCTCTCATCACTATGGCAACCTCAAACTCATATTTCACTAGTGGCCATGTTTGCTTTGGGCTCTCTTAAATAAGCCTACCTTTGCCCATGGTCTCTTATGTCAGCCAGTTTAGAACATCACTGAAGACATTTCCAGAAGTATTCTGAAGGATTCTTCTTTCAACCAAGGTAGAGGTCTTCACTGTGATCTATCTCCAGGGCCAGCCAAAGCCAGATGAACAGGAGAGCTATGAAAAGCCCACACGGTGCGATGGTGATTTTAGCTCTTTCTGGGGGTTAATGTCAGAGCTATGTCAGAGCTGGATATGCCAGTATTTCTGGAGGAAGGTGGAAGTCACTGGAAGAGGTCACAAGAAGGCCACAAGCACAGACCAAAGTGCTCACCTGCTGCCATGGGATCATGAAACAGACTGGTCACTTCAATCAACAGTATGCCAAGGCTGTGCAAAATTACTCAGACAATTGCCCTGCCACTCAGGACTCTTAATTCTGTGCCAGTATCGTAGAGAAGTAAACTGAGTCTCAAATGAAACAAGGGCATGAATACATACAACAGTATTGTTCCTTGTTATCCTCAACCAGGAACAGCCTAAATGCCCTTCAGTGGAGGCCTGGATAAGCAGAGGGCACTATGTCTACCCAGGGGAATATTATGCAACAAGAACAAGAATTGTGTCGATGTAGGAATCACTGATGCATTACAGTGAGCGAAAGGAGCCAGGCACAGAAGGCATCTGCTATTGGAGAGGCCTGACTGGTGACGGGGAGGCAGGAATGTGAGTGGTGGCAGATGGGTATTGAGCCACCCTGTGTGCCATGAGGCGGAATGAGCTGTACACACGCAGGAGATGTCGAGTTTTACACACCAAATGTGTTTGGGTGTGTGTAAGATTTTAAAACCAGAGAACAGAGAGGAAAGACAAGATTTGCCTGGCTGGTTGGACTTGCCAGTCTTTCTGCTAGGCAGGTTGACTGGCACAGAGGCTGTGTCTACTCTAGAGCCTGGGCCGTGTGGAGCCTGGGTCTGCCCTGAGGACTCAAGGACATAGGAGAGATAAGAAGACATTCCTGTGCCCCAGATTCCCGGAGAGTCTTTCACAGAAACTTTCTAGCATGGAGGCTCTAGGGATGAGGAAACCATGCTGAGAAAGACATGAACTGGAGCAACCTCATATTTGCACAGAAAGATGGCTCATCCCTTCTAACCTCTTGCCCATGGCTCATCCCTTCAGCAACCCTCCCCCATAGTTCATCTCGTCTCACCCCTCCCCCATGGCTCATCCCTCTCACCCCTCCCCCATGGCTCATCCCTTCTCACCTCTCCCCCATGGCTCATCCCTTC
>LOEQ01000837.1:122082-135402 GCA_001685075.1 Bramus lutescens | reverse complement strand
CATCCATCCATCCATCCATCCATCCATCCATCCATCCATCCTCCATTAGTTCACCCACCCACTAACTCTCTATCCATTTACCTATCCCCTTATGCATTCACTCACACAAGCCCCAATCATCTGTCCACTCAGCCTCCAGTTCATAAAAACCACCTATACCTTTACCTACCCATCTCCATATCCATTTAAATACCCACCAGTCCCTTTACTCATGTAGCCATCTATATAGCCATCCAAACATCCACTCAACCAATCATCTATCCACCCACCTACCTACCCATTCACATATTCATCTATTCATGTATCCTTCCGTATAATTATCCATCTTATCAACCTATGTATGCATTCATCCATTCATCCACATACCCATACACTGATAAAACTGTATTCAGCACAGATGTTATTCACTACAGGCTCATTTATGATAAAAGCAGAAATGAATTATGAGTGAAAATAAACATGCTAGTGATGAAGACTACAGAACAGAATCCTCAGACCATGTATTGCCTACTTCCATTCTCAAATTGCTGGTAAAAGTCTACCTGAGGATTGGAACTCAGACCAGAAGACTCAGGCTACATAAGGACTCTACAATGATGCAGCAGTTACTCAGTGTTTTGTCTACTTAATCTGGTTGGCACTCCCTTTCCTTGTGGTTCTATGTATTCTCTAAACTGGGATCATGTGACTGAGGAGGTGGCTACTGTCCTAGCTCGTGGTACAGAACACACGATCCTAGAGAAGCCTGCCTACCTCTAGAGCCTCCTCGGATGGAGCCTTAGGATGGACTGGGCTGACTCAGCAGACACTGTGAGCAGTGATGGCCTGGGGTGAAGAAAGAATTCATTTCTGTTCTTGCTTCCCTGCTATGACTGTAGAAAGGGGTGTTCATGATCAGTCTTCTTTGGTGAATGCACAACTTCAGATATTCTGCTTGTGATTCAGAGAAGGGACGATGTGGCTGTCACAGGAATGGACAGAGGCCCAGACTAGGCCTAGGTAGTGGCTCAAGAAAGTGTGTGTGTTCAAATTTGGTTTAATCATTGCTCATGCCCATATGTGGGAATGACACTGTGCACATGGGGAGGTCAGAGGTCAGCTTGTGGGCATCAGTCTCCTTTTCCTGTCTTGTGTTCATGGGATCCAGCTGAGCTCATGAGATGACAGCAAGCACGGTTAGTGGCTGAGCCATTCCGCTGCTCCCATGCATGTAGGTTTCTTTCACCGTCTTTGTACACCTGGAGGGGGTACAAGGCCCTCTCTGCTGCAGGTCTGTAGGCAGACGTGACCCCCTGCAAGGCTGGTGTCCATTGTCCATCAGGCAGCAAGTAACATTCCTCTTTTTTGACAACATGGGGAGAGGTCACGTACATGTACACACACATGCACACACACGTACACATGCATGCACAAACACGAACACACACATGCATATGCATACACATGCAGGTCTTTGTGTACACACACATACACTCTCTTGTGTACATGCAGGCACCCTAACATGAACACACACATGCACAGATACGTACACACACACACACACACACACACACACACCACTTTTATTCTTTAGTTTGATGAGCTGTCCTCAGAGTTCTTCTTTCTCAGCACATCAGGCCATCTTCCCAGGCCCTACCTGATGGGGAGGTCATCATTCTATCTTTGAGCAGCATTTTGATAAAAAAAATAAAAGCAAGAAAGAAAACAAAAACAATAAAAACACCCATTCCAGACAAGCAATTCCCTTGTTTATTGATCTGCCCTGTCAGGTTCTTTTATGCAGACACAGGTTCTATGATAAAACTTCAGTCTTGCCTTTTATGGCAATAAATAATGCATTGTGCTTCCCCAGTGTTCCCGTGTTGTGCCCGCCTGCGCTGGCCTCATGGCTCTGAACTGGTCCCTCTCCTTCGAGCTGCAAGCTTTCAGAGTCACAATCAATTTTCCCTTTCCGAAGACAGTGGCATGATGGCTCACTGGGGGCCACTGTCTCTAATTGCCAATTAAACTCCACAGTGTGGGTTTCTCTGCCTTGGCTCTCAGCTCAGGGACCTCTGTCAACAGGTAGACGGGGGCTGCTGCCTCAGTCAGAGGGGCTCACATTGCTCCTACCTTAGAACCCCTTTTCCTTCTGTCTCTGGGTCCCTATAAATAGGGAAAGCTATGGTAGTTAGAAGGACAAACAAATTTATCACCGCGCTGCTGGGTGATAAAGGTGATGGAGGGAACAGAGGGTGCATAGGCACCAGTCTTTGCCTCACAGACCTGTACGCCTGATGGAGCTTCCTCCTTGGAGTCAGGACATTCTATCACCACAGGACCTTAGCCGCCCTCTCCCTTCTGAGGTTAAGTTTCTCAAATTTTTAAGGCAAATAAAAGCAAGACTGGTGTCTGCGGTGCAGGAAGATGTCCAAGTTCATGGTGTCTGAGAGCGCCCCCAGGCTGTCCTCTCCTTTATAAACCCACACAGGTGAGGAGTTAAGACATGGGCTTCCCTGAGAGGCAGGAACAGGGTAAGAGCCAGAACAAAGGTACCAGTGTGACAGAACAGGGCCTTGCATCCTCCAGGGCTCTGCAAGACACAAATATGTATGATGCAGGCTGCCTAGAAGGCTCAGGAGTTAAAACTCTGCAAGATGATGGCCTGAGTCGGATCCCTGGGTGACCGCCAGGGAGATGGGGTTTGTGGAGGCAGGTAAATAAGCAATGTGGAGGGCATGTCTGAGCCAGCTGCACCCTGGAAGTCATTCACATGGATGATGAGGGATTTAACAGCCGAGTCCTTCTCCATCTTCCGGAACACGGTCCCGGAGTGAAGTGGCTGATGCCGAGTAATGGCTTCCTGGATTTAGTCCAGTTTCCCAGGACACCATGGAAGCCAAGCAGAAGCCCACCTGCCCCACCCAATTCATGAGCTAGTGGGCAAACCATAGGGGGCGCTGGTTGAGTGTGCCCTAGGGAATCCTGGTGGCTGACTGGGGAAGCAGGAAAAACCCACGTTCTGTGATGATGAAGGCAATCCTTCGGTGTACCAATCTCTTCCTGTGGTTGTAAAATGAACAATTCATCGAAGATTATTTGAAGGCAAATCACTTTAAGTGTAAGAAATAAAAAGACAAATTGGCAATTGAATTTTGTGAGAGTCTATAAGTGGGTGATTTGCATGGGCGAGGGAGCTAGGAAGACATAACAAGCTCTATTGGCAGGAAGGGACACTGTCGTACTAGAGTTGCTTAGGGAGTGTGCTCAGGCACACAGCTCCCCGGCAAAGCTCTTTGTAGCTGAGGCAAGGCTGGTGACCTGGTGACCTGGTTCCATGAGGAAGACCTAGCCAGTATTGTCAAAGCTGTAACTGACACTCACGTGGGTTCTTTGAAGGGGACAATTGTTGATGCGTGTTAGGGTTGTCTCTACTACTCAGAGCTCCCACGTCAAAGCCTGTGATGCTGTTAGCAAGGACATGCATAGGGAAGTCCAAGAAGTCATTCGATTTAATCTGCCCTAGCTCCACTGTGGACATGGAGCTGCCCCAGCAAGCCACCCTACCTACCCAAAAAGTCTTTCCCAAAATGGACATTCTCCTGTGTGGGAAGGAGGCCTGGAGAATATAGGCCAGAGGCCCGAGGCCAGAGCTCTCACTTATGGGGAAGACCCACTGTAGTATGATGTTGGCCAGTGAGTGGCCAAGATAGAGAAATCAATGTGAGCACAAAAGCAGGCAGGGTCTGGGTTGACCTTGTCAAGCTGAGAATTATCTACTGGACCCCAAGGAGGGTCATGCAGGCTCCGGGAGGCCTAGGGAGGCACAGGAAGGTGCAGGGAGTCCCAGAGAGGCCCAGGGAGAGGCAGGTAGGCTCAGGAAGATGCTGGGAGATACAGGGAGGGGCATGGAGGCTCAGGGAGATGCAGGGAGACCCAGAGAGGCCCAGGGAGAGGCAGGTGGGCCCAGGAAGAGGCAGGGAGGGGCAGGGAAGCCCAGGGAGGGGCACATAGGCCCAGGGAGGTGCAGAGAGGGGCAGGGAGATGCAGGGAAGGGCATGGAGGCCCAGGGAGATGCAGCAAGGTACGGGAAGTTTGAGGGAGGCCCAGGGAGGCTCAGGGAGGCCCAAGGAGGCCTAGAGAGGTCCAAAGAGATGCAGGGAGGGTCAGGGAGGCTCAGGGAGATGCAGGGAGGCCCAGGGAGGCCCAGAGAGGTCCAGGGAGGGGCAGGGAGGCCCAAGAGGCCCAGGGGGGCCTAGGGAGGCCCAGGGAGATGCAGGGAGGGACAGGGAGATGCAGGGAGGCCCAGAGGGGTCCAGGGAGGGGCAGAGAGGTCCGGGGAGCGTCAGGGAGGGACAGAGAGGCCCAGGTTTTGATAAGGGGCCTGTGAGTTTTTCCTAGGACAAGATTATGTTGACCAGTTTGTTGTGAGCTCCCAGCAGCCATGACCTTCTCTAAGCTCTCCCCATCTCCTCTGGGGGTGTTTCTAGAACCTAGGGAAGCATAATGGAACTAGGAGGGGAAGACCGGGGTTCCACACTGCCATCTGTGCACAGGAGTCAAGGAAGGTGTCAGGACACCTGGGCAGGATATACATTCTGCTTCAGGGCTGCCTTCCACCCCCGCATTCCTCTACAGGCTTCTCAGGGGCTTTGATGGTCCTAGGCTCCTAGCAACTTCTGCCCCTCTTTGTCTCATCCCATTTCACAGGCCTTTGAGAAGCAGGCCTTTTGATCAGATCAGTGTGAAAGCTTCACACAGACATGAGGAGGCACCCCACTGGGCTCCTGCACCTCCATGCCAAGGTCAGGGACCAGGCAGGGATGTGCAGTTGGCTGCTGGCTCTGTGATCCTGGGCCAGGGAGAAAGACTTTGAATCCCCATCAGTCTTGGGCAAATGGTGAGATGCCAAACGGAAGAAAGTTTCTGTGTGCTGGGCAACCTGACACGTTGGCTCCTAACACACCTCTGCTTTGTTTTCAGGCATGCACACGTGTGCCTCTGTTGGGAGGGGGTCAGCTTGTGGAATGTTGCTTGACTGGCATACTTGGTACCAATACGGTATCGAGTTCGGATGGTATGACAGGACACAGGACCCTGTCCCCTCTCTGTGCTCTGTGACTTGCCTGGATCTTGTACAAAGGGTCCTGGATCCCAAAGACCCTGTCTCTTCTTTCAGCGTGCAGTCCGTGTCCTGTGGCCACCAGCTTCTTCCTCTGGCCGCAGTCAGGTCCAGGTATTCCTCATGATGCTCTACCTACTTCTGGTTTAGAGTCTGTCAGAGGGGCGCAGGTCACCCCAGCAAGGTGAATGAATGTTAGCAACTCACAAAGAACAGCCATGAGTCTGGTGTCTCCACACATTCCAGGGTGCAGGACAGCAGGACTGTGCTGCCAGAGTTCTACTGCAAACTGAGCATGCTATGACCTAGACTTTGCTGTACACACGGAACCCTAGATACACTTAGTAAAGTCCTTGGGCAAGGGATAACCCACGAACCAGGACCAAGGGTAAAGAGAGGAGCTAAAGCCATGGAAGGCGGCTACAGAGTCCTGTGGGAGGCACCAGGAGTGAGTGGAAAACACTGGCTAGTACCCATGGCACACGTGGGTTTTGTTTTCAACCATGAAACAAAACTGACAGTCAGGAAAAGTTCCTGGAAGCCAGAGCCACACAGAAAGCATGGCTTATGTTTGGAGAACGAGACGTATTGCAGTAGAGTTCAAATTCCCAGGACAGCATCAGAAATGAGCGTTTTCTGTCAGCCCCACATGGTTAGAAAGAGGGATTTTGACTTTGCCCTTCCTTCCAGGGCTAGTAATTTCTGCATAGGATGATAGGTACCCCAATATCTGGAACAAAGCTTGGCACTATCTTGATGCTCAGTAACTGTTTCTATAGAGATCAAGTGAATGAACCCAAGTCAGCAGAGGCTAGAGATTCTGCCTTGGATGTTGTGAACCAACCACTGTCTATGTCCCAGAAGGCTGGCCAGACTATAGTATAACAATACAGCCCCTCGGGGAAACATTTGGGCTAGGCACCATAAAAAGGGGTACCGACAGTCTGTTCAAGCTACCGTACGTAGATGGCATGGGCTGCCAAGCTGCTTTCGTGTGCTGGAAATTCATGGGATTTCTGTCCTTGTCACTCACAGAACGGTGTCAGAGTTTGGCTCCAGTCTAGACAAGCAGTGTGCTAAATATCTGTGGGATGGGCTTGAATATTTGCCACGTCCAGGGCATTTTTCTCCCCTCCTGTGTCACTGTGTGCTAACTGTCAGAGTGGGAGATCCAGGAGGGTCCACAGCCCATGGATGTCCTGACCTCTCTAAGAAGGCAGATGTTTGCCCCCAGACTCCTGAGCATCTCAAGCAAGGAGGTCACAGCCTGGCTTGCCTTCAGTGGAGATGGACAAGAAGAGCTGGGGAATGCAGCCATTCCTGGTTGGCACTGTGGTTGAGGAGCTTGAGAGCAGCCCTGGAACTGCAGTGCTCTGCCTGGGCTGAGCTGGCGCTGGGGTGAAGCTGGGTGGCGGCAGGTATCTTCTGCTTCTTCCACAGGTAAGTGCGCATGTGTGTTTCCCCGCTTTGCCTTCCGGGCTTGTTTTATTGAGCTGGAGCTTACCAAGAAGGAAGAAATCTGTGCATATGGATATGCTGGCTCAACTGTTCGATCCCAGTGTTTTCAGCAAGAGGGCTCCCACATGAGCTCACTGGCCTGGGGTCAAGTCCCAGTTGATAGCGCATATCAGGAAGTCCCCGGGAGGCTGGAGTGCCTTCTCTGGAAACTTCAGGTGAGAGTTCTACATGGAGGGAGCTGGGATTGAACATCTGGTCCAGGGGTTCAAAGGTCAAAGATGACGTCTAAAAATGCTCTGAAAACGTCACTGTCTGCTCACTAGAGCCACAGGCTGAAGCCGGGTGTCTGCTTGGGCCTTGAAAACTGGTGGCTTGCCACCCAACATGAGGGAGGGATTCGTGACCCTGACAGGTACTTACCTGTGAGTTGCATGAAAGATTCACTGTGCCTAGGAACACACGGAGCCTGATAGGATGTGATGGTCACCTGCCCTGCCTGTGCCCAGCCTTTCTCAGTCTGAGGTGATGTGATGGTGGCACACGAGTACCTGAACGTGCTCTGTGCCCATCTCTCCTGTCCCTGTGCTGAGGTTATATACATCAAGAAATGGGCACGTCGAAAAGGAGATGGATGCTTTTAGCTGAAGCAGAGACGTCACTGTCCTAATGGACATCTTGAGAGAGTCAGGCAGAGCCTGTTATCCAGAAGAGTGTGTTAGTCTGTGTAGGAACAAATATAAGCATGTGTGAACACATATGAGAATGAATGAACGTGATGTGAGTCTCATGACCCTGTGTGAGCACGTACAAGCTTGCTGCATGGTGCAGTTGATCAAGTGGATCACAACCCTTAGATCTACAAGTGCTCAAAGCCCCATCAGTGCAGTGTTGCATTGTGGTTCTGGGATCTTCCATTGAAATCGTAACAGCTAATGTCCATGGAGATGAGCTTAGGCAGATCCATGCCTCTTCTAAGTAGCAGATAATGCAGTCCTCACTGGGACTCTGCTACGGATTCCCTAGCCATCCTGTGTCCCATGCAGAGGGAAGCTCAGTACTGAGAACAGGCACACATTTAAGTGCTGTATGGGGCAAGGTGCTCAGAGCAGACTTCGTTCACTGGCTGGAACAAAGGAGTCACTTTTATCATTGCTGCAACTACATACTTAAAAGAAGGAATTATGTATTTTGCTCACACTTTCAAATGGTTCAGTCCTTGGTTCCTTGATCCAAACTCTTGTCTAGAACATCAGGATGGCAGGAGGCTGTGTCTGTTATTCAACCATGACAGACAGGAAGCACAGAGAAGAAGAAACAGGAAGTGCAAAGAGCAGAGCTGGAGACCACTCCCTCGGGGACATTCTTCTTCTAGGTAGGTCCCTCCCACCTTTGACTACCTGCCAATAACATCCATGTACTGACTTTACACTGTCTCTTTGATTAGAGACCTGGTGGTTTCTGGAAACGTCCTCCCAGGCCCAGCCTTGGCTGTGCTTCAGTGATTGGCATTTCCTACTCCAGGCAAGCTGACAAGGAAGCCTAGCATCCACTCACACTGATCTAGGGGTGTGGTGATTTGCATTAACTGTGAGCCTGACACACCCTCGCATCACCTGGGAAGAGTCCAGTGGGGGTTTGTCTAGAACGGGCTGTTCTGTGGGTGTGTCTGGGGGATTGTCTAGGTTATATTAATTGACGTGGGAAGACTGTGGGTGGCACCATTCCCTGTCTGGAACCACAAACTGTGTAAAGTGGAGACAGGGGGGCTGAGCAAAAAAGCAGGCAGGCACCCGTGTTCTCTCTGTTCCGCTCTTGGCGTGGCTGTGACTTACTGCTTCAAGTCCCAGCGTTGACTTCCCCTTTCTCACCTAAGTTGCTTCTTGTCAGAGCATCTTATTGCGGTGACAGAAATGAATCCAGGGTGTGGGGCTTTGAGAAAATCCTCAGGAGCCTGCCACTGTGGCTGCTTAAGTCAAGAGGCTCTCAGCCGAGCTCCCAGCTTTGTGGAATTCTACAGGGCTCTGGGGTGCTGGGAGCTACACCCATAGCTAAGGCCAGGATGCAAATACAGAAGGATGTGATGCTCCGGGTAGCTGTGTCAAAATTAAAATCTGCCTGTACGTAAGACAGTCTCTTCAAGGGTTCAGAAAAATCAATCCTACCTCAGCTAGAAATACTGGTTAAAGCACACTGGATTTGGGTTACCAATACCACTCCTACTTCCAGGATGCCAACGAAGCTATTCATATCTTGACTTAAAACCCCTAATGCTTTCTATACAGACACCTCTGGAACTCAATTCATTAACAATGCACGGAACACATTTGCAGGCAGGTTTTCTCCTGGTTTATGAAGTGAGTCTGAGGGAGAATCTTTTCAGATGGCACTGATATGGGCTGTGGTCCCTTCCTGCCCTGAAGACTAGGCTACAGCAGTTTGGTAGGCCAGCTGTGTGGGGCATGACCCCTTGGGTCTCACAGGACTGTGTATTCAGAAGAGCCCTGTGCTGGGCTCTGTGCTTAATGAGTCCAGCGTGGGAAGTCTTAATATTGTGAGCAAGGATTTCACAGAAGACTACGGAACTTGGATGACCCCAGCCCCTCACCTATGGTCACGCTAGACAGAACCCGGCTGCTAGCTAGGCTAACACTCTTCTTCACATCGAAGGCTTGTTTGCTTCCTGGTCCTAACGTCTCCTGCAGCACAGGCAGTGACACCAAGCCCCAGACAGGTCAATATTGAAGAAAAACGAAGACAAAAACCGCAAAGAAATGAAACCTGACAGAGCTGGAGCAGCGCCAAGATATAGCATGGACCTGGAACTACCAGACCGGAAGTTGAGCCACTATGGTTAATGTGCAGAGAAGTCTCATGGATGCGCAGGTGGCGTGTCACACAGGCGATGTAAGCAGAGAGAGGGAGCTCCAAAGATAAATCAGTGTCGGGAGGGGCAGCAGTCATGCTGGGAACAAAGCACCCCAGCATGCACGGAGAATGCCGTGTTTGGTCCTTAGAGGAGCCAGCAAGTTTGAAGATGTGTTAAGAGGGACCCTGCAAACCGCAGTGCAGTGGAGAGCACACAGCAGAATGTTCGGGAAGAACAGGGAAATATCAGAAGTGGAACATGATTGAAACAGAAGCAGTGAAGAGAAAGGAGTGGAGTAAACATTTGATGTCATGGTGGCTGGGGACTCACTCAACTAATCATAAGAAACATGGAGAAAATATCCATGAAAAAAAAATCACACAACTGAACCAAACAGCAGCCTGTCCCCGGGCATATCAAACACAAACTGCCAAAAACAGACAGAGGGAAAATCTAGAAAAAAGAGGAGCCATCACACACAGAGAAGAAAAGAGGTAGACTTTCAATAGACTTTTCATCAGCAAATAGGCAAGGAAGGGGGAGGAGGGAGAAGCAGGCAAAGGCTGGGGAGCTGCACCTCTGCCAAACATGAGTCCTGTATCCAGTGATGAAATCAGTCCTTAAATGTGGGGAGACAGACTCTCCCAGAGAAGCAAAGAATCAGGGAGTTCATCACCAGCTGAAGTGCTCTGCAAATGTCATCCTGTGTTTTCTGCTGCTTTTACCAATTATCAAAAGCAGTTGCGGGAGGAAAAGGTTTATTTAATTACCCATGCTCAGGTCAGAGCCTATCACTGAAGGAAGTCAGAGCAGGAGCCCCCAGCAGGAACGGCAGTAGAAACCAAAGCGTACTCTCTGCCTTGGTCTGCTGTTTTCCTTAGACAGCCCAGGCCCACCTGCTTATGGATGGTGCCACCCACAGCAGGCTGGAACCTCCCATGTCCATCACCGAGGAAGACAATGCTCACAGACATGACCACAGGCCAATCTGATCAAGGCGAGTTTTCAGTTGAGATCCCCTCTTTTCTGAGTTGGGTCGAGTCGGAAATAAAAGTGAACCATGGTGATCTACCCCTGTCAGTTTTGAATACTGGGAGACCTTTCCTCAGAGAGAACATGAAATGTGTATAAAGATGATGTAGGAGGGTCATCTGTCTATGTGTTACTTTCATTGGTTAATAAAGAAACTGCCTTNGGCAGGACGAAAAGCAGGGCTCGCTCCCCTCTTTACTACATAAAGAAGTGCAGATTCAGAGGCAGGGAAAACAGAATGAGCAAACGATGCCTGTCTCTCTCACTCTTGAGGTGATACAAAAACTGGGTGTTTAAGAACAGCAGCAGTGCCTTGGGGTGGGGTGTTTAAGGTAGCTGCTATGATGATAATGAGAAGGGCACTGGGTCACTGGATTGTAAAGAAATCATTCCACCTTAAGTCTCATAAAGTCATCTTTAAGGTGGACTTAGATATAATCACATCAATTAATGATGTGTATCATTAAAACACTAAGGTAACCATTAAAATATTAGAAAGATGGGTAGCCAGGCATGGTAGTACACACACTAATCATAGCTTTATGGAAGTTGAGATAGGAGGATTATGAGTTTAAGACTAGGGTAGGCTATGTGGTAAAACCTTGTGTTAAGTAACCTTGTGTGCGTTAGGAAAGGATAGACAATGTAGTCACTGTTGAATAGAAAATGAAGATAAAATAGAAGAAGGAATTAATGAGAACAATAGAAAAACTTTACACATATGACAATGACAAAGTATATCCACAATTACTTTTCAATTTTCTTTACTTAGGTGTATATGTGTGACCTTGTGTGAGTTTATGTGCCCATGTATGTGCAGGGCATGCAGAAGACAGAAGATGATATCAAACTAACTAAAACTGGAGTTACGGAAGGTTGTGAGCCACCGATGCATACTCAGAATCGAACTCCTGTGTTCTGCAGGAGCAGTAAATGTTCTTAACTTCTGAGCCATCTTCCCAGCTCTTGCATGGCCACTTTTAAAAGGAAATTGTTTCAATACAGCAACTGAAGGTCAGTGACAAAATGATGATAGAAATCGAACTTAAATATGATTCAGACAGCTTTGGTAAAGGATAGAGAAAACCAGGACAACATGGATATCCATGTTAATTCAGACATGCATGCACCAGAGCACAGATGAGCATGGGTTACAGAGAGAGCATTGAGTGAGTCCTGAATTGTCAAATATTTAGCAAGGAAACTCTTGAAATGGGGGGAGGGGTAAAGGATCCATTTGAACTGCAAAGAGAAATAGATAAAACCACTCCTATGGTTGGCCTCTTCAACATCTTCTCTCAGTAATTGATTGATTAAGCAGGCAGAAAATCAGTAAGGATATTGTTGAACTGAATAGCATCATCCATCAAGTTGATCTAATTGACATTTAGGGAATTCTCCATCTAATAAGAACAGTGAACATATCCTCCTCAAGTGATATGGACGACTCACTAAGACAGACCTCGGCCTGAGACTCATAACGCCACTTACATCATAGAACCCACATGAACTGTGTTCTCAGGCTGCAAATGAACTAACAGTCACCACAGAAAGGTCACTGGCCACTTCCTGAATTCTGGGGGGTGACCTAAAACACCTTTAAATAAAATAATGCAAGGAGAGAAAAATGAGTCTCAAGAGAAAGTTAATTTTTTGAATAAATGAAAATTTAAAAAAAGCATCATGAAGGCAGGAGGTCAGTGTAGATTTGTAGCTGTAGATGGATGTACTGGGAAAGAAAAGCGGTTAACAAATCAATAATCAAGTTCTGTATTTGGAAACAAGAGAAAGAGGAGTAAGTAAGCCCAGATAATGCAGAATAGAGTAAGTAATGAACACTACCACAGTTATATTAACAAGATTTAAAACAGCAAAAAGAAAGGCAGAAAAGCTCAGAGATACTTCCTTGGAAGGGTTAACAAAGCTAAGAATAGATAAATCAAAAATTAAATATCATAAATGAAAGAGGGACCACCACCACTGATCCCACAGAAGTAAGAGAATGACAGGAATCATGCCACTCCCGCCCATGGCTGCCATCAGTGTAGGAAATCTCAGTGACTTAGCACTAAAGGCAAAACCATAAAGTCACACAAGGAGAACCAAATAATGATTAGTGAATATATCATAAAACTAATGCTATTGATTACTAGTTATTATCAATATTATTAACAGCCTGCAGAAATACCATGTCCAAGTCTGAGAAGGAGTCAGTAGTGTGTTCTGCTCAGTACTCAAGGAGGAAATGATGTTTAACCATCTCTAATCTCTTCTATCCATAGAAGGGAACATCTCCAAGCTTACTCCACATGGCCAGTATCCCCTGATGCCAAAACCAGAGCAGACATTTCCAGTAAGGAAAACTATAGGCTCACCCCTTTTGTGAATTTAAATGCAACGATCCCCCAAAATTGCTAGAAAATCAAATACAAAATTTACAAAAATAACTATACATTACAGCAGTACACTGTGTACTCAACACTCAAGTCAGAAATGTAAGGAAGAATAAAAATCACATGACCATAGCAGTAGGCACTGAGAGCAGAGGTATCCAAACCGCCCATCCTGGAGCACACGTCTACTACAGTTCTGAGACCCAAAGCTGGGTGGCTGCCATTACCTGAGCTCAAGACCGGTGATAAAGCTAGTGTAGTCAAGCTAGTGCGGGGCAGGAGAGAGGACAAACTGATCAACAGAACAGACAAGAGATCCGGAATAAATGCTCACTGAGAGTCAGCTGATCTGTGACAATGCTGTGAAGAATGGTGGAGAAGGACCATGACTTGTAGAGTTCCCCAGGGTGCTGAAACAGCTGGGCAAACACCTGGCCTCAGACAGTGGAGTTCCCCAGGGTGCTGAAACA
>LOEQ01000837.1:47299-59147 GCA_001685075.1 Bramus lutescens | reverse complement strand
TACAGACCAGGCAGTGGTAACACACAACTTTAATCCCAGTAGCCACACTAGTTGCCATAGAAATCGGGCTGTGCATGCCTTTAATTCCAGAGGTGCACACCTTTAATCCCAGCCCTACAGAAAAATATAAAATGGGAGGAGACAGCTCTCAGTCTCAGATTCCAGGAGGCAGGATCACCATTTCAGACTGAGGTCGAGGTAAGAGCCAGTGGCTGGCTGCTTTGCTTTTCAGATTTTCAGGTTGAATCCCAATTTCTCTCTCTAAGGTTTTTTTTTTTTATTAATCATGCTTCAGCAGGCAGACATGGGGCAGTGACAGAGCCTAGGAATGGCATGGAGTTCCTCAGGCTGGGCATGAGGTTGAGTGTGTGGAGGACATTAACTCATCTCTCCCTGCTGAACCGTAAGGAGGGGGTTCCTGTCTGCGTGAAGACTAGAGAGGAGGTCTGGGAGTATCAATCTGTCTTCACAGTCAAATGCCACCAGGAAGCTACTCACATTCTGAAGACAGCCAAACTCCTCAAGCTTGAGGAGCTGGCATAGGACCTGATCCTTCCTGGCTTAGGTACTGATGAGTTTAAACAGAGAGCCCTGCATCTGTCACCTGTCCACCTTTCAGAACACAGAGACCTCCGCAAGGGATCCTGGGGAGTGTGACTTCTGTTCCAGGAAAACCATTCTCTTTTGGTGAAATTGGAGCAGAGGAGAGACCCCCTCTATTCCCCAGAGTTGCCAGAGGAAGCCAAGTTCACACCAGTCTCAATTACGAATACTTCTTAATGAACTTTTCCAGTCTGCAAGGCATATTTACTTTGGGGACTGTGTTTTAATCTGTAAATTGAATTAATAGAAGACTTGTGATCTTAGGCAAAGAACCTGGGGTGCCTGGCGCTGCCGCTAGGACACTTAGGCATTACCCTAGCTGGTGAGTGTGGGGAAGACTTTTCCTCCAGGCTCTCCTCTCTTGCAATGCTTCTCGTCTCAACTTGTTTCTTGGGGTTCCTGTTCTTCACCAGGCCCTGGGTTTTCTGAGGAATTGTTTTCATAATCAAGATGAGTGCAAAACTGGGTGGAAAGAATCTCAAGGTTTCCTCATCTTCGTTTGCAACCATTTACAGACAAAATGTTCACACTGAAACCTGGCAGTAACTTCACAGACTATGAGAAGGTTTGGAAGTCAGGGTTGAAAGCTCTGGAGTGGCAAGGGGACCCAGCCCACTGTTCCAGTTGCTTTCAGTGGTTGGTTTATAGAATTGTGCACCAAGTGGTGGGTCCTCCTGTTTCCCTTCCTCGGGCTGAACAATTGGTATGGGAGAGGTGGGAGACCTCAGGGCGACAGACCACAACTTCTACAGGTCACCCCCAGATTTCCTTGTGAGAACTGTCTCCTGCTAGCCAGGAATGGGGCTAATGGCAGTGGGGGGCTCACCAGACTCTCCAGGGAAGCTGTTTGTTCTAGGAAACAAGTGAATCTCAAACAACAGATGCTGAGACAAAGACTCATAGGCAGAAAGTTTTGGAGGTGTGTGTGTGTGTGTGTGTGTGTGTGTATGCATGTGTGTGTGAGTGTGTCTATGTGTGTGAATGTGTATGTGTGTGTGAGTGTGTGCATGTACGTGTGTGTTTGTGGATGTGTGTGTTTTGTATTTGTGGACAAGTGTGTGTGTATATGTGATGTATTGTATATGTATTGTATGTTTCTCTCTGTGTGATGCATGTGTGTGTGTTGTGTATATGTGTTATATGTGTTTATGATGTATGTGTGTGTAGTGTGTATATGTGTTGTGTTGTGTATGCCTGTGTTGGCTGTGATTTATAAAGGGAGACAAGAAGAGGCTGGAAGCTGGTGTGGGTGAGACAGAGATCAGGACAATGTGTAACCCCACTGGGGATTGTTAGGTGCTGGAGAACACTCTGTGCCACCATGTGGTGAGGTAATTGGGAAGTTTGCCATTGATTGCTGCTCAGTAACGGCTAAGGCTGCCTGATGGTTCTGCTTTGGAGTGTCCAGGGACTGGGTCTAAGGAAGAGGTAGAGGCTGGCAGTTCCTCTGTCCTGCCTCCTTATCTAATTGTGCCCCCTTAGGAGTCATCAAAAGCAGTACAATGTGGTGTCTGGTCATACGCTAATGCCATCTATTCCGACTGGCTACACCATGAAGCCCAGGGGTTCCTCCGAGGAAACCATGGCCAGGTGTTGTGAACCTAAAGTTCTGCCAGGTCTGTCTTCTGCTGAGACTTGGTCATGGTGATGAGAGAGAAGGGGGAGGAACTGAAGGAGAGAGGGGGAAGGGAAGAGAATGAGAGAGACAGAAAAGAGCGGGAAGGAGGCCATGTCCTGTGTTGAGTTTTGCTCACTGCAGCCATGTTCTTAAGGTACTGAGCCAGGACACAGCCTGACGGAGCAACCAGAAATGTAAGGACAGCGGAGAGATGAGAGAGAGGGCATGGAGGGTATGGAGCAGCCCAATTGTCCCCATGGCCTCAAACAGTTGGAGGCAATGTGCCCAAGGGGCCTCTATGGCTTCTGGATAATTACCCGGATTTGGATTGCTTTGCTGAAGGTATTTCTCCTAGGGAGCTTGGCGGGGGATGCAAGTTCAAGAGACATTTCTATCATGCAGAGACGATCAATTGTCTGATTTCTGTGACAGCAAGCTCAGCGCACAGCCTTCTGTTCCATTTGTGTCCAACGGTGTCTTGAAGCATTGTGCCCGTTGACTTGTTATTGCGTAACCCCTGAGATGCATTGTGCTCTGTCACATTTGACTTGGCTCTGAGACACTTGCGGTGCCCTAAGAAGTAGGACACAGGGAGGAAAGGGGCATAAGTGGTAGACTGGGGATGTACCTGGAGGGCTGAGTGGAACCCTGAGTCTGCAAAGTGATAGTCTGTAGCCTAGGCTCTTGTCACATGAGCTTTATGACTGTGGCTGAGGATAATAATGGCCAGAACATCCAGGCTGCTTGCGAACAACCTGGAGACCACAGGATGGGGTAGCATCATTATTCCATAGATCTGCTAACTAATGTTGGAAATGGGTCTAGAACTCTTGATCCTGGGTTCAGGAGAAGTTGGCGAGGCTCAGGGCTGGGCAGGAGACAGAGCCATTCCTGAATGACAATTTGGCTGGAGCTGGTTCAGGCTGGTTCAGAGGAGCTCCAGACACCAGCAGAGTGCAGCACTGGCCTGTCTGGGGACATGTGTCGTTACTGCTTTGCGTTCTAGGTGCTTGGGAATGCCGCATGAGTCAGGTACTGGCTATCTATTCTGCAAGGAGTCATGGAGGCCACCAATAGCTCCAGTGACACTCAAAGTCAAGGCCTTGGATTGCAGGGTGGAGGCAGAAGTGCTCCTAGGTGTGTGTGGTGGGGGGAGTGCTCTGAAGACTTGTGAAGCCTTGCTCTCCCCCAGGCTCCTCTCTCCTTAGCTCAGTGTATTTCCTACACTTTGTCTCTCCTGCTGCTACTGGACTCATGGGGGCTTAACTGGGTTTGACCATGGTCTCCAGAACAGCCACATCCTCAGCTTAGAGAGCGAATCCCTGATGTTGCCCCTTGAGACCTTCATCCCCTCTGGAACTTGCTGTGGTCACTCTGGCTCCTTTAAGCCACCCGAGACACTCCGCTTGGATCAATACTCCTCCAATGCTTTCTCCATCTCTTTCCTTCCCTCTTCCCATGCTGTCATCTTCTCTTTCTGTTGACCGGTGTCTGGTCTGGGTGAACGTTCGGGCCAAGTCCCTGTCACAGGCCACCCTTTAAGGGCTCATCGAGTGTCTGTTTCCCCAGTATGAGGGCAGGGCTTGATGAACTGAGTTTCCAGCACCTACTGACCTGGAGACAGTAAGTGCTCGGTGAATGTTACCTATGGTGGCTCTCCCGCAGCCACTGTAGGAGACAGTGTGGAGAGAAAGAACTTGAGGTCTTCACGCTGCTCTTAGATTTGGGAAAGATGCAACTCAAAGAAAGGCCTATGCAACACCAGACCCTGAGGAGCCTGAAAGATAAACTTGGCTTCTTTTGTGGAAGGCAGAAAGAATTGCCCTCTAGGTCCTTTGATTTGGCTCAACAAAAATGTACCTGATGTGTGGTGATGACACTGCCAGTTCTCTACAAGAAAAAATAAAGCTAGGATTCTGGGGACGGAAGACACTCTTCTAACATGAAAGCCCAGCAGTCCCTTGGGGGTTGGCTGGCATCCTGTGGTTTTCACACACATGGCATCCAGGGATGGCTGAGACACCACTCATTGATCACTAATCTCTGGATCATCTTTTGGAACAGCTCCACCAAATCACATTTGGTCATTCCTGTGACCAAATAAGGACCTGTCAAGGAATTTAAGGTAGGAGGCAATTAATTCTGGCTCTCAGTTTGGCAGAAGACAGTCCATCATGGTGGGGTAGGTAGGGCAGCAGGAACATGAGGTGGCTAGTCACATGGCCTTCGCAATCAGGAAATAGAGAGCAGAAAAAAAAAGTCAGGGTATAAAACCTCGAGGCCTGTCTCCAATGATTCACTTCCTCTACCAAGGCTCCATCTTCCAAAGGTTCCACAATCTTCCAAAATAAGGCCATGATCATGGCACCTCATGTTCCAGTAGAGGAGACTGTGGGGGGTACTTCTATTCAAAGTACTTCCCTGGAGGTGAAAGTATGTGTCCTCCTGGTGCATTGCCCCAGGCAGAGCACTGTAGCTGGGGCTTGTCTGCAGCTGCTGGCACAGCACATTCTCACTCTTCTGTGTGAGCATTCGTTGCCCATCCGTCGGGGAAGGTGATGGATAGACCGCAGCGTGAGAACTTGAAATGAAATGAAGTGTGTTAGCACTCCAGTTCATTAGCAGAGTGAGATTCTTGCAGAGGCCAGAGAAGAGGGTCTAAATTCTGGCTTCCCTGACATCTCTAATTTGAGTGTTCTTAGCAATGTCAGCTTGCTGAGCACTGGACCACCGCCAGGAAGAAAGTTCTCAAGGTTATGTCAAACATCCTTGGAAATGGCCTCAGCTTTGAAGGGAACTCAGGAGGCCACCATGGAATCATGGGTTAGCCCCATTGAAGGTCACCGAGAAGGAGAGGAAGGGACACAAATTCTTGAGAAAATTAGATGTCATCAAGTTCAGTTTAATACTGAGCTTCAGTCAAATAATGGGGGGGCATGGGCCTGTTGTATTATTTATGTACCATTTTCAAAGTTATCTGTAAAGGAAATTGTTTGATAGACAGTAAATTAAGCAAAATTGCCCTATAAATTTGGATTAAATCTTACATTGACTTTAATATTTAATATAGCAGCATGAATCACATTTTCACAAACCACAAGTTCAGTAGAGGCTTTAGAATGTGTCTGTATTATTATTATTATTATTATTATTATTGCTATTATTGTTATTTTCTACTAAAGCCATCCTTTAAAACTTGGCATTAGTTGCATTTTTCTTTGGCATTCAACCCTTCCCATCTCATGGGCCATGGTTGCTGCTGGCTGCTCTGTTTCACGGGAAATTCCCGCTAAAATGACATCTTCTAAGGACCAGGCTTGCAAGCTCATTCTCTCTTGACTTACTTTGCAGTTTCTAGAGAAGGTTGTGGAGAAGGCCGATGCTGCAGAGTGTGCCGGTGTAGAGAGGAGGAGAGCCTTGGTGCTGGAGAACTCAAAGATCAGAGGGGACAGGCACGACACCATCCATGTTGCCACACTGCTGGCTGTCTAAGCAAGACTCCGGCTGACAGGCACAGCCCAGGAGACAAGTCCAGACACTTGTGTGGCTCCTGCATCTTCCTGTGGAGATGTTTGTCTTAATTAGAACCTTCTCACTCAGCTCTATGCTCGTATTAATGAGTCTGAGTCGATGTAATATAAATTATACTGATACAGTGTCCTGTACTGTTTGCGCTTGTAGAGAGCTCACTCTGAGATCAAGATGTTTCTGCCCCCTCGCTGCTTCTAGACTCAGACACGTTGATTTCAAGTGTCATCCAAAACTGTCCTGGTCAGGCTGGTCCAAACTCTGTAGTGTGAAAAACATAAGGAGAACAGCAAATAGCTAAGGGCATTAAAAGACATTACACCCGCGAGAACAGCTAAAAGGTAAACCATTCACACCAGACACAGCTATTATTTAGCCCACAGTGTAAGAATGCCTGCTTTGGGTGGGCAGCCAGGAGCTCCCCGGTGGAGGCAGAGTTCGGCTCAGAACTTGAGCTGGACTGTTTTGATGAGGCCTCCCCAGCCACCCTGCTGGATGCTGTTTTGGTGGCAAAGCTACTGATTTGCTGGTGTTTTGCCTTTTATCTGTTGACTATATTACTTTTTATTAATCATTACTTTTGCTCACTATATATTTAATAAAAGCGCTCATTTGAGACTGGAAGTACGTCTGCTGCAGACCGTTTCCCACACAGGGGAGCCTAGGTGGATGGTCAGGCCTGAAGAAAGGGGAAATAGGACCAGAGAGCAGCCAGTGTAAGCGTACAGCTTAATAAGACAGTTGGGGTGAAACAGCACCTGCAGCAATTTGAGAAGGACCAACACAAGCCATTTGGGTTCCCCTAACCAACTCAGACACCTATTGTGGAATTCCTAAGCTCAAAGTTGGTCTCAGAATTATAGCCCACATGGGCACTTCTACTTGGTCAAGTGGCCCTGGAGACCCCTAAACTTTTCTCATGGGTGACAAGAGTTGAATGCCACACCAGACTGGCAGCAGTGGAGGGGTGGGCATTAACGTAAGACTTTTATGGTGGCTGGAGCTGGACTTTAGGAGTACAGACAGGCTTGGGGGATATGGGATCAAAGAGGGAGGACATGAGTAACCCAGCTGCACAGAGAGGAAGCAGGAGCTGATGAAGAGGTTAGACGAGCCACGGAGCCTGTGATGAGACACCATAAGCAGTCCTGCCTGAGGAAGGAAGACTTGCCAGACTTAGCAGAAGACTCAGAGGAAGCCCAGATGGTCCTGGGCACTGACCATGGTGTTGAGGACAATCAAGATCTTGGACAGAGAATTTCTCTGCAGGAAGAAAGAGACCAGGGGAGGCTGACACTGGCAACCTGCCTCATACCCAGTGACTGCTGCTCAGACCTCATCAGCAGAGCCTGTCATCCCTTCCCAGGCCCACCTTCAACCAGCGGGTGGTGTAGAATGTCAGGAAAGGGATACAGACAACTTCAGCTTGTCCTTGAGATCTGGAAACCGTGCCAGCCTCAGAAGTTTGATGTCTTGCTCTGTTTCAGAGTTTGAGGACAGGCAGACTGTTTGCGAACAGAGGAAATGCCAAGAGGTCCCAGAAGACAGTGAGCAAGGCAAGAAAGGGGGCAGGCAGGCTTTGGAGGATGGGTTAACTTTTGAGACCACTGTGCATACACACAGAAAATAAAGACTCACATACAGGTTGCGAGGCATAGTCCAGGAGCTCCCATTTGGGGGTGAGGATCTGCAGAATAATGAGTCAAAGAGACCAGAATCCTAATACATTGCTGGAGTGGACCTGGGGTCATCAGTATGAACTCACATAAAGAAATGCATATACTCATATACAGAAATATTGACAAACAAGCTGAATTGCTACTACTAGGAGGACAGTTGTGTTAGGACACAGTCACACATTGATACCCTACCCTGATGGGTGTAGTTGACAGTTGACAGGACACAGGCACCCACTGATACCCCACCCTGATGGGTGCAGCAGACAGGACACAGCTGTACACTGACACCCTAGCAGATGGGTGCTATAAGAGTTAGCCATTAAGAAGCTAGAGTTAATGGGCCAAGCAGTGATTTAAATAATGTAGTTTCTGTTTGATTATTTTGGGGCTGAGCAGCTGGGAACCAACAAGCAGCCTCCTTACTACAACTGGCATGCCAACATGGTCAAGTAAATCCACTAAAACCTTAGAGGGCTTGGAAGGGAAATTTAGACACTAAAAAACAAAGTTTAGCCACGTTTATTTTCCTGAATGGGTTTTGCTTGATGGTGGCATGCTGCGGCTCCTTTAAGAAAGGTTTTCCTGATTTAGTGGTAGCAGAAAAAAGTCGTGGTTTTGAAATGCTAGCTTTCTGGGCTGTGCTGCCAGTGAGAACTCTGACTCTTTCTGAAGGTCCAGCTATGGAACATTTAAATGGGGTCTGTGAGAAGACTGCTACAATTAGCTTAATGGCAACATAGACCCACTGTGGGCCTGAAAATGGGGCTGTGAGCATAGCTCACGCTAAACAGACCCCCGCTCGGCCATGCTGAACTTAGGCGGGGCAAGCAGGCAGTGCCATATTTCCCCTAGCAATGGCACCACTTAAGTTCATAAGAAGAGCTTAGCATTTTAAGAAGCAAGTCTGGTCAAAAGATAATTACAGATACACAATGGGAGAGATTCAGACATAAAAGAACTCTAAATGGGTCACAGTGTTGGATAAATGTATGTAGGCTTGGGAGATAAAGGAAGAGGAATACAGACAGCTATAAAAAGAAGTAAAAGGTGTTTTAAAAAGGTAAAGTCTTTAAAGAGACAGTACAGACAGTCATAGGCTAAAGGAGTAAAAAAAGTAGTAAGTCACATGAAGACAGAATAATACAGAGTCTGGATTATGTATATTATTGTGTTTTCTTTGGATTTTTTGACTGTATATGAGCTAAATAAAGAGAGACATTTCATTGTATGGGCTGCTAAGCTAAACCAGCATAAATGTTCTAAAGGTATTATGACTTCCAAATTTAGGTCTAAGGATATGTTGCTTTGGAAAAGTGGTTCTTCTTTTGTTTTCTCCGAGGATGAGAACCTGTGGATTGCTTCCAGACTAATATGATTTGATGCACCAAGATCTCCTGGAAGGTTGCTGTGAACTCCCCCCCAAATTACTTTGCCTAACAAAAAGCAGGAAGCAGTTTGGAGGGAACTACTCCTATACTTCCAAATATTGTTTATAAATGTTTGTTTACATTTAATTGGGGATATGCTATAGAGATTTGCATTGGCATGGATCTTAGTTTATTGATACAGATTTAAGGTCAATTTTATTATGGGTATATTTCTGCTCTTGATTAAGGTATTGTGTTTGTGCAGCTCATATAAAATGTAATGTATAATTAAGAAATATAGGTTAATAGATAATAATCTATAATAGTCAAGCTTGTAGTCATGTTAGTTATATTTTATAGATGTACAGAGATATATTTCAGATGGATAGGCATTCTTCAAACCTTTCAAAGACTACAGAATATGGCATTTAAAATGTTTAAGAAATTAGGACTTCTCATGACAATGAGATACATCTGCTCCTGGCAGTACCAATCTACTTCAAGAGGATAACAGGCATTACAGAGGCTCCTCATTGAGTTGGTTAGCCATTTGGGCAAGAAACCGCTCTTGCCTGGACTGCTTGATGGTTTGCTGTGTGAACTGGACATGCAGGACCCATGGAAAATGACTGCTGAACTTGCCTGAAGGTGAGAAGATCTTTAGGGGTTCCTGCTTCATAAAAGACTCTGCTAGACACTCTGCAGGACACAGAAGAACGTGACTGACAAACTCTCAATATAGGTGGAAATTTCATTGAAATTTCCTGAAGCTTGCTAGATAGTATGGGCCTATAGGCTGAAGATGGACACCCCAATGGTACAGAAGAAATTTGGGTTACTGTACAGGCAGTGAGATGTCCCTGTCAATTCTAGAGTTTTGTAAGTTGCTTACAATGAACTTATTATTTACTTAGGTAATATTATATCCTTCTGGAGACTTTAATGGAGTTGAAGAATTTATAGTTATAGTTTTCCTTAGTTATGTTAAAAGATAATGTAGATATAAATGCAGTAACTGTAATTATTGCTTGATACCTGTTTTGTTATATGTAATTTTACTATGTTAAAGAAAAAACCTTCCTGATGTAGGAGGGTCATCTGTCTATGTGTTACTTTCATTGGTTAATNTTATTTCGGGGTATAAGCTAGCCGTGCGGGAGCCGGCCAGACGAAAGCAGGCCCGCTCCCCTTATTACTACACCTTCCTTTTTATTTAAACAGAAAAGGGGAGGTGATGTGGGATCCTGCTCTGTATGCTATGAATACTACTGGTTAATAAAGAAACTGCCTTGATCTGTTGATAGGGCAGAATGTAGGTAGGTGGGGAAAATGAAACTGAATGTTGGGAAAAAGGAGACAGTCAGGAGAAGCCATGAAGCCTCCATTGGAGACAGACACATTGAAACTTTGCTGGTAGGCCATGACCTTGTGGTGATGCACAGATTAATGGAGATGGGTTAAATTAAGATGTAAGAGTTAGCCAATAAGAAGCTAAAGATAATGGGCCAAGCAGTGATTTAAATAATAAAGTTTCTGTATGATTATTTTGGGGATGAGCAGCTGGGAACCAACAAGCAACCTCCTTACTACAGGGTACAGTTGACAGGACAGAGCCACACACTGACACACCTCCCTGATGGGTACAGGTGACAGGACACAGTTACACACTGACACCCCTCCCCAATGGGTACAGTTTTCAGGACACAGCCACACACTGACACCCCACCCTGATGGGTACAGTTGTCAGGACACAGCCATACACTGACACCCCACCCTGATGGGTGCCATTGTCAGGACACAGCCACACACTGATACCCTACTCTGATGGGTGCCATTGTCAGGACACAGCCACACACTGACACCCCACCCTGATGGGTGCAGGTGACAGGACAGAGGTATTCACTGTAACTGCTCCCAAGAGTCAAACCATAAAAGTACAACGTTATTCTAAACCAGGAATATCCAGGCAAGGGGCCAGGTCGACACATCCCCAAAGAGAGGTAGGGAGACTTTCGAGTTGTGGGAGCAAGCTTTCAGAGGATTTGTTCTGGGCATCTGAGAACCCCCACTTTGACTACACTGTGCCCCCACACAGTGTGAATGCAGAACTTCAGAGAAATACATGATTCTTCCCCCAAACACACCCCTACCCCCAAATTTCTCATTTTTCTGAGAACTTGGCATTTTGTTGAGAAGAGGTCCCTCTTCTTCTGCAACGAGGCTCCCTTGAGACCCCTGAGCTGACCCTTCAATGTGGAGTCACTGCAGTGTGCCACAGAAAATGCTTCTCATCTCTGCCCTGTAAAACAGGAGCAGGAGCAACTCAAGGTGGTGAGGTGCCTGCTGGGAAGATGTGGTAATTGGTCTGGGGGGTTCTGCCATTCCCTGACACCCACAAGGAAACAGGGCAGCTGGCCCCAGGGACAGGTGCAGTGCTGAAGGGCGGGGCTCTCCTGTCCCCAGGCCTGAGTTGGATGGGATGAGGGCAAGGCCAGCTGTCTGTGACTGGAGTCCAGGGTTCTTTCATGCCCCCGGGAGAGAGCTGAGCAGCGTGGGCTTGACACGAACATGACAGCGCAGTGTCTACAGGATGTAATTTGGGTCACATTTTCTCAATGGGTATGCTGCTACAAGAAAAGAAGAAAAAGAATAAAAAGTGGCCTGGTTATTCTCGGGAAGTTCTTCCCTGTGGATATTTCAGAAAACAGGGCCATCCTTCTCTGCATGAGGAGGGATGGAGTCATGGCAGTCAGCGCCTCCCACACACGTAGGTGTCCTTCCTCCCTCCAGCACGTGCAGGCGTATGCAGTGGTCCCCTGTCACCATGTCCTGGGGCTGCAGTAAGACAGAGTGGTGGCTTCCCACAGATTTGTGTTTAATTAAATTCATCTGGGAGTTATGGGAAAATTTCAGATAACATAGAGAGCTGCATGTAAACCTATGAAAGTGTGTTGCCCCATGCTGTTCCTTAATATCTCAGTTTGTCTGGGTTATACCTTTTAGGTGAAGGTCTGACATGGATGTAATGCTATTATTATTATTATTATTATTAT
>LOEQ01000837.1:12638-25907 GCA_001685075.1 Bramus lutescens | reverse complement strand
GGGGCGAGCCGCAGGTGCTGGGCTGTGAGTGTGTGTGGGCTGCTGGTGCCAGGTCCCATCCATCTTTCCTCTGGATGGGAGCAACTCATCACACAGGTGTACAGGCCAGGCAGCCTCTGTTCTTCCAACAGCCCTTTCCTACCTCCTTTCTCTCCACACGAGGCAGGTGTGAGTCTAAGAACAGCCTTTGGAATAGCCAGGGATCCATGCTATGGACATTATCCCACAACATGGCTCCGGAAAGGCAGCTTGGGCCATAGGCCCTGCTGGAAACTGCAGTTTCCACTGTAGCTCTTCTTTCACGGAATTTTGGAACTGGATAGGGGCAACAGCATGTGGGGGACACAGCCAGGTAGGTCCCCTAGGTGATTCTAGAACTTGACAAATTGACAGTCGATATTAACCACACATGGGCTGTGTGTATTTAGAAGAGTGTATACAGTTACAAAGGGGGAGGGGGGGCTCTCCAAGCACAGGAATCTCTGCACACATCCACATGACTTTTGTGGAAGAGAGAGGATCTGTGACAGCGTTCGTCATCTGTGCTCCATAGCAGCGGCTCTTGCTTCATGAGGACCTTTCCAGTGACTATGAACAGCAGCCACCATTTTGGAATGATGTCATAGCATCCTTTGCAGGAACGCCTGGCCATGCCTGTCACTCACTGCCCACTTGGGAGTCAGTCTCACTCTGTCTTGTTCTGGAAATCCTGCAAGTTGAGCTGGGTGAGGTTGACTGAGGTGGGAGGACTCACCTGAGCCGTGATAGCACCATACCACACGGGCTGGCTCCTGAGCTACATGCCAAGGAGACTGCAGCCGAGCACCCTGCGTCTCTCTCTGCTTCCTGACTGTGGCTCAAGGTGACCAGCTGCCTCACTTCCCTGCTACCGTGACTTCCTTGCCTATATTTGGCCCTTGAAATGTTAGTCAAGGTAAACCCCTTTCTTCCTGAAGGTACTGTGTCAGATCCGTTGCCACAGCAACCGAAAACTTACTAACTCACTCGGCAATAAACATTCATTAGTTTTATATACAGCTGTAACTAGCATCTTGAATAAAAAAATAGGCTTTGCTTGGGCCTGCAGTCCCACACTTGGGAAGATGATGGGAGTTCAAAGCCAGCCTGTAGTGAGAGTTTGTCCCAAAGAGCCAAGCATGACAGCTGAAGAGACACTGGGTAGGAGAGGGGGAGGGAAGGGGAGGCTTCGAATATGATTGGAGAGCACAGGTTGCCAGTCCTGCACTCAGATGAGCCTGATAGTAGGAAACAGCATTCTAGAACATTCTGTTTGCTCCATGCTGTACTATTCTTTCGGCTCAAAAAACTAAATTGTTTTTGCATAAAGTTCTTTACCAGTGGGGACATGCCCTCCCGAGCACCCCTGCTTTTCTGCAGTGCCTGTCAGCTCTGAAACCACATCGACAGGTGTCCCTCTGTTCCTCCGAGGGTCTTGTTATCGCTGCTTCTGCAGTCTGCTAATCCAAACAATAGCCCCCCTCACCTGTAGGGTGGGCAGCAGTAAAAGATGGGGCGGTGGGGTTGCTGCTGCTTGCCTGGCTTCCCCTCTCACATAAAATGCCATTCTGAGGCCACATCAGGTGCTGGGGTCAGCTCCAAGCAGCACTCTTTACAGGGTCAGCTCGGACATCAGGATCTATCCACAGAGCTCCAGCCTCATCCCCCTTGACTCTGAGAAAGCTTGTCTTTCAGTGGTATCCAAAGAGGCAGCTGATGTAAAGAATCTCTTACCCAAATGAAGCCTTTTAGGCCCCCCTTTTTTTTAAATGATGATAGATTGGAAGGGCCGGTGACTGGGACTGAGGACATAACTCATGCTGGAGGGATGATGGAGAGTTTAATTGGGTTCTATCTTCTTCAAAAATCCTAGGGGGAAATGCAAATGGAAAAATGTGGTTCCTTGAAAGAGTGTTTTGGAATTGGAGAATTAACTGCCCCAAGATAATACTGAATACTCCAGCTCTCCCCGAAATCACAGCCATAAATCACTGAGACAAAGGCAAGTTCCCTCCCGTGGGTCTACTTACAGACCAACAAACCTAGGAGACACCATCTTCATCTGCAAGAGAAGCCCGGGAGTGCTTAATTGTTAAGGGGGATTAAGCTCGGATTTATGTAATACCAGAGCGTGCAGGCTTCGCATCCATTCTGTTTCCCAACACCCCTGGATGAAACCTAACCCTCATTAAACAGCCTGGAGGATTAGGAGCACTTTCTGAAGAGCCCTGGGAAGAGATTACCAGTGGATTCTCCGGAGATGGCTTGCCCAGGGGTCCAGCAATCCCCTAGGATGAAAAGCCATCTTTTTTCCTCTCCACTTTCACACTTCACTTCTGGACCCAGGAACGCGTGAAGATTTTTCCCTACTAACAATTCTTTGAGGCCAACTGGGTACCCTAAACGTAGTTCAGTTAGACCCTTATCTAAAAGTCAAGACTGAACCCTGCAGGCCGCCTCTACTCCAAGAGCCAATTAGGAGCTCCAGGTTGCTACTGAGCAGCTGCAAGTTGGAGTTCCCATAACCCTTTTCTGGGACTTGAGCATCCCCAAAGGTGGCCTACCTAAACACCAGGCATTAAAGGAAACATCTAAGTTTGTTGCTTTATCGTCTAGTGAATGAAAGAAGTGAAGCACACGGTAGGGTAGTCTACAGCGGACCTGAGCTCCTTGTGGCCTCTGTTATCATGGTCTGGGGGAGAGCTATCATCCTAACATCATGATCAGCATTCTAATCATCATAATTACCACCACCACCATCATGAACACCACTGTCACCCCATCAGTATAATCACCACTATCATCACCATTATAATAGTTTTATACACCACTGTATGCTATCATCATCAACATTACCATCTTAACCCCTATGATTAACATTACCAGCATTACCATCATGACCAGAATCTTCATCACATTCACAAACATTATCACTACCACCATCACCATGACTACCATCATCAACACCATCAATACCATCAGCATCATCAGCACCACCACCACCACTGCCACCACCACTACCGTCTGCCCTGTCATTGCTAACACCAGGTCATCCTCCTTGTGTTCACTACAAGCTGCAGTGGAATTAGTATAGAGCTCAGAGTCACTCTTTGCATTTAGGACTTTCTTCCTGCTCTTTTGGATTAGAGCTGCCTTCTTTGTTGTCGTAGTTGAGTTGTGTGACTTTCCATGCTAATGACAAGCAGCTTCTGTGTGTAGATTAGAATAGGCTCATCAAGGACCATGAGAGTTAACCTAAAAAACTTTGAGGGTCTGTGAGGGAAACCTTACCCATGCCATTTGCAACTCGTTCTTCCAGCATAGATGGTGAGTTGTTCAGAGGGACTCCTGAACACAGGCATCATGCCTCTTACAGTCTCCATCCCAGCACTATGGTCATGAGAGTGGATGTCTTTTAATGAAGGCAATGAGAGTTTAATTCCACAGCCCACCATTTTTGAAGTAGCATATTTGATATGGGTTCAGACATCACACCGAAGTATTTTTTATGTTACTTGCTGTCCATTACCTAGAACAGATCACTCCTTGACCGGGGATGATTTAGGATGTGGACTAGTGATAGTATTTCTGGTGGTGAGTAGCTCTTTGTATCTTAGTGAAAGACTGAAGTCTCGGAGCAGGTCTGAAGAAGTCATTAAACACTCCACGAGGCCTCCAGCACGGTGTGCTGTGTAAACCTCCAGTAATCTCTGCTGTTGTAGAATTATTGCCTCCCTTCACTGTGTGCATTTTGATGTTCATCATCGAGCAAAGATTTTCATGCTATATAGTACATTTCTGTGGTGTGTGTGTGTGTGTGTGTATGTGTGTGGTGTATGATTTCTGGTTAACCATTCTCTCACAAAGTACTCCTTCTGCTTGCTTGAAGAGACTTGACCTTCTCTATGCAGGCACTGTCTACCCCCCTACTCAACATGGCTCATAGGCATTGCACAAGGTGGGTCTGGTTAATTTGTTTGGTGATGCCTCTTTGAAAGGGGGAGTGGTACTCTAGATTTCCATGGCAACTGGATGAGACTCAATGATGAGGGGATTATTGGGTCTCTGTTCCCATGAGATTTCCCCACCAGTCACACGTGCCTTGGGGAATCTAAGCTAGTCAGCCACTTATTAATGAAACCAGTCTCTATTAAAATTAAATAAAAAGTGTGGATGGAATTAATCAGATTCTCTGAAATCCCGGAAGAGAATAGAAACAGATACTTCCTGGCTAGTCACAGAGCTGAAATTTTATGGAATATTTTCACACCCTATCTTGGGAAATGCACGCAGCAGTGTGTGCAACTGATATCATGGTTCTCCTGCGTTGTGAAGGCTGAACAAGGGCTGATTGTGTGGCCCCCGCAAGTCACCCAATGAACTGAATGCACGAGCTTCCATCTCTTTCTTTCTGAGGCACTATCTCCCTCAACACCCTGCTGTCTTTCCTCTCTAACCCTTCTGGATGTCCCCAGATTGCAGTGACTTCCTGAAACTAGTGGGGTTGAAATGGACTTGATACAATCCCATATATTCAGCTTGTGGGTTCCCAACACTGCAGCCGCTGCCTCTGCCTTTTCATGGTCTCCTCTGTGTGTCTCATGTGACAGCAATCAGGGCCCACTTACATCAGCCAGAATGATATCTGTCTTGGTACCTTTAACCCAATCAGGTGTGTTGTCACAGCAGCCCCTGCACAGGCTGCAGAGATTACTATGGGGACACTCTGGAGGAGGTGTCATTAATGAAGTCCCGATGGCGGTGAGAGACAGAGAGGGAAGGTGCCCTGGGACAGCAGATACTTGCCTCGGAAACAGGTGTAATAATCTCAAGCAGGGACCTGAAGGCCTCTGCTCACACTGGTGCTGAGTGGCGCAGATGCCGCCTGTGCTGTTTCTGCAGAGACAGGCTGGTAAGAGCAGGAGGAAGAGTCAGCCCCGAAGCCTTGGCTCAGGGGCTACCAGAGACTGAGACCACAGGCAGAGCACAGGAAACATTTCTTGCAAGCCCCAGATTGCTTTCCTTCACACAGTTTCTCATTTTCTTCCTGGGCCCCTGCGTGTCCTTGTGTTGAGACTGGTGTAAATTGCATGGTTTCCTTCTGGGGGTTGAGCTGGAGGAGGACAACGCATGATAGATCTTCTGCAGTTTGACCGGCTTTTGCAGACAGAAGCACACTTCCTACCTGAAGCTCATGGCAGGGCCCAGGAGGATGATCATTTACTTCTTAAACTGAAAGACATGTGTTTACAGCTGGTGGAAATGGTCCCCTCCCCAGATCCTCATTAGTTCTGCCGTAGACACTCCCCACCCCCTGTAAAAACGAACAGTTCTGTGGGAAATAGACTCAATTCAACTTTAATTGAAGTTGGAACAATGTTTGGGAAGGGTTAGTCCTGATTATAATAACGCTTCTGCACGTGACAGCCGTGAACTCACATGGCCAGTGGCAGTGAGGGATTTCTAGATGGTCTTAGTTGAGACAGCCAGATTGTAGAGTAACATTTCTTGGGTTACTAACAAGCCACCGTCTAACCTGGAATTCACTTCTTTTCAGTAAAATATCACATCCAAAGGGATGAAGCTAATAAGTGGTGCATGTGAAGAAGATAAATGAGAAGTTATAAGCAGTACAAAGAGCCGTGAAGGAGGAACAATCCAGCCAGGGTAGCCTGTGTCCATAGAAACGACCCTGACCTTCTGTGTCACAGACATTAAAAGCAACTCCTGGCTGTGCACAGGTGATCGGAAGGTGACATTCCCCNCCCCCCCAGGTCTCTGGAATGCAAGATCTAGGTATTTCCATCTTAGTGTCCTGCCTCGTGGATGAGAGGGTGGGCACATCATGACCTCAGCAAATGTGACCTACAGTTTGACTTTGCACGTGAAGCCCTTGGAACACAGCAAACTCATCTCTGCTGTTTCCTTGCAACAACTGTGGGTTTGGGCCACTTGTGCAAAGCGTTGCTAGTACTTGGCCCTTTATCTTATCCCCATGCCTGGCTTGTCCGCCACGGGGACAAGAGGAGCCAAGCTTCCCCTGGAAGATACTTGCCTTCCTGTCCACTGGTGATCTGGAGCTCACACAGGACATGGGTCATCTTGGTGGAATTGGACCTACCTTGCTGATGCAAATGTAGAGGGGCAAATGCCTGCTCATACTTTTGTACCTTCAACTTGTCTGATGTTCTTGATCTTCAGGACCTGGGTTTCTTGATGTGTCCATACCTCAGGCAGGCATGTCTCCTGTGCACCGCACAGTAGATGATCAGCACTAAGTGCACTCAGGAGCCAGGACTATGTGGGCTCATACCCAGGCTCTAGCTCTCCTTGGATGCACAAATATAAGGGGAGTTTTCCTGTGTCTCAGAAGTTGCTTCCAAAATAACCACTCCGATTTATTGTTAATTATAAATGCTTGGCTAATAGCTCAGGCTTATTATTAACTAGCTCTTATGACTTACATTAACCCATTTCTGTTAGTCTATGTGTTGCCCTGAGGCTCGTGACTTTTACCTTTCCTACATGCCCTGCTTTCTTTCCATCTGGCTGGCAACTCCTCTAACACTGCTCTTCTTCTTCCCAGTGTCCTTAGTCTGGTTCTACCATTTAAACTCATCCTGTCCATCTATTGGCCAGTCAGATTCTTTATAAACCAATCACAGTGACATATATTCACGCACTGTAAAGGAATATTCCTCATTTCCTCCTTTTAGCATAATTAAAAAGGAAAGTTTTAACTTTAACACTTTTATATATAAGACTATATATAATAAAAACAGTTATCAAGTAAGAATTACAGTTACAATATCCAGTCCTATCTCTTCCAGTCCTCCATCCAAAAGAACTGAGATCCCCTTTCAACCCCACCTTATTACTTCCTGTCTCTCCTGTGACCTTAGCCCTCCAAAACCTTTATGGTTAATTTTGGTCAGCTGGTGACTCAAAGCAAACTTGATTGTCAAAATACAATCAAAATATCCTACAACAGCACAGCCTTGGGTCAATTACTGACATTTCTGGGTTGTTTGTTGCTCTTCTGAAAGTTGCTGGTGATAGGTTCAGATCAGAAATGAATGTGATGGGCCTTGTGTCTAGGTGCAGCAAGTGTCACCTACTTCTATTATCCTTGCAAAATCCTGATGCCCAGTGGTTGGGAGGGCTCAGAGGATAGGAGGGTCCCTTTTCCACTGTGGGTGCCAGGCTCCTTGGCAGAATCGGGACCCTGCTCTCTATGCTTCTTGTTACGGCTTTGATCACAGTGGAGGTCGTGGATACTGTGGGATGCACTTGCTCATTCATTTGCCATGTGTGAAGGGCCTACTATGTGCTGGGTTCTATGTCTGGAACTGGAAGACAAACTCTAAAGCAGGTCTCACCATTTCTAATCCTTTGGAGTTCAAGATCTTTGACGAAATATGACAGTAATGAATAGGGTCTACATGACCCCTGAGGCATTATCAGAGCCAAGGCAGACTGTGTGGGACAGCTCAGCACTTGCCGTATCTCCACAGCTCGGACCTCTTTCTTGAATGTTCCAGGACCGCTCCCACAGCATGCTCTGGGAAGTTCCTGCTTGATGGGCTGGAATGTAGCTTTCCCATGCTTGCATAAGCCCAACTTCTAATCATCCTTCAGGTGCCCTCTGATGGCTCTTGTTACTGTCTCTACCTGACAGCCCAGGTCAAGCCGTATTGTCTTTGCTTGGTCTCGGCTACTTCTCCCTACCGCCATCCATCCATCAATCACACAGGGCCCTTTATTCTCTCCAGAGTGTTAGTGATGGTGGCTTGCCATCTTTTCCATTATTTAATTGAGTTTATGTTTTGCCTTTCCTTTCTATCTAAGGCAAAACTCCCAAGAACAGACACCTGACTGGCTTCCTTGCTTAAAGCTGGAACCTTCCAGGAAGAGTTAATTCCCCACAGAGCAGAGACTCAGTAGATTTACCTTGAAGAACTTCGCAAGCCATGACGCTGCTTAACTGGGCAGACTTCTGCAAGCAGAAAGTGGGTGAACCTGGACACAGGACTCTCCCTGGAGAATGAAGGCCAGAAAGCCACTTGGCATGTGAAGTCAGATGAAGGATACAGTGGTCACTCCTCTGCGGCAGAGCACAGCCCAGGTCTAGCTAGGACCTGCACTGACTCCTCCAATCTGATTCCTCACTGGTCTTCGCAAGTTGCCTCACCCCATGCCCTGAGATATTTGAAACAAACAAAAAAAAGTTCCTATTTCCTGTCAGAGTCTTCTCAAGAGTGAATTATTGGGAAATTTCAGAGAAGACGTCTATGAAGAAGGCATCAAATCTAACAGGCTGTGATGAGCGTTCAGAGGTCAAAAGAACTGGGGAGAAATGGCTTCATGATTTTTCTTTTATAAAGGCAACACACATAATGAAATAACAAATGTGTGGGTCTGGGCCCTTCTCCTCTGTGTATTTTATGTAGCATAAAAACATGTCTTTGGAGCTTTCTGAATGATTTAAAAACCAGATGGAAGCCGGCAAACAGACCGCGTCTCTCCCAGTAACATTGTCATCTATTTCCTGGGTAAGTGGGTAGAAACGGTGGCCCATGCTTTCTGTTGAATGCTGAGCACAGGGAACTTGGCCTCCAGCTAAGTGGCAAATGCTTTCTATGCATGATGAATTCTTTCAATACTGGCTCCACTGGAGCAGGATCGAATTAGAGTCATTAGTCCCCGGTGCTCTTTTATACGGCTCATCCCAGTGTCTCCACGGTGAGTTCCCGGGGGGCTGCAGGAGCCCCTTCCAACTGGTCATTGCTCCTTTTGTTCTATGGAAACTTAGCAGGTGAAGTCCAAGCTCCAAAGAGGATCATGAAAAACAAAACAAAACAAAACAAAACAAAACAAAACAAAACAGCAGTTTAGTGGGATTCTTCATGCAGGGTGTACAAAGAATTATAATTTCCTCTCCCAGAGCTCATGGGCTTCCACAGTTGGAAGCAGGAAAAGACATGTATGCCCCCACCCATGTTTTTCACCCATCTGTTGATCCTCATGGATACAGGACTGGCTTGAGTCCAGGCCTTGCTTCGCTACACAGGACTGTCATTCTGTAGACTGTCGTGTTTCTGTTTGTGTTTCCTCTGCTCAGCCTTCTTCCTAAGAGATCACTTCTCTCGGTTCTAGAGCTGAAGCATCCGAGCTTTGGGTGTTGTGACATGAGGGGTCAGACCGCACCAGTGTGTTGGGTCTCGTTTGTAACTTTCCTGAGATGCATGCGGCCAGTGGACCACAGGTTGGACACATGACCCTGTAAGTGTCAAGTGTAAGACTGTGCCGTCATCTCTGGTTTTCATTCAAGATGTCTTTCAGATTCTTGGGATTGATCCATGCTTTGCTCCATAGATCTGGCCCTGTAACTGATTCTATGTATCCTTCTCTTTAGCAAGCACACTCTTTTCTCCTAACAGCGAGTCTTAGAGTCCAACTCTACTGGTAAACTGTTGTGAAGGACGCCTCCAAGTCCATCCATGCTCGTGGGTTCTTCAGAGTCCGCCATTCTTTCTCTGGCTGGAGGCTTTACTGATGCTCTCTACAGTTGGACAATGGTTTCTTCATGGATCTCATGACCGTGTAGCTTTTAAAGTTTTGTCATCTGGGTATAAAATTGTATCTGGTGTTGCTTCAAAGCTTTTCTTTAGTTAGCATATGTGTAACTCTTCAGTCCACAGAAGCCAGGACTTGTTCTCATTACTCATTGGCTGTCTTCCTTGCCCTTCCTGGCTTACTAGAATCTCCCATATGCCGCTCTTGTCAATATTTTGGTGGTGGACTGTGAATTTTGGGGCCATCAAAGGACAAGGTGAAAATTCACACCAGGGGAGGCTTGAGGTGAAGTTGACTCTGCATTATGTCTTCTGAGTGCGTGGTCTGGATGGAATGATCACATTGCATCCCATAAACATGTACAGTTAGCTTAATAACCACCTTTTAAAAAGCAGATATTTGGGGGTTAGAAAGATGCCTCCATGGCTTAGACTGCCTGCTCTTCCACAGAGGACCAAGTTCAGTTCCCAGCACCTACATCAGGCACCTCACAACTCTCTGTAACTCCAACTCTAGGGCATCTGACTCTCTATTCTGGCCTCTGTAGGCTCTGCCACATAGATGCAGGCACACACACACACACACACACACACACACACACACACACAAATGTTTTGGAAAGTAAAACTAAAATAATAAAATGCCATATATTGTGAACAGTTTTCTTTGGGCAAGAAAAAGCAATGAAAGAAAGCTGGTGAGGAAGCTGGCTCACAGGGGCAGGCTGTGGGAGCTAGTAGGGAAATTGGGCTCATGGGGGCAGGCTATGGAGGCCAAGTGGGCTGTTGGATATTTGTCAAGTCCAGCTTGGTCACTGTAGGAGGCTGGGTGTCCATCTGTGGTGACATTGGTCTTTCTTATCTATGGTAAGGTTGACATAAAGTTGATCTGTAGACAGTGACAGCTCCAAGCTGGAACTAGGGACTTCCTTTATTAGTGGAAGAGTTGGATCTTTAAATTAAAAATCCAAAAGCCTGAATAAATTGAAGGCGAGCATATGAGACACTCCCTAATTAACTCGTTGAGTTTTTCTCTGACAGAAACAGAAATGAACTAGGTCAATAAACTAAAACTCAACATTTAATAACACCCTAATGTAATGGAGATGGCAGACAGCTCATGATTGCATTTGTCTCTATCCAAGTGCACATGATGCGTGTGGGAGTGGGCACTCACACATCTGTCTGCGGACACGTGTGCATCAGTGTGTCGCCTTTCCTCCACACGCACTGATGAATGCGTGCGCAAATGGTAATCATGCTTCCTTTTAAGTGTGGAGATTATAATTCAATTTTATTCTTCTTTTTACTTAACATTTCCTCCGACTTTCTCTGGAGTTAATATGCAATTATAGGCATAATACTGAAAAAATGGAATGTATTAAAATAGTATTTATGGAGCACATAACAACATAGGGGGATGCCTGGAGTATGTTAACTAGAAAACTTGCGGCAGATCTGTGTCTCTGTTCCTATTACAGCCGTGGCTAAACAGAACAAAACAAATCCCACAAGCAGAAAACAGAGCAGAACGCGTCTACCTGCTCCCCGCACTGTGAACATCAGTGGTGAGTTCACTATTTCTCAGCATGGCTTTTCTTCTGCTTCATTCTAGCTTTCTTTTGATTTGTTTCTGAAATGCATTCACTTACTCTAAACAATCTTTACAATTGTTTCAGATGTCAAAAATGTCTGGAAAAGTTTAAATAATGTCTAAAGCATCTTCTGAGGAAATCTTCCTTTGCCTAAGAGTTACACGTCTGTCCTCATGGACCCAAGACTGATCAAGGGACTGAGAGACTCTACTTGGGAAGCAGCTCATGAACATTCCAAAGCATGTAGCATGTACATACCAAAGTTACCTACATGTGGTCATACACACACACACACACACACACACACTAAACATCCTCATCACCACCATCCCATCACAACCAGGATCATTATCACTCTCACCATTATAACCATTACCATTATCATCATCACCACCATCACGACCATCACAAATAGACAACACCATTATCATCATTATCAATCACAATCAACATCACGGCCATCATCGTGGCTATTATAACCATAAACTTCATAGCCATAATCAACACTACTATCATCTTCATAGCCATCAGCACCAGCACCGTTACTATCACCTTCATTGCTATCATTACCATGCACACATTATCATTACCAACCACATAGGTGCAAGGCTTTACCTGATGAGGACCTCACTCAGTAGGTTGCTCAGGTCTATTTTGGGCAGATGCTATAGCTCCTGACCCTTCATGAATCCTTCTTGCCCCTGTTCCTCCATCCTATTTCACCTTATAGCTGTGTGCTTAAATAGTGCTTCTTTTTAGTTGGGACAATGCACATTTTCTAATGCTTGCCCACGATGTCTTGGGATAGGTGGACCGGGCAGGTGCAAAGTGCATAGTCCCACTTAGCTGCCAGCAGCCTGGTGCTGCCTCTTAAGTTACATAACAGGCATTGTCACTGCCTAACCCTCACTTAAGTGGAGTCTCTGGCATGTATGGGAAGCCCCACCTGGATGAGACCCAGTCTGAAGTCATCTCAAGGCACTGCTAGGGAACTTAGCATCTTCATTTTAGTAGCTAGCACTCCTGTCCTCCCATGCTTGCTTGATCAGCAGCAGTCTTTGATAGACAGCAGGCAGAGTCTGACCTCCCCAAGGGAGAATCCGGACCCCTCTGTGCTCAGAAAGTTCCATCCTGATCACCAAACAGTGCAACTCAGTGTTAGCCTTGTTTCTATCCCTCAACCTTTTATCTGAGCGTTTAAAATTTAACTCTCTTTCCCTATTACCTGTCAGCTTCTATCCATAATGAGAGGCATCGTCTCACATTTGAGCCTGGCTTCAAGCCCAGCACTCTAGTTTGAGTGCCTGCTCTGTCACTCACCCTCTGTGGAAATACAGCAAGCCATAAAGATATACCACAGTTTCCTCATCTCTGGGAACAAAAACAAGTCACTATGCAAAATGAATGCTACGTATTAGAGCTTAGAAGTATGCACAGTACATGGTAAGTACAAACATTATCTCAATTCCTCATTGCTATTAGCATCACCATCATCCTTACAGTCTGGAGTGGTGACCAGATAAGCGAATTAAACAGACCTATAACTGCTGAAGAAATAGAAACAGTCATCAAAAGTCCTCCCCCCCAAAAAAGCCCAGGACCAGATGGTTTCAGCTTTGAATTCTACAAGATTTTCAAAGAAGAACTAATACCAATGCTCCTCAAATTGTTCCACACAATAGAAATAGAAGGAACATTGTCAAACCTTTTTATGAGGATACAATTACCCTGATACCACATAAAGACATTACTACGAAAGAGAACTACCCACCAATCTCACTCACAAACATTGATGCAAAAATACTGAATAAAATACTGGCAAATCGAATCCAAGAACACATCAGAACCATCATCCACCATAATCAAGTTGGCTTCAACCCAGAGATGCAGAATGGTTCAACATATGAAAATCTGTCAAGGTAATCCACCATATAAACAAACTGAAAAAATAAAAACCACATGATCATCTCACTAGATGCTGAAAAAGCTTTCCACAAAATACAACACCCCTTCATGATAAAGGTCTCAGAGAGAGCAGGGATACAAGGAACATACCTAAACATAATAAAGGCAATATACAG
>LOEQ01000836.1:451648-465175 GCA_001685075.1 Bramus lutescens | reverse complement strand
GCTGGCCTATCAAAAGGCCAAAGCAGTTTCTTTATTAACCAATGAAAGTAACACATAGACAGATGACCCTCCTACATCAGCCAGTGACCTCATGGACAGGTTGAACAGTGTGCTCTTAAGAAGGAGAAGTTCAGAAAACTATGGATTAGATAAGGAGGTCTCTGACTGAAGACAGTTTTTGAGTCTTGCCTTAAAAGATAATGTTTCTGTGAAGGTGATCAAAAGTTATATTATGGTCAAGGTGGCTAATTCAAGAAAATATATAAAATGGTTTGAAGTGACATGATCCCGTGACTCTACTGTTGTCAGCTCTACACAGTAAAGACTAATGTCCCTTTTTCTGGGAATGGTGGCAAATACTTTTAATCCAGGTACTTGGGAGACTGAAGCAGGACAGTCATGAATTCAAGGCTAGTTTAGATGACATAGCAAGACTCTTGCTAAAAACAACAGAAACCTAAGCCAAACAACATCAACAAAAACAACTACACACACACATACACAAACACACGCACAACCACACAAAAACTAAATGTGATGATGAAAAAGCTGAACAATATTTTATCCTCAGATGTTTCCACTGAGTTTTACGCAGCTTCTTCTGCAGAATTGTCATAAGCTGTTTCATAACAGTTTGATGATGCTTTTCTGAATGGCTTGAACCTCACATCCCTAAGCTCTCTTCCTAAAATACAAGATCCTGAGTACTAGGAAGCCCTATCTATCTGGCCTCTGGCATCTCTCCTTCCATTACCTCATTGCAGGGAAGCCACACACTGTACAATGACATGTTCTGTTGAGAACTTTTCAGGGCTCCATAATCCTTTCCTGCCTTGATAACCCAGAAAATCCCTGCACATCCGAATACTCAGTAACACTGCCCCAATTTTCCTAGTCAACAGAGACTTGTGGGCACTTGTGGTCCTTAAGGCTAATCTACAATGTGGTGCTCCTGTTCTCTAACACAGTTTTTGTTTGTTTGCCCTGACATATACAAACTATTTCACACATCACAGCATCCTAGCCTCGGATGCTTCAGGATAAACCCATACTAGATAAAGACTTAAAAATCGTGCCATCATCTCATCTCATAAATTAGCAAATACCTTTAACATGGTCTGTTATGCAGAGCATGTTCAGTTTCTCTGACATAAGCTTGACTTACTGCACCATCTCGTTATGTTCTGGAGCTTTTAGGGGAATAGTGTGCTTCACTGTTGCTGTCCTTTAGTGTTAACTACAGGAACAGAGATTGTAGACTCTGATGAGCTTTTTACATAGCACAACAAGGACACATTTTGAAACAGAAGCAAGAACCCACATATATGATAACTCAAAACCATCAAGAGGAATGACTCATGATGTTTAATGAATGGCTTTTGCTTAGTCAGAAAATTACTATGCTTGACATTTCATTTATAATTGCTCATGGATTTGCTTCTTTGTGTATAAATCAATACACCTGTATGCAAATATAATTTATAAAAAATCAGAAGCAAGAATGGCTACATGAAACTACCTCTCTCTTCCTGTAAAACATATTAGAGTCGAAGGACTTCTTCAGATTTTGAATCTGGAAGCCCTATCTAACTGGTCTCTGGCAGCACCCCCACCACTTCCATTACAACATGGCAAATAAGCTACTCATTGTACTGTGACATTATCTGTTGAGAACAACTCAGGGTCCTTTAAGAACTATGTTAATCCCTTCCCAAGGCCATGCTTTCATGACCTAATTGCCTTGAACTGGGTTCGACATTTTAAGGACTCTGTCTCAACATCACCAAACCGAAGACCAAGCTTTGGGGTACAAACCACTTCTAAACTATAGCAACAAATAGGATTTCAGCCTTGAGCACAGGCTGATATGGATGTGGGAAAGCTGTATGCAAGATAAACTCTGTCCTCACAAGATGGGAGGAGATGCTTCTTGCAATGCCCGTCCCATCATCCCATATGGTACCCTCCATAAATACTGCTGGGGCAGTGCTGAATGTGTTCCTCTATTATCCATGGTCTGAGGAGAGGTAGAAGGGCAAATCAACCTCTTCTCCATTCTCATCTCTGCTAGTAAGTGTCAAAGTGTTAAGGCATGTGTACATTTAAGGGTATTATACTCCCTCTTCCCATTTGCCTTGGGGTTCTGGTAAAGATCCCTTGCTTAGATTAGTTTCTATATGGAATTTGTTTCAGAACACTGATCTGTGATCTAACTGAATGTCATGGCCTTNATGTGGGAAAGCTGTATGCAAGATAAACTCTGTCCTCACAAGATGGGAGGAGATGCTTCTTGCAATGCCCGTCCCATCATCCCATATGGTACCCTCCATAAATACTGCTGGGGCAGTGCTGAATGTGTTCCTCTATTATCCATGGTCTGAGGAGAGGTAGAAGGGCAAATCAACCTCTTCTCCATTCTCATCTCTGCTAGTAAGTGTCAAAGTGTTAAGGCATGTGTACATTTAAGGGTATTATACTCCCTCTTCCCATTTGCCTTGGGGTTCTGGTAAAGATCCCTTGCTTAGATTAGTTTCTATATGGAATTTGTTTCAGAACACTGATCTGTGATCTAACTGAATGTCATGGCCTTGGAGTTCCACCTCGGGAACTCTGCATCAAGGCCAATCAGTGATAAATTATCAGTAGCAAAGAGCATATACTGCCATCATTCCCATAGCAGGAGTCTTTCACAGGGGCCAGAGGTCAAGTTCTAGTTTAGATAAATCTTCACCTCCAGGAGTCTAATGTCTGTGGTGCTTTGCATTATGTGTTAACTTGTCTGGAATGGGATTCTTCAGGGAAGATAGGGAGAGAGAGGAGCGGGGTGGAGGAATTCAAATTTGATTGAGCATCCTGTTTTATATAGCACCTAAAAAATACACACATGCACACAGTCTCTCTTTCTCTCTCTCTCTCTCTCTCTCTCTCTCTCACACACACACACACACACACACACTATGCTGTTGTTTCTATTTGTTCAGTTTCTTGGGAACCCTGACTAATATAATGGATTTTGTTTCATTATCTCATTGTTATGTAACAATTCTAAGACTCAGTGCTTACAACCATTTGTTTTGCTCACAGATTTGCAAGTTGTTTAGAATTCCCTGGGAATGGCTGACTTATGCTTGATGTGATGCACCTCAAATGTTCAACTGTGTGGGTGGGGTAAAAGCCTCCATTTAAACTGGCTTTCCCTCAGATGATATGGCTGTTGTTTTAAGCCACCCACTCCCTCCAGGTCCATGTGTTGAAGTCTTAGTCACTGGCTTGTGACACTAATGGGAAGTGGTAGGATCTTAAGAATATATGTCATAGCAAAAGAAATAAGGTCCTTGGGGGCTGCCTGGCTTCATGGGGATATTGAAGTCCTATTCCCCTGTCTTTGCTGCTCTTTGTTACAGTCACTGTGTGGTGGGCAGGTTCCTCTGCCACATGCTTCCACCCTGGTGTGCTGCCTCCTACCATCTGCAATGCAACAGGCTGCACAGACCATGGACCTCTGAAACTGTGGGCCAAAGCCAGTCCTTCCTCTTTTTTTCTGTTATGTCCTATATTTTTTTATTTTTATTGCACTATATATTTTTCTCCACTCCGCTCCCTAACTCCCCTTTCCCCTTCTACCCACTTCCATGAAGGACATGCTTCCAATTTACCCAGGAGGTCTTGTCTTTTTCGCCTTCCTATGTAGATCCAGGTATGTCTCTCTTAGGGTCCTCTTTGTTGTCTAGGTTCTCTGGGGTTGTAGACTGTAGTCTGGTTTTTCTTTGCTTTGTGTCTAAAAGCCACTTATGAATGAGTTCATATTATATTTCTCTTGTTGGTCTGGGTTACCTCACTCAATATAGTTTTGCTAAATCCATCCATTTGCCTTCAAATTTCAAGATGTCATTTTTTAACCGCTGAGTAATGCTCCATTGTGTGAATTTACCACATTTTCCTTATCCATTCTTCAATTGAGGGGCATCTAAATTGTTTCCAGATTCTGGCTTTTGTGAATAATCCCACTATGAACACAGTTGGGTACATATCCTTGTGGTATAATTGAGCATCATTTGAGTATGTACCCAAAAGTGATATTGCTGGGTCTTGAGGTAGATTGTTTTGTTTCTTAATTTTATGAGAAATCACCATATTGAGCTTCAAAGCAGCTGTACAAGTTTTCACTCCCACCAGCAATGGAGGAGTGTTCCCCTTATCCTGAATCCTCTCCAGCATAAGCTGTCATCAGTGTTTTTGATCTTGGCCATTCTGTCTGGTGTTAGATGGTATCTCAGAGTTGTTTTGATTTGCATTTCTCTGATAACTAAGGATGTTGAACATTTCCTTAAAAATCTTTCAGCCATTTGAGATTCCCCTGTTGAGAGTTCTATGTGTGTACCCTGTTTTATTGGATTATTTGTTCTTTTGATGTCTAGTTTCTTGAGGTCCTTGTATATTTTGGAGATCAGCCCTCTGTCCAGTGTGGGGTTGGTGAAGATCTTTTCCCACTTTGTAGGCTGCCGTTTTGTCTTGTTGACCATGTCTTTTGCTTTACAGAAGCTTCTCAGTTTCAAGAAGTCCCATTTCTTAATTGTTTCTCTCAGTGTCTGTGCTACTGGGGTTACCTTTAGGAAGTGGTCTCCTGTGCCAATGTGTTCAAGTGTACTTCCCACTTTCTCTTCTATGAGGTTCCGGGTGGTTGGCTTTATATTGAGATCTTTGATCCACTTGGACTTGAGTTTTATGCATGGTGATAGATATGGATCTATTTGCATTCTTCTACATGTTGATATCCAGTTATGCTAATACCTTTTGTTGAATATCCTTACTTTTTTCCATTGTATAATTTTAGCTTTTTGTCAAAAATAGGTGTTTGTAGGTATGTGGATTGATGTCTGGGTCTTTGATTCGATTCCATTGGTCCTCATGTCTGTTTTTATGCCAATACCAAGCTGTTTTCATTATGGTAGCACTTGTATTAGTTTGAAGTCAGGGATGGTGATGCCTGAAAAAGTTCCTTTATGTTACAGGATTGTTTTGGCTATCCTGTTTTGTTTTGTTTTTCCATATGAAGTTGAGCATTGTTCTTTCGAGGTCTGTGAAGAATTTTGCTGGGATTTTGATGGGCATTCCATTGAATCTGTAGGTTGCTTTTAGTAAGACTGTCATTTGTATTATGTTAATTCTACCTATCCAAGAACATGGGAGATCTTTACATTTTCTTATGTCTTCTTCAATTTCTTTCTTCAAAGATTTAAAGTTCTTTGAAACAAAACAATCTCACTCATAACATTGATACAAAATGCTCAATAAAATACTGGCAAACCAAATCCAAGAACATAAGAAAAAAATCATTCACCATGACCAAATAGGCTTCATTCCAGAGATGCAGGGATGGCTCAACATATGAAAATTTGTCAATGTAATCCACCATTTAAACAAACTGAAAGAAAAAAACCACATGATCAACTCATTAGACACTGAAAAAGCCTTTGACAAAATTCAACACCTCTTCATGATAAAACTCTTGGAGAGAGCAGGGGTACAAAGAACATATCTAACCATAATAAAGGCAATATACAGCAAGCCAACATCAAACTAAGTAAAGAGAAACTCAAAGCAATTCCACTGAAATCAGGAACAGGACAAGGTTGTCCACTCTCTCCATATCTGTTCAATATAGTTCTTGAGGTCCTATCTAGAACAATAAGACAACAAAAGGAGAAAAAGGGGATACAAATTGGAAAAGAAGAAGGTAAACTCACTATTTGCTGATGATGTGATAGTTCACATAAGCAACCTCAAAAATTCTATCAGGAAACTCCTACAACTCATAACCACCTTCAATAATGTAACAAGATACAAGATTAACTTTAAAAAAAACAGTAGCCCTCCTTTCTACAGATGATAAACGTCCCGTATTTTGTTATAGCAGTTAAAAGTTGTTTTACACAACTGGCCAGTGAGTATGACCAGAGCTTCAGGTAAGGAGCTGAGTCCCTGTTTCCTAACATGTACCTTTCACAGGCTGCTTGGGTTTGCCCACACCACGGTGACTGTATTCTTAGAGCGAGTGACTCAAGAGTAAGAATCAGGCAGTTGTATCTCCTTGCCTGTCCTTGCTTTAGAACTCACACAACATAATTTTGCCTCAAAGGCAAGCCCATCTGGATTTCAGGAGGAGGAACTCTTCAGTTTCCAGATGAAATGCACAGTGTTCAAGGGGATGTGGATTTCAGACAAGTATAAATGGGCTCTTCAGGATTAAGACACCATGTGAAAATTTCAGATTGTGCTGAAGGGTTAAGACACCATAGGCAATATTCATATTATGTTTACAGATTAAGACATCACGTACGATATTTGGATCATGCTTAAGGATTAAGACATCATTGCAATATTTGGATCATTCTTAAGGATTAAGACATCATCTGCAATATTTGGATCTTCTTGTTGGAACAAGTTTTTGGGAAGGCTCCTTGAATTTTATTTTTTCAACCTGTAGTATAATATCACTTTATTGAGGGAAAAAGGTCAAAATCATAATATAGCAAGAATATGTGGACTGATAGCAATGCACCTACATTTGGAAACAACTCTGCAATGACTTCTGATTCACCCAATATTTTAAATATGTTCATGGTCAGCAGGTCTTATTTCTCTAGGAACTGATTTGAAGTGTGGGATTGTCCTTAAATTCCGTCCAAGGATAGGCGAAGGTCTTGATGTAAAAGCCGAGGAGAGTAGAGACAAGTTTTGTGTCCCCTATAGAATTGACCTATGACAGTGAGGTGGGAAGAAAAGAGTAGCTATAGACTCTTCCATTTCTAAATAGAAAGAAGAGAAGTGACTTATCTGGGATAGTTCTGAAAATCTGTTAGGTGGATGTTGCAGGTTCTTGGTTCAATCCTGTTGCCCAGGGATGGATCCTTAGTGCTCTTGGCTGTGTCTAGATTTTTAGTTCTTCCGCCAAGGCACCTTTCTTCTATAAAAATGGCCTGCATTAGTAGTTTAACAATTCAAACTTCTCTTTCCTTTTTGTCTTGTAGTGGCACTTCATTTGTATTTTAATAAATAAAGCTTGCCTGGAGATCAGGAAAGTAAAACAGCCACACTGGCCAGCCTTAACGAACAGGCACCATTGACACACATCTTTAATCCTAGTAGCCATACTAGTTTGCCATAGAAACCAGGCTATGGTAGCGGTGCACGCCTTTAATCACAGAATAGGGAGGATTATAAAGCGGGAGGAGACACGTCTCAGGCTCAGTCTCATTCTGAGGTTTCCTGGAGGCAGGATCACCATTTCAGACTGAGGTTGAGGTAGGAGCCAGTGGTTGGCTGCTTTGCTCTTCAGATCTCCAGGTTGAACCCCAATGTCTCTTTCTGAGTTTTTATTAATCATGCTTCATGGAAGTTCCTATTTTATAATAATTCTCTCTTTCAAGTGACAGTTTGTACATCAGAGGACAGGGGACGCCCAGGATGAAGGAAAGCATAGTTTGAATCAGAAGGCACACTGTTGTTGGACCCTGTTCCTGGAGATCTCCTAATACACAGTCTGGTCCCACAGCATCATCCTCTGCAGGGAAGAAGTCAAGTCCTAACCCAGAGCTAACACTGTTTTAATGTAGCAAGCCTAATAGTGGACAAGCAACAGAGATTCTCAGGACTCTGAATGACTGACCTTTTCATGTCTATTCTTCTGTCCATTGCATGGCATGATTGACCTGTGTCTCTTGAAGTACAGGATGGAATCTATTTTTCTTGTCTGCAAAGAAATTAGAAATCCTATCTCTAGCTCACTTGGACCTTTACCGAATGCATAAAGCACACTTGTGAAAATCGGTTCAACACATCAGTAATTGCATCGATTTAAAAAAATAGCTTTTTGAATAGTGGTGATTCTTGAATCTTTTATTAAAGATTATTTTAATTCAAACTTGTGAGCATCTTCCTGCCTTAGCCTCTTGAGTAGTGGAATTTTAAGTGTGTGTCACTGTACCTATCTTATGACACTTGACCCGTTGTTGTTGTTGTTGTTGTTCTTCCTCTTTCTCCTCCTCCTCCTCTTCTTCCTCCTCCTCCCCATTCCAGAAAGGAGATCACATGAATGAAAATTGACATTGCTTCCTCATGGGGCAGGTATCTACTGAGGATCCTTCTGAGGAAGGAAGGTGTGACTGAATGATTGTAAGACAGGGTGTCTCAGGGCTTGCTGCTCTCTGGACATCACCTCAAACCCTGTGTCTCTAAAGATCAGGAGACAGAGGGAGAGCTGGGCAGTGCTCTCCCCCAAAGGAAGGGGGCCTGGATCCTCTTGAACCTGGAGAGTGTAGCTGCCTTCTGGGGGTACACTAAAAGGGTCTACATCCCTTTTCTACCAAGAAGGAGCTCTCTGCTGAGAGAGTGAGCAGACTACAAACAGCTCTGTCTGTCTCTCACCACTGTCCTCATGGGCACTAGAGCTCCTGTTTCCCTGTCAGGGATCTCGGAAAGCCAGATTGGAAACGAATCAGAGAGTTTTGTGTAGCACAGCCCAGATCTGACCATAAGCACAGCTCTTCTGAGCTAAGACAGGGTCACTGTTCTTTCTGTGAGTGTATGTAATGGCGTACACTGTCATTCATCAGCTTCATGGGTCTTTCCTGCATGATTGTTTCTGAGAATGGGGTTTAGGGAATATTGGAAGAAATATATTTATGTATATTTATGGCTCAGACACTGCATGGGGTAAGTTTGACCTATCATCCAGGGGTAAAGCAGCCACTGATCCTCTGAAGAGGGAGCAGGGAGAAGGGAGAAAAGGAATAGAAAGAGGAGGAGGCCCAATGATGAAAAGACAAGTGGGAAGGAGCAGGAACTCTTAACCTGAACTCAGTGGGTTGTTGGCCTGAAGCTCTCATGCTCTTCCTGGTCCAGGGAAGGGATTGGGAGAACAGAGAGAACCTGAGACAGTAATGGCTTTTCTCTCCATGGAGAACCATAGTCAACCTCATAAAGAGAGTCAGTGGAGAGGGGTGCCAGAGAAAACTGATGGACAGAGCCCCACCCAAGTGTTCAGACCAAGTCAGTGAACATAGTAACCTAGACTCTTTTGTGAAACAGCCGCGTGGGTTCATATGGCAAAATGTGGACTGCTGTGTGAGAGAGTATATGGCCCCTTTCCATGAAGACTCATCTCCTCAAGGTCAGTGCCAGTCTTCAAAACACAGCTCATTCAACTCCTCACATAAACAGCTTTGGAAAACAGGGATTTTCAACCTCAGGACAATTGACATTTGAGGCGCAGGTAGTTCCTTCTCGTAGAATACGTGGTAGCCTCCCTGGCTCTTCCTTATCAGATACCAGTGGCATCCTTTCCCCAGGTGTGGTGACCAAGAGTGTTTCTAGACATTGAGATCTGTCCAATGAGATCATAAAACCTACTCCAGTGGAGAGCTACTGACTTGAGCGTTCTTAGGGGGGGNTTATTGGACCTAGTTTGATTTTATTTTGTTTTCCTTGATGCTGGGGTTAAACTCATGGGCAGAGGTCCAGAAACTTTACATAAGTAACCTATTTATTCATTTGACAAGCTTCTTCCCCATTAAAGTGGTAACGGTAACAAGAAAAGACAATTTGGTTCTCCAAATCAGGCAGCATTCAAGCAAGACAAACAAACCATGTCTTATGGATGCAACAGTGATACTGGAGTCAGAGAACCTGTGCGAGGTCTCTGCATGTGTGGCTGTGTCAATCAACCCCTAGGAACCTCTAAATGACTGTAACATGGTCCTGCAGTCCTTAGCTATGAGGAAGGTCATTTTGTTTTCCCACTTCTTTGAGCCTAGCAGTAACTAGTAACAAAACTGCTGCCAGGAAGCTTCCTGTAGTTTCTCCTAACACACTGAGAATCACATCAAACAGCCTGAACTGATTTCCATTAATGATCCCGTAGAGATGAGCAGATATGTATTTAAAAAGAGAAACAGCAATGTAGGAGTTTTTAAAATGGATCGATTTGATGACCCATATATGATTGTCATAAACAGTTAGTAGAAACAGGAAGATACAAAATACCTGTAGTCTGTGTCTAAAACATAAAATATCATAGAGAAACTAAAACTTAAGAAAATAAACAGCCCTGCCTCAGGAGTACTGCTGCAATGGTGAACTATTGAAAGTGCGCTCAGTGGGAGTGGGGGATGGTCCATAGACCAGAGGAGCAGACTGGCTCCGGAGGGATTGACTTTAGGTTCACTGGATTTAGTGTGTTCTCGTAGAGGATGAGTTCTCTTCTAGGATTAGAAAATGAGAAATCATTAATCTCTGTTAATTGTCCTACCTTTCAACCATTGCGTCAGTAGTTAATTTTCAACATAGCCTTACGTGGGGCCAGACCACACCCAAATCATTTCAGATGCTTCCTCCATCTTCCTTTGTTCCTCATCCCATCTTATTTTCCTGACATCACTGATCTCATCCTGAGTTATTGATTTATTTGTTAATTGCTTGTTGTCTGTCCCTGACTCACAACACACACACAAACTGTTTGCTCACTCCTCCCTCCTACTTGACTCTTCTTTCCTGACTCATCAGAACTTGTAGGTGCTGGATTCTATCAAAATAGATAATTGTACTTATAACAAACCAATTATTCCCTAAATTACAAAAAGTAATTGTAAAAGTATGTTAGGTAGGCCATTTATACATAATCCTTCACAGTGGCTCTTGAACTTAGGGATCATATCACACATTCAAGAAATTTAGGTGTGACAGAGTGGGTTAAAGGTTATTCGTAGTAAATTTTAAAAAGCAAATACAACATGAAGAATCTGATGCTCAGAGAAGTTCAAAAACACACATAAAATCACAATCCAACAATGGGATTGTGTTTAAGCTGGCATAATAAGTTTTTTCAAAGTGCCCCAGTGTCTCAAAAGGAGCACCAGTCAGTGCCATTTATGCCTTAAATGTTTTTATTATTACAAATAGAAACCGAACTCATCAGCAGTAACTCATTCCCCTGTCTTCAGCTCCTGGTGACCTTTAATGTACTCACTGAATCCACACGTTTTCATATCCTAGATATTTCTTGAGGCACAGTCATATGACATTGTCCTTCGAGGGAGGCCTGGATAATTTCCTTGAGTGTAAAATTTACAGGGTTCATCCATGTTGTTGCCTGTATCACAACTTCATTATTTTCTATGAGTGATATTCCTTTGTGTGCATATATACCACATTAAACATCCATTGGCTTACAGGTGAGCACACAGAGAATCTCCCTTTGGTCTGTTGTTAATAGTGCTGACGATGCACTATAGACATGGGTATAGAAGCATCTGGATCTCTTTTCAGTTTTTTTCATCAACTTCCTATATATGGACTTTCTTGAACAGTGTGGTAATTCTGCGTTCACAATTTTGAGGAACCAGCAAACCATTTTCTAAAGTGGTGGCACCATTGGGGGCTCCAGCTCCCAAGGAAAAAGCATTCCATTTTCTCCAAGTCATTACCAAAAGTTATCACTGCCTATTTTGAACGTAAGATACTGTTTCTGGCCATATCCAGAGAGCAAAATCATGCTTCCAGAGTGCCTCAGCCTACCTATGGGCAGACTTGGGGGCTCAATTCCATCTACTGTTGGTACAGAGAATTGATCAGTATAAAACTTCACCTGCAGATGCAGTGACTATGACCCCCATATTTAACCACGTTCATATTCTCATACAAGTGATTCATATCAACATGGAAGAAATGGTCTGAAAAAGCAGGGCTGGAAAAAATATTTGAGCCATTAGTCCTGCCAATTCAACACCAGGGCATCTTGACCGCGAATTTGGAAATACAAGAAACAAGCCATAAACTTCTGCACTCTGGGAATGATTACATCTGGCGCAAGAAGAGGTTGGTGGACAGAGCCCATCAAACAGCCACAGCCAATCCTTGGGGTGCATTTCCAGGCTGCCTGANATGGTACAAAGAAAGGTTTACTGCCAAAGGACAAAGAGGAACAACAGATCATTGCTCCTAGGGCTAGTCAGCCAAAAGTCACTGTGGATGTGGATGACTGGGTGGCAGAATCCACAGATTCTGCGCTGTAAGTGCTGCCTCTCCGACTTTATGGTGTGTAAGAGTAAGGCAGAGGATTGGCTAGAATGTGGATCCTGGCAGAGCTGGTCTGGGTGGAGTGGAAGTCTACGTGCCAAACAAGATCTTAGGTGATCTCATTATGATGGGCCCCACATCTGAATGTCAACGCGCAGTCAGCTAAGGATGAGGTAGGAAAACAACGGAGAAGGAAATGATGGGGGATAAAGGAGAGTAAGCCTCAGTAGGTCCTTTCTCACTATTCTGTGGTAACATTAGTCCTTTGGGTCCTTTGACAACTAACTTTGATTTGGGACCATGACAGAATCCCCCCTGTCTATAGGGATTTACTCCAGTGGCTATGGATGTCTCTGCTGTCTGTGTGATAAAGGGTAATGCAGAGCTAGTGTTTTATTCTTTCTAATTTGTGGACTGAAACACCATGGCTTCAGGGCTGTGGACCTTTTACAGCAGAGCCATTACTGCTTCAAGGATAAGGATAGAGCAGGAGAAGCTGCATAGAATGTAAGTGGATGTCTTGGCATCTCTGAGACAGTCTTAGGGATGTCTAGATGTCTGTTATTTCAGTCAGCCTGTGAGAGTTAAGGAACTATGTCAAGGACCTTTGCATGTACTCTTCTTAACAGTTAGGCCTTCATTGCATGTCTGTGTTTAAAGTTCTACAAAGTACAGAGACATAAGGTCTTCAGAGTTACAGAGAGTGTTCTCAAGGGTTGCAATGTCCTACAAATACTATTGTCAAGTCAAAAGCACTCTAAACTGGGCTTATTGGTCCATGTCTATAATCTCAGCTCTCATAAAGATGAGAAAGGAGGATGAACAATTCAAGGGTAGTATAAATTACATAGTGAGAGAATGCCCCCACTTGCCACCCCCACGCACCTCTAACCAAGTGGTGAGTTAAGGCAAAGTGAGTTTAAAGGCTCATTTAAGATGGCATGGTATTTGCCAGGTTGTGGTGGCACATGTCTTTTATCCCAGTCCTTGGGAGGCAGAGGCAAACAGATCTCTGTGAGTTCAAGGCCAGCCTGGTCTATAGAGCTAGTTCCAGGACAGGTGTCAAAAGCTACACAGAGAAACCCTGTCTCAAAACAAAACAAAAAGATGACATGGTATTCACTGCTCGTGAACTTGTTATCTATTTCATGTCCCATGTAGAGTTCATGCTTCCTTGGTTCTCCCATATATTCATACCCATTTTGGATACACATATGATGCATATTGTATGCTTATTACAAGATTCGTATGTCTTGCTTCGCCTATCATAATTTGTGTGTTTCTTTCATTTTATTATTGTAGGATTTAATAATCTTTTAAACAATCACAAACATTCACTTGTTTCCCTGAGGCAGTTTGCATAATATTTGAGAAGCAACTAAGAAAGCCTCTGAATGTAATCCAAAGGCTCCTTTCTTAAACTGTGATATCTCTCTCTCTCTCTCTCTCTCT
>LOEQ01000836.1:434888-446821 GCA_001685075.1 Bramus lutescens | reverse complement strand
TCTATCTATCTATCTATCTATCTATCTATCTATCTATCTATTTATCTATCTATTGAAAGACCTGACCTTCAAACATGGGTTACATATAAATTCTTTCCCCCCAGTCTAATTGATAAAGCCCAGGTCATATACCACCTCTGGACTAGCAACAGTTACGTGCACCATCAAACACTGAAGTCACAAACCAAACAGGAAGCCATTTCATGCTACTATTGGAATGAAAGTCTGAGTTGGATGTGTGTCCTTTGAGAATGGAGGGGAGAAAAGAGGTGGTAGGCAGGCAAGTCTCCTTTACCCTGTGCACATCCACCCATGTGAGCTGTGCTGTGCAGCGTGGGTGGCTCCTGTCATTGGGCTCATGTAATTTCCATTTAGTTTTGAGAGGATATCCTACCCATAAATACATTTTGTTCTGTTGCTCTGAATACAGGAACAGTGCCATCTCTACAAAACGCATGTTTTTGTTTGTCCACTGACTGGCTAAGGGGCTCCATCCTCATAATGTTCCCTATAATGTCAAGGATCAAGGCAGGCTGAGAATCACTGACATGTGTTTTATTTGGGGGCTGACCATCTCCTTTATGGTGGAAGAGAGGTGCTGTGTCCTTACTCTCTCCATGAGAGAGAGGTGTGTGGGCCAGGAAGCCACAATCTCAGGGGCTGATATTGCAGACCTGCTGGAAGATCATCAGAACTGATGCTGATGTCCTCTGACAGCAGAAGAACAGGCTTGTCAAGAAAACTCGGTGAGATGAAATGCCTGGACCTGAAGTCTACGCCCTCTTTCACTAGTGCTGTGAACTTTGCAAGGTTTCTTTGTTGTGGTTCCAGAANTCCTACCCATAAATACATTTTGTTCTGTTGCTCTGAATACAGGAACAGTGCCATCTCTACAAAACGCATGTTTTTGTTTGTCCACTGACTGGCTAAGGGGCTCCATCCTCATAATGTTCCCTATAATGTCAAGGATCAAGGCAGGCTGAGAATCACTGACATGTGTTTTATTTGGGGGCTGACCATCTCCTTTATGGTGGAAGAGAGGTGCTGTGTCCTTACTCTCTCCATGAGAGAGAGGTGTGTGGGCCAGGAAGCCACAATCTCAGGGGCTGATATTGCAGACCTGCTGGAAGATCATCAGAACTGATGCTGATGTCCTCTGACAGCAGAAGAACAGGCTTGTCAAGAAAACTCGGTGAGATGAAATGCCTGGACCTGAAGTCTACGCCCTCTTTCACTAGTGCTGTGAACTTTGCAAGGTTTCTTTGTTGTGGTTCCAGAATTTTAAAAAGAATGTAGTAAAATACTTGAAATTTCTATTGTCATTTGAAGTGTACAGTTTAGTGGGTATGAGTTACATCCATGGTGTGGTGGAGCACTGGCCTGGCACAGATAAGGTCCTACATTTGATCCCCAACACCAAAGTAAGAAAAAAACAGATAACATTCTTTGCCTAGAGAAGGGTAGAGACTCCAAATGGACAGAGACAAGAAATGGGATAAAGTTGCTTCAGGATGTTAGCTGGTGTGTGTGTGTGTGTGTGTGTGTGTGTGTGTAGTTGCTATATACATGTGTGCACATATGTGTGTGAGTGTGCATGCACACAGTGCCTGTTGTTTTCCTCTATTGCTCTCTGCCTTATCCCCTTGAGATAGGATCTTTGCCACCACTTTGCTAGGTAAGCTGACCAGTGAGCTCCCAGGATCTGCCTGTCTCCTCTTCCCAATTCTGGGGTTATAGTCACACAAGGCCGTGCCTGGCTTTTTAAGTGGGTGCTGAGGATTTGAATTCAGGTTCTCCTGTCTTACCCAGTGAGCCAGCTCCCCAGTTAGGTATTAACTTTTATTATAGTCTTGAATTCTGGACCATGTGAATAAAGACTACAGATAACAAAAAAGGATTTGCCCATTCTAGATATTAGATGTAAACAGAATAGTGTTGTGTTTGTCACTTGGTGTTGGCTTTTTCCCTCATGCGGCTGATCCACATTTCCATTGTATTATAGTTATATTTGTCAGATTAATCCAACATCATTTTTAATCAAAAGTCTTTTAGCAGCTGTTGCTCCTTCCTCAGCCATCAAACAATTCAAAGACAACATAATAAATAACATGTAGTATCCAGACTTTCTGTGTATTTTCCATTTTTATGTGGTTTTATTTTAAACTCTGTTTTTTTCTTTTTCTTTTTAATTTTTGTTGGGTTTTTTTGGATGCAGGGTTTCTTTGTGTATCTTTTGGCTGTCTTGGAACTCACTCTGTAGACCAGGATGTCCTTGAACTCAGAGAGATCTGCCTGCCTATGCCTCCCAAGTGCTGGGATTAAAGGCATGTGCCACCACACTCAACTTCTCTCTCTCTCTCTCTCTCTCTCTCTCTGGACTTTATTCTTTTTCTTTTCTTTCCCAAGCCTATATATATTTTTAAACACACTGTAAACCATTTAGAGCCTTTTTTGTCTGAATATATCTTTACTGTATATTTCTCTCTTTCTAACCACATGAGTCTTTAATTTGCTAACCAATATGGCTAGGATTAAAGCCGTGGCTTTGACAGCTGAATCCATCCCATTTCTTAGCTTTCTGAGAGTCTAGCTTTATTGCAGAGGTACTGGCAGGAACCATGTTTATTGCCAGAACTCTACGGAGTTTCAAGGTCCATGCCACCACCAAGAAGCATGCGGTCGGCTATTCATCTACACCATTTAAGTGTTTTGTGGTGGGGCCTCTTAAAAGAGCTGCAAGGATTTTGAAGCTAAAGCTGAGTCAAGAAGTCTCTCTTAAATGAGACACACTTGACTCTAGTAAACAGAGTCCACCTAAGAAAATGCTACTACCAAGAAGCCATCCTTAATTCTGCTGTTTTGTGTCTAGAATTACTTCCCAAGCTCTCTCAGGTTTTAAGTGAATGTAGTTGTCCACATGGGTGCCAGATGACGTCAAAAGTTACAAAATTGCCACACTAGTTCAGAATTACGTATAATAAAGGGTTATTTATTAGGGGTAGACTCACAGATCACAGTCCTCTGCACGAACAGGGAACAGGAACCGAATCCAGCCGCACAAAGCTAGAGCCGGAAGCAGGAGAGAGTGAGTGCAGGCTTTACAGCTGCGTTTATAGGATAAGAGACCCTGCCCAAGTGGCTGGAGGAGCTCCCACAGCTCTACATAAGATTTCACACCCCTAGGCTCCTAACTTCTCACCTGTGAAGCTCGGATAATAATAGTATTTGTCTGGTTGGGTTTTCTTGTTGTTTGTTTGTTTGTTATGCTTGGTTGGGTTGCAGATGTTTTGTTTTGTTATAAAGCAATGAGGTCATGCATGTAGGAGCCAATGTCTGTCTGGCTTATGGGCAGGCTGCTCTAAGAGGCACCTAAAGGGAAACCCTCAGTCTCACCAGTGCCCTGGAGGTGCATATGCTGGTTCAGTCACCCAAGTTGTAAAGATACTTGTGGTCTCCATGCTCCTGGACCTTGTTCATGTGCAGGAGTATCATGTTGGCCTAGCTTTCTGGACTTGGGACATGCAGACTCCACACACATAGCCTAGGGTGCTCTCACAGTGGTCTTAGAGAAGGGACAGGAAACAGCATTTCTTGGAAAACATAAGATAGATGTTTCTGTTTCTGGCCTCCCACTGGGCACAGAGGAGAGGATGTACTTGGGCTCCTTCACTGGCAGGTGTGTCAAAAGGAGAGGTCAAAAGGCTATGCTCTGGGAACAAATACATTTCTGAGGATGTGATCAAAGCTCTCCTGATGAAAACAGAAGAGCACTTAAGCGTGTCCTTGCTGCTCCATCACAAGCTGTGATTTGTGTCTGTGTCCCGTACATATGGAGGAGGTAAGTGATAACAAGGCAATGGCAGTTGTGGACCATTAATAGGGTCTCCACCACCTCCAGACCAAGACTGGTGTCAGTGAACATGACACTTGCTGAAGCCTCCAGGTGACACCCTGGCAGCAAGGCAACGGCCGTAGAGAACATGGTTTTGCTGTAGTTCCGTGAAGAGGGGGCTTCTGGGGGAGAAGGGGAGGGGCTTCCTTAACTAATAAAGAACAAGTAGAATTGGACCAGTTTGGCATAGAGAATAACAGGTCCAGGTAAAGTATCCCCTAAGCTGTCCCTGTCTCATAAACAGGCTTCTCAATCCATGGAGGCTCTGACTTACCCTGTGTTCAAACAACCCTGGCTGCAAACAGTCCTGCCTCACTAAAGATTTCATACCTGCTGGGGCTGGAAAGATGGTTCAGTGAGAAAGCATTCAGACCACTATTAGGTGACCTGAGTTCAGTTCCAAGCACCCTTGTGGGTCTTCTCACAACCATCTACAACTCCAGCTCCAGGGAGATCTGATGCCTCAGGTCTCCATGGGAACCTGAACTCAGATGTGTGCACGCGTGCGTGCACACACACACACACACACGCACACACAATTAAAATAAGCTTTAAAAATATTTTACAGCTAGCAGGTGACAGGAGCTGAGATCCTAGTTCAGGCCACTGCTCTAAAGACTTTGTCCCCTTCTTTCTGCTACACCATGCTGCCTCCTGGAGGCCACAGGGGGCAAACCTAGCAAGNAGCAGGTGACAGGAGCTGAGATCCTAGTTCAGGCCACTGCTCTAAAGACTTTGTCCCCTTCTTTCTGCTACACCATGCTGCCTCCTGGAGGCCACAGGGGGCAAACCTAGCAAGGAAGGTTGGGAAAGAGAATAAAGTAAAAGGCAATTGAGCCCCCCCCCCAACATACACACACATACACAAAGGCAGAAGTAAATGGAGGTGGTTGTCGTAAGCAAGGCTTCTAAGAGACTGGAAACTGTAACTCACAATATTTTGGGAGGAGAAAAGCAGACACACCGATGTCTGTCTAGGACGTACTCTGCCAAGCCTTATAGACACCTGGTGCTCTGTGCCTGACACAGAGACTCTAATGCATGTGTGCTTGCCCTTAAGCCTTGAGAATCACTGCTTCCAGTTTCCATCATGCCCAGCCTCTGAGACTTGTCCCAAAGTGCCACCTGCTTCTACCTCCTGAGCACCCATTTAATTCTCTTGCCAGTGTACCCAGGAGGACTGGTCATGACTGTTGGATCTCTGAGCATCATTACTGCAGGGACAGCAGCTTTGCTGGCCAGTTCCTTCCAACCCCTATTATCATCCTTCCTTGTCCTTTAAAGGAGAGTTCCAGAAAGTGGGCTTGAGTTATAATCATCTCTATGCTTGCCCAAGATAAGGCCTGACACTAGATTTCAATATAAACTAGATTATATAAATTAGTAAGGGTTTTTTTTTTCTGTACCTAGCAAGCAAGCTCCCATGGAAAGCAGATTCTCAGTAGGTCAGACTATCAGGAAGTCCCATTTGAGAGCCTCTGAATCCTTAAACTATGGATGCCAGTGAAAGTGTTGGACAGAGACATGTATGCATTTCCTGAGCAGAGCAGATTCAAAGACAACTGTGCACTTCCTGACACAAAGCAACTACAAAACAAGATCAAGACCCTTGTGGCCAATCTCGTCTGGTAGGACAACAGTGGTTACTTCTTGTCGATAATTAGAAAACCTTTGAAGCTTAGGCATTGGCAGCTACCAAATATGTATATTGTTAATTACTGAGCTCTAACCTTGCAGAGTACTCCAAATGGGAATTACTGCACAATACACAAGACAATGGCCAGGCCGAGTACAGCGTTCTCATTTTGAATTGCATTCCTCAAACATTCTGGTGAAGGTGCTTGTGCTGACCTCCCNTTGTTAATTACTGAGCTCTAACCTTGCAGAGTACTCCAAATGGGAATTACTGCACAATACACAAGACAATGGCCAGGCCGAGTACAGCGTTCTCATTTTGAATTGCATTCCTCAAACATTCTGGTGAAGGTGCTTGTGCTGACCTCCCGACAGTGGGGTGGATTTCCTTCCTTCCTGGGTATGTCTCCAGGAAAATTCCTCTTCTCTGGGATGGGAATGTGACCCCCTGACTGGGCATCCATTAGAGTCACAGGGTGTGGGTGCACCTGCAAGGTCTCACTCCCTCACAGAGGGACTAGACTCCCACCTCTGCAAATCCACCCAGCTCAGGCTCTGCAGAACATCTGGGCCTCCTTGTGTTGGCCATCGCTGTACACCTGCATGTGATTAGGACTCGGCAGACACCACAGCTCCACCGAAGTCAGCCCTGGTGACATATCCCTGTGGAAAAGACCCTCCCCAGATTGCTGAGTGCAGGTTCCAAGGATACGTGAGCGCCACACATCTGTGACCACAGCAGTCCCTGCTGTCAGTGGAGCAGCAAGGACACCTTCACCCCAGCCTGCTCAGAAATCAACAGCACCAAGGGCAGACTGAGCACAGCACAGCCAGGGAGGGAACAGAAGTCCAGCTTGGCCTCCTCAATAACAGCACTGAAGAGTCTACTTTAGACCTCTTTACAACTGTCTTTGAGAAGTTAGATACAATTTCAAATCCCCTGACTTTCTGCACGCAAATGCCCCTTCTCTTGTGAATGTGTAAGCCCCTGCACAGCCCGCTGGAGTAGGCCTTGTGGACAACGAAAAACAGTGAAATTTAACCTAAGGGTGTAATGAACAGTGCATGACAAGACTTTACACCTTTCCATGGAAGGGTCACAGAGCTTGCACATTTATTGGATCTGCAGAACATTTAGTTGAGAAGACAGGTTTTCTCCCAAGAAAATTAATTTTCATTTAATAATGAAGTCAAGAGCACAAAGAGAGTCTTGAGAAGGACCTTTGGTAGGAGACAAACATGACCACAGAGACTTTCACTGACATACTACAGGAAGGTTGCATCCAAACTAGGCAGGTGCTGCCATCCCTGACACAAAGGTGAGTAGCTCTAATGGGGCTTCTTATCTCTGAAGGTCATAATGGTCACAGTCCTTTGTGAGGGCCAGGTCCTGTTAGCTCTCACAACTGTGTCTCTCGGTGATCAGAAACAGCAAGTGCAGTAGCCTACTTCCGATGTAGGAAGAAGTGAGTGGAGGAGCCAAGAACACACTACATTCTGTCGGAAGAGGAGCTGTCTGGAGGAACCAAGCTAGAATGGCCTGGCAAACTTACTCTCAGACTTGATTCTCTGGAATCTGTCATAGGTCTCAAGGAAGCCACTCAATGCTCTTCATGCCTTGAGCCTTCAGAGGCTAAGCCATGTGGCCTCCAGAGCAGGACCCATACTTTTTTGCAGTGGGATGGGTCCTCCTCAGCAGCCGCGAGTTTAGCCCTTGCAACTACATTTTGAACAACTACTCACTCCTTGTAACCTGCTGTACACATGTCCCAGAGACGAAAACCTTTTCCATAGTGAGCTCTTCTCCCCTGCACCGGCCTACTGAGTGACCTTCTGCAGTGCATGGCTGTGCATCCTGTCCTCTGCAGTTCCACAGCGGTCACAAGGGCCTAGGGCACAACAGCCCGATGCTTGAAGCTCCTGACTATTGGCAGCATGTTGAGATCGTGGTACTTTAGGAGACCATGCTCAGAACAGACCAACAGGGCCTACCGTGTAGCCGCCCATTTTGATACAGTCATTCTGATGTCCAAGTCCTTGCCTTCTGCTCTCCTCAGCAGAGCAAAATGTACTAACACAGAAAGGTTAAACAACAGAGGTCAAAACCTCCATCCCCAGACACCAGTCAGCCAGAAGCATCTTTATGAAGAAAATATTTAATCGACTTATCTGTACAAGTTATTAAAGTGGTGGATGATGAGCATACAAGCTGTTTAACAAATATATACTGCTGGGTAATGTTTGAGAAAATAGTTAGCTGTTTCACAGGCCATTTACATTTCAATATGTACAACCTACTTAAATTTGAGAATACATAGACACACAGAGTCATGCTGGCCCTCTCAGGGTTCTCTGGTAGCTGGCCTGGTCACAACAGCACAATGTCATTGAGGGCTGCCCAAGTAACCAGGCTGGGCAGCAGGCAGATGCTCAACTGCCGTCTGCAAGCCTTTGAGCTCTGCTCTGGCCATATCCGAGCTGGAAGACTGCCAACAAGATTTCAGTTGTCAAAACCTCCCCGGCCCAGCACCTGTTCCCATCCTCTTAAGAAGCCAAGCTGAGGAACAGTAGGTGTCACTGCAAAATGAAAGTGACTTCCCCTGAAACTAATTAATTCTGTCTTTAGCTGCTGAGGGAACAGCATGGACTTGAGCCTTGGCGGCATTACCATCACTTTGAGTTTCTCCATTTCCTTAAAATAACAGTATCGGAATCAGATTAAAATTACTTTTTAAGCTGCAGGCCGCTCAGTGTGTGCCACATTCCACTGCCCACCCCAGGCCTACTTACACGGAGTCATGCCATGAACAGGTTCAGGATTCAGCAACAACCTTCACAGTAAGAGGACTGGAAAGACCTGCCTCTTTATTTACACATAAAACAGAACAAAAAAAAAATCACAAACTTTTTCAGGACCACTTACATCATCCGCTAAAACCCAAGTCACAGATAGTGTGTGTTAAATCTTGCTTTTATTTTTAATGCATGAACAATTCATCTGAAGTGCAAAATCTTCCAGCTAAAAGACCTGATGATGACTCTTTATCGAAGAACCAAAAACAAAAACTGTTTGTCCCACCATATAAAGTGAAATGCAAAAATAAAATTATACTAAGGGCGCTCATGTTTAGTCTGTGATTTATCTGAGGTGGAGTGCACCACAGATTCTCCTCTCTGGAGAGTCTCAGTTCCCAGCTTGGAACATTAGCTTGTTTCCCAACAAGGAAGCATGTTGCACTCTGTACTTTCTCACCAAACCGGGTCATTGTTCCTAAAGAGAGAGCAGATTGGTTGACTGTGTATGACAGACAGGTTGGCCAAAAGTGAAGCCTGTTCCTTAAGTCATCCCATAATCCTCAAAGCAAATGTTTGCTGCACCCTGGGAGGAATCAAGGACCTAACTCCTGATCAGGGAAAGCCCCCCAGAACATCTTGTCACTGCCTTGCAGGCTTGACACAGTGAGAAGCCAGGCAATGGCTGCTTGTAGCCCACATGAGTTATCTGAAAGGAGCCAGGCTGTCAGGGGNATCAACAGCACCAAGGGCAGACTGAGCACAGCACAGCCAGGGAGGGAACAGAAGCCTAGCTTGGCCTCCTCAATATCAGCCACTGAAGATTCTTTTAAACCTGTTCACAACTGTGTTGGGAAAGTTGGATACAATTTCAAATCCACAAATGCTCCTTCCCTTGTGAATGTGTAAGCAAGCCCCTGCACAACCTGCTGGAGTAGGCCTTGTGGACAATGAAAAACAGTGAAATTTAACCTAGGGATGTAATGAACAGTGCATGACAAGACTTTCCATGGAATGTCATAGAACTTCCACATTTATTGAAACTGCAGAACATTTAGTTGAGAAGGTAGATTTTCTCCCAAGAAAATTAATTTTTCATTTAATAATGAAGTTAAGAGCACAAAGAGAGTCTTGAGAAGGACCTTTGGTAGGAGATAATCATGACTACAGATACTTTCACTGACATACTATAGGAACATTGCATCCAAGCTGGGCAGGTGCTGCCATCCCTGACACAAAGGTGAGTCACTCTGATGGGGCTTCATGTCCCCAAAGGTTGTATTGGTCACAGTCCTTTGTGAGGGCCAGGTCGAATCACAACTCCATCTCTGTAGGAAGAAGTGAGTGGAGGAGAAGTGGGTGGAGGTTCTACATTCTGTCGGAAGAGGAGCTGAAACAGCCAAGGAGCTGTCTGGAGGACCAAGCCAGAATGGCCTGGCATACTGGCTCTGAAATGTGTTGTTGGTCTCAAAGAAGCCACTGAATGCTCTTCATGTCTTGAGCCTTCAGAGGCTAAGCCATGCAGCCTCCAGAGCAGGACCCATGCTTTCTGCAGTGGGATGGGTCCTCCTCAGCAGCCACGAGTTTAGCTCTTGCAACTACATTTTGAAAAACTGCTCACTCCTTGTAAGCTACTGTACACATGTCCCAGAGACGAAAACCTTTTCCATAGTATTGTGACCTCTTCTCCCCTGCACCAGGCCTACTGAGTGACCTTCTGCAGTGCATGGCTGTGCATCCTATCCTCTGCAGTTCCACAGCGGTCACAAGGGCCTAGGGTACAACAGCCCGATGCTTGAGGCTTCTGACCATCGATGCCATGTTGAGACCATGGTATACACAGAGTCATGCTGGCCCTCTCAGGGTTCTCGGCTACCTGGCCTAGTCACAACAACACAATGTCATCGAGGGCTGTCCAAGTGGCCAGGCTGGACAGCAGGCTCATGCTCAACAGCAGCCTGCAAGCTATGGAGCTCTGCTCTGGCCAAAACGGAGCTGGAAGACTGCCAACAAGATTTCAGTTTTCAACCATCTGCACCACCACCACCCCACCCCTGTCTTCTTAGGAAGCCAAACTGAGGAACAGTAGGTGTCATTGCAAAATGAAAATGACTTCCCTGCTACTGATTAATTCTGTCTTTAGCTGCTGAGGGAACAGCATGGACTTGAGCCTTGATGGCATTACCATCACTTGGAGTTTTGCCATTTCCTTAAAATAACTATTAGAATCAGATTAAAATTACTTTTTGAGCTGTGGGTCACTCACCGTGTGCCGCATTCCGCTGCCCACCCTGGGCCTATGTACACAGCACCATGCCATACGCAGGTTCAGGATTCAGCAACAGCTTTCACGGTGAGAGGACTGGAAGGTGTGCCTCTTTATTTATACTCAAGACACAATGCAAATAAACCCAAACTTTTCAGAACCACTTATATCACCTGCTAAAAGAGCAAGTAATGGATAGTGTAGTGTATTAAACCTGATTTTTGTTTTTAATGCATGAACTATTCATTTAGAGTGGAAAACCTTCCAGCTAAAAGACCTGATGATGACTCTTTATCAAAGAACCAAAGACAAAAACTGTTTGTCCCACTGTATAAAGTGAAATGCAGAAATAAAGTTACACAAGGGGCGCTCATGTTTAGTCTGTGATTTATCTGAGGTGGAGTGCACCACAGACTCTCCTCTCTGTAGAGTCTCAGTTCCCAGCTTGGAACATTAGCTTGTTTCCCAACAAGGAAGCATGTTGCATGCTGGCCTTTCTCACCAAACTGGGTCATTGTTCCTAAACAGAGTGGAGATTGGTTGACTGTGTATGACAGACAGGTTGGCCAAAAGTGAAGTGTGTTCCTTAAGCCAACCCATAATCCTCAAAGCAAATGTTTGCTGCACCCTGGGAGGAATCAAGGACCTAACTCCTGATCAGGGAAAGCCCCCCAGAACATCTTGTCACTGCCTTGCAGGCTTGACACAGTGAGAAGCCAGGCAATGGCTGCTTGTAGCCCACATGAGTTATCTGAAAGGAGCCAGGCTGTCAGGGGNCTCTTGGTGGATCCGTTCACACTTTCTTCTAATTCAGCCAGACTTCTGCAACAGCTTTCCCAGGACTCTTGTTTTTGTCCACAATGTGCACATAACCAGAAGGGCCAGATATAGTTCTAGATACTAACAGCCAAGAGTCTGGGGATGCTAGATGCAGAACATGACATCTTAAATGTTGGAAAAACAGACACACAAAAGCAAAATAGTTGACCTCATCCTGAAGGCCTGTAGCACAGCGCCCACAGTGCCTGGGTTTGGCCCTCAGCCTTTTCCGATGTCCTTCGTCTGTTTCAGCATCCCCTGAAAAGGATAAGAAGTTTCTGGACTACAAACTCTCTCTTCCCTCTGAGTGAAGAGTTTCTATTCTAGAAAGAATTTCCCCTGATGAACAAAATGTGCTTCTCACACCTTCACACCAAACGCAGAAATGGGTCTCAGGAAGTTTCTATGGTTGCCACGGGCTTCTCGCCATTGAAAGGGATTCATGTGAAAGAAACCAGGCCTGTGTTTGCTTCACAGATGCTGGAGGAGGCCTGCAAGCTCAGCACTGAGAGGGAGAAATGGATCTTC
>LOEQ01000836.1:356495-367000 GCA_001685075.1 Bramus lutescens | reverse complement strand
CTAAGGATGTTGAGCATTTCCTTAAGTGTCTTTTAGCCATTTTAGATTCCTCTGCTGAGAGTTCTCTGTTTAGGTCTGTACCCAATTTTTTATTGGATTATTTATTCTTTTGATGTCTAGTTTCTTGAGTTCCTTGTATATTTTTTGAGATCAACCCTCTGTCCAATGTGGGGTTGGTGAAGATCTTTTCCCATTTTGTAGGCTGCTGTTTTGTCTTTTTGACCCTGTTCTTTCCTTTACAGAAGCTTCTCAGTTTCAGGAGGTCCCATTTATTAATTGTTTCTCTCAGTGTCTATGCTACCAGGTTTATATTTAGGAAGTGGTCTCCTGTGCCAATGCGTTCAAGTATACTTTCCACATTCTCTTCTGTAAGGTTCAGTGTGGCTGGCTTTATGTTGAAGTCTTTGATCCATTTGGACTTGAGTTTTTTGCATGGCGATAGATATGGATCTATTTTCATTTTTCTACATGTTTATATCCAGTTATGCCAGCACCATTTGTTGAATATGCTTTCTTTTTTTCCATTTTGTATTTTTTGCTTCTTTGTAAAAAATCAGGTGTTCACAGGTGTGTGGATTGATATATGGGTCTTCGATTTGGTTCCATTGGTCTTCATGTCTGTTTTCATGCCAATACCAGGCTGTTTTCAGTACTGTGGCTCTGTAGTAGAGTTTGAAGTAAGGGATTATGATGCCTCCAGAAGTTCCTTTATTGTACAGGATTGGTGAACATTATCTTTTTAAAAACATTATTATTGTTGTTTTTGTGTATGTGAGAGTCATGGTACACGTGTGGAGGTCAGAGGGCAACTTTCAGGAGTTGGTTCTCCCCTTCTCTATTGCTTTTGAGGCGGAGTCTCTCTTGCTGTTCCTACTCCAGGCTGGCGGGTCTGTAAGCTCCTGAGCAATCCTCCTGTCTCTGTTCCTACTTCAGGCTGGCTGATCTACAAGCTCCTGAGCAATCCTCCTGTCTCTGCCTCCCGTCTTGCTGTCTTTGTGCTGGGATTTCAAGTGCACACCACCACATCTGACTTTTTTTTAAACATGGGTTCCAGGAATCAGATTTAATGGATCAGGCGTACACAGGAAGCACTTCCTCCCGGAGAAACATCTTGCCAGCCTCATAAAATAATTTTTAAAGTATTAGTACTTGAATCAATAAAAACTGAGACCAAAATCTCGACTTTTCAAAACAGGACCTTTTTTGTGAGTGTCATTAATGGAAGCTGAACTCTAGAGAAAAGGATACCAGTCTCTTAATTCTCTGTACCCATTTGTAAGTAACTACGTTCTTGTAAACTACAAGAGAAGCCGCTATGCAGTGGTGGTGGCACATACCTTTAATCCCAGCTTACAGAGGCAGAGGCAAGCAGATCTTGGAGTTTGAGGCCAGTCTGGTCAAGAGCTAGCTCCAGGACAGTGAGGGGCTACACAGAGAAACTCTATCCTGAAACAAACAAGAGAATGCCCATGGAGGTCGCTCAGCCAGTAAATGCTTGTAGAGCAAGCATGAGCACCGGGGCTTGATCTCCAGGACACTTATGACAAAGGCCAGACACTCCTGTGATCCCAGGTACTGGGGAGACTGGAACAAGGGAATCCTTGGGGTTTTGCTGACCAGGCACTCTAACCAACTTCTGAGCTCTCAGTTCACTGAGAGACTGACTCTGCCTCGAAAACTAAGGTAGGATGGGGCTGGAGTTGTGGTTCACCAGTTAAGAGGGCTCACTACTCTTTCAGAAGAATAAAGTTGAGAGTTCCCGGCACCCACAGCAGGCAACTCACAACTGCTTTAACTCCAGCTCCGGGGTAATCCAAAGCCGCGATCTCAGGCACCTTCGCTCACGTGCACATATGTACACAAACGCACACATACCTATACAGACATATAACTATAAAGTAAGACTGACAATACGATAGGGAGTAATTTAAGGGAGACCCCATTGCCAGCCTGGCCTCTATATGCATACAAGCTCGCTCAAGAAAAACAAGAGAAGTACATGTTCATTATAGAAAGTGCAGATCAAGAAGAATATTATGCATCATCTCAGTTTTCAGGCTCGGCTACTGCTAACAAATTTGAAGTGTTTTTACATGTATCATACAATGACATTTCTGTAAAAATAAATGTCATTGTATGATACATGTACTTGCTTTCATGCATCGAATACAGTCGGCACTGTCATTTGGAGCCTATGCTCTTGACAGCTATGGCGGGCCTTAGTAGATGGCCGCTCGTTCGGTATTCTGGTTATTTCTATTCGTTTTTGTCTTTTTCTGATTCTAGGCACCATGGCAACTTTGGGGACCATGCTGGGAACATTTTCTTTAGTTTGCCAGGTTCTCTGTGACTTGAAAGCGTGATGCATCTTCTGGTAGAGTCCTTGTAGCCTGTCATAATAGCACTCTGTGGCTTAATGAGAACAGGGCTCTATTAATCCCTCTTTGTCTGACCTCAGCCAACCTCGCCCTCTGTGGAATTGGGATTCCTAAGTCCCTGGGGCCTCTCTGAGCTGTTGTCATAGTGATCAGTGCAGGATGGGGGCAGGGTCACTAGGCCAATATCCCTAACCAGACCAACTCTGTCTTAATGACACCCTCAGACTGTAGCTGCTCAGCAGCTGGTGTGACAAATCTAGCAGTAGGGGCAGCATGGGGTCTGACAGCACTGAGGCTGGAGTACCCAGAAGTTCTCCAGGGCTGGTGTAACTCATCAGTCCTGGTCCTGTAAGGAAGCTTAGCTGACTTTGTCTGGAGCGTACAAAAGGGTGTGACGTCACCATTGCTCGTGGCCCTGGAACTACACCCATACCCAACACTGGTGGTCCAATGCCCTGCAAACATCTGAGAGGACGCTGTATATGAAATGTTCATTTAAAAAAAAAAAAGAATCCCCATGGGAAAAAAAATGCTTTCATGCCCACTCTGAATGTTCACAAGGAACCAGAGCAAACAGGCTACTCATTTCTGTATACAGCAAAGCTCTCTGTTGCCATCTTTCAGTGAGGTGGTACAAACTCATGAAAGGAGTTGATTCCAAACCAATCAGCAGTTAAAAAGCATAGTCTGAACCCAGAACTCTTCCTTAACCACCACCACCACACACACACAGAGAGATACACACACTTCTGAAAAGGACCTTGTTTGGAATCTGTTTAAAAGCAGTTGGTATTTTTACTGGAAGTTCTTTAAGTCTGATCTTTAAGGAAAAAAACTTGTATGTGTGTGTGTGGTGTGTGGGGTGAGTGTGTGTGTGTGTGTGTGTGTGTGTGGTATGTGTGTGTTCTGCTGCACAAGTTGTCCATAAGTATATTTTCCTTTGAAAAGAAAATAAGAAAGAGAGAGAGAGAAAGAAAGAAAGAAAAGGGCTTAACTTTTTAGTCTCTGTCAACAGTCCCAGCACCCTCCCTCCAGACAGAAGCCTGGCTTGGACTGTGTCCAAATCTGATTTTTAAATTGTCTAAATCTCATTTGCCTGACTCAAGTGGCCTGGATGATTGGGGTGACGCACATCTGTGTCCCCAGCTGGGCCTGAGCCCCGGCAGCTCTCTGGGTTGTGGGCGTCCCTTTGGCTGCATGAGGTCAGTAGCACTGCCAACAAGGGATGTCCTTCCCTGCCCCCGGGGGTGGCTGCAAGAGAGGGCTGTGTGGAGCTCCTGTGCCGTGTCCTTACTCAGCCTGGAGCCCCGACAGGTCTTCCATCTTCTTGTCCCAGTTGTGGTTTCAGAATCCCAGCAGCCTCTTGCCTGGACTGGGTGCCAGGAGTCTGGACGGATAAACAGAGATGCCTTCGCTAGGTTTAGCAGCCTCTTCAGCAAGCCTCGCGGAACCCCTGGGACAGCGATGAGACCTTTGGTTTCAGGCTTAATATCTAGTTCCCTACCAGCTCACTGTGCCCATCTGGCCACTGTCCCCTATGCTGTTTTTCTAACGTCTGTCCTTTCCATCCTGATCCCTCTGTCCCCGCACCAGAGAGACACTCAGCTGGTCATGTTCGAATCCCTGAAAGAAAAAGAAGAACGTTTCCGAGAAGAGTTGAGGAATATGATAGTCAGGGAAGTGAATTCAAGTGGTATGAATTCCGACAGGTCACAGGAGTTCCCCTGGCACCACAAATGACTGCCACACCCACAACTCTGAGCTGCTGAACTTCCTGGCTAGGTCACTCACTGCCTCACCCCCCAGACTGGGCCTGGAACTAGGCATTAACCTAGTTAAAGAGTCAGCCTGCTCCCCACCCAGCCCTCTGGCCAGAGTACAGTCACAGAAGACCAGGGGAATCCTGGAGACACAGATAAGGATTCACCTTCTAGGAAAGGAAAAGCCAGTCAGCCCATAAATGACCCCACTCCTAATCTCAGAACAGACAGATGTATCAGAAGGTGCTCTAGATTGCTGAATGCAGAGAAGTCATACCAAGCAGGTTTGGGGTGGTTGGTTGGTTTAATCAATGTTTATCTCCCCCACTTCAGTTCTTACCTACAGCTCTAAGATCTGTGACCTGTAAAGTCAGCTAAGAGGGCTTGCCCAGGGGAAGGATTCTGTGGGCAGGACATCCATGTTCCATGGGATCCCTAATCCCACCACTCACATTTCAGCTTCTCATTTTAAAATTAACTTCAATTTTTGGCAGCCATGGGAAAAAAAGCTAGCAGCATAGTGGTTCCCCCAGGGAATCAGCGGCGGCTCTGGGTCACGTGGAAATCCATCCAGGACACTGAACCTACACAAGACCTTCCTGAGCCCCCAAAACATAAACTGTAAAGTGGAGGCAAAATGAGTACTTCTGGGGACGTGTTACTTGTGTAGGACTGCTGGGGGCTGGGTCACGATGACCCAGGACGTAGACCTTTGGCTCCAGAGTCGTGGGACAGATGCCTATGTTTTGCTGGGCAGTACCCAACAGCCTCACCCTGCTCCTGACTGGAAATTCCATGTTCCAATCATAAACATGAGGGAACCAATGGTAGCAATCTTTGTCGAGATGGGTGCCTTCAGTCTCATGGCCCAAGTCTGTCCTGGGCTTCCAGAGGGGATTGATTCCAAGTGACTCCAGCCTCTTGATGTGGTCTTTAAAGAAGCCTGAGCTGGGTCCTAAACACATTCACAAGATCCAGATCCCACCAAAGGTCTCAAGAGGAGAAGCTATCGGGACCCAGACCTAAGATTGCAGAGACCCTGAATAACACCAAAGCTGTTTAAAAGAAAGGCTGGAGTGGTAAGGAGAACACAGGAAGGGGAGGGAGTGACCGTTCTGCCACCACCACCACCACCACCACCACCACCACCCCGTAGGGCTAAATATCTCAGACCTTCCAGACTGCAATAGAAAAATACTGTAGACCAGATGGCTTATGTACAGCAGAAATGCGTTCTTCACAGTTCGGGAAGCTGGAGTCCAAGTGGAAGATACCACTGCTGGGTGCCTGGTCCTACTGTCTGGTCATGGACGGAGATTCTTACTGGGTCTTTTCTTTGTGAAAGGGGGCAAAGCAGTCTTTAGGGCCTCTTTCCGAGGACACAAAATCCCCTCCCAAAGGCCCCCAACTTCTAATACCTAAATTCAGGGAACCCAAAGATTTAGGCCATTGTAGAAGCTTCCCAGAGGAAGGATTGTTTTATGAAAAATCTTAGAAGATGACTAGGAGTTTTCCAGTGGGGGGGAGATGAGAGAGGGGCAATTCCAAGATGACAAGCAGCTGCTATCAAAACACAAGAGAGTCAGGCAGGAGGGGACACACACACACACACACAGATGATAATGGTGGTTGGTGGTGGCCGTCAGGGGACAACATCCAGGAATCAGTTCTCTCCTCCTACCGTACAGACTCCAGGGGTTGAGCTAAACTCAGATTATCTATCAGGCCTAGAGCACCTTTGCCAGCTGAGCCGACTCAGCAGCTGGCCACAGTTTTAAAGGTGTGAATGCTCAAGAAGCCTAGGGTTGCTAGAAGTGCTTCAAGATCCCAGAGGGGAGGGAAAGGGATGCTGGGTTTCAAATCCTAGACTTCCCACAGGAAGATTCTAGAACCAAGATATTATTAAGTACATCCTGGGAAAAGCACCTGTAAGCCTGCCGGAGTTCATGTTAATTGTCTATGCCTTGGCCAGGCAGTGGCATCTCCTTGCCACACAGAGGTATCTGCACCAAAGATTTCCTCATCTGGCTAAACCTAAAAGGAACACCATGGCTTATAGATAAAGTCACCCCTCGGTCTAGCGGGAGACATCAAGGACAGTCCATGCAGCAGCTTCTTTGGCTTTGAAGTTAGTGTATTGTCTCATTGGCCTGTATGTCATAGAGCAGTCAGAGATTCGAAGGCATAGATGTAGGAAGAAGTACTACCATGCTGGAAAGGACCACGTGACCCCGGGAAGCACCGCAGGCAGGTGAGGACCACAGAGTCAGTGACTGCCATAGGCACAGCTCAACCATCCCTTCCCTCTCTTTGTTCTTTCTTCTGTGCATAACTGACTCTAGTGACCATGGGAAGGAGGAGGAGGAAGAAGACAAGGAAGATTATGGCTTTGAGGAAGTAGCAAAGGTGGAGCCAGGGGTGCCTGTAATACACAGGGCATTTCTGTGTAAATTAGAGAGAGGAACTGAGGCAGGAGAGAAAGATGGACTCTTACAAGGGCATGGGAAGAGAGGTCTCTCATGCCAGAGTATGGTTAAAGCCTCTTGCCTGCTGATAATCAAAGATTCGGTCACAATTAACCTTTGTTTAAGTCCTTCCTCCTTTCCTAACTATAAATACCTGCAGTTTCTAGGAATTTCACCAGAAAAAGCTCATATAGTAAAAAGACAGACTGTAAACCTTGAGTAACCCTGGCAGCTCCTGGTTTTACCTGAACAGATTACAGTCCCATCCAACTCAACTCATATGGTAAAGCGCCCATAATCTCACTTGTTAGAAAGTCATAGGGAGTTTCTTAGCAACCCTTTCAAGTGTAACTTGTGAGCCACCAACGTGGTATGTTTGTCACCTGCTAAGACAATTTATAGTGACTACCCTTGGGATGATCATACCCATACTGGCATGTGTTTTATTCTCCTCCTAAGCGCCTCTCTCTTTCAACTCCACGACCTACACCACTGGGGTTCTCCTTCCCAGGCTTCCAAGGCACTTGTTCCCTGAGCGTCTCCTCTATTCATGGAAGAGGCATGGTGGGCTCTGTGTCTGGCCGGAAGAGGTCCTCTGTCTCAATGCTTGTACCCCACTCCCACTCATATGGTGAAATCCTTATCCTGAGCAAGGTAAGGACATTGGAAGGAAGGGCCTGTGGGAAGAGAGCATGTCATCATGGCACAGCCCATGACCATGATGGAGACTAGTGTGATTAGATGCCGGGGAAAGAGAGACCTTGTAGTTGTACCTGTAAGCTGGAGAGTAGACCCTCACCAGGTCCGGATCCAACAGTACCTTGATCAAGGCAGTGCTTCCCTGACTCCAGAACTATGGGAAATAAATCTCAGTTGCTGTTAGCCCCCAGTGTTTAGTACTTGATTGTGGAAAAGATTGAAACAGGAGCCCTCAGTCCCATAGAGCTTCAGCGGATGCTTGGTCAACCTCAGTTAACACCTGGCATTGATCCAAGCTCAAGACCCCATCATCAAGCACCATAGTCACACAGGAGGCAAAATTCAAGAGAAGACAATTAACTGGCCTGTGACCTTAGCCTAGGTCTACGGATAAAGCAGCTCCTGCTAGTCATGAAGGTGCTCCTAGCCAACATCCCACACTGTGACCTCAGAATCTCCTGAACTTAACAAGGATTTTTGATGCTAGCAGATGTTCACTTGGGGCCTATTTGCTTCCTCTGTGGTCCTTCTTTTCTGCCATCAATCACTCCTGGACTATGTAAACAGAGACTATGCTTTCGTTTCCTGGCCATCCAGACCCAAATCATCACACAAAAACTGTATTCATTGCAACACTGTTTGGTCAACGGCTCAGGCATATTCCTAGCTAGCTCTTATATCTTAAAGTTTCTATTATTTTATATTTTACCACATGTCTCATGGTTCATTACCTCACATCTTGCTTCTTGGGTAGCTACATGACGTCTACCTGACTCTGCCTTCTTTCTTCCTGCATTTAGTTTAGGTTCCCCCTCCTCCAGATATATATCTCCAGATATATATATNTCTGCCCTGCCATAGGCCAAAGCAGCTTCTTTATTAGCCAATGGTAATAAAACAAGTTCATAGCATACAGAGGGGAACCCCACATCTACACCCGAGAGCGCCCTCACGTGTCTCTCACCCACCTTAGCACACCCAAGCCCTCACCTTCCAGCCTGCACCCATAGCAGATATCACTAATGGACTACTGCACTTCTTTCCTGTTACAACCGGATGGAACCTTGATCAGCATCCTTAGCAACTCGGTGCTCTAGGAACCTCTAGCTAGCTGAGTGCATATGTAAGATGTGGCTTATTTCCACTAGCCCTGATGTAATGCTACTATTACTGTGATCTTACATCTTCTAAAACTAGTTTCCTTCAGGGTTGTTAAACAGGGGAGGGGAGAGCTGTCTCCTCACAATTAATGCTACAAAGTCTTTGGCCTGTGTGCATTCCTCCAATGTCTGCCTGAGACTCATTGTAGGCCCAAGTTCAGCAGAACAACGGCCTGAGAACCCCAAGGGAACCAAGGTATCTGCGGGACTGTGACCGTGAGAGCAGGTTACTTAGGGCAGCATGGGCTCCTCTGTAAACCTGCTCACCCTCCAGTAAGCAGAGTAGGAAAGGGGAAGCAAGCTTCCTCCACGATCAGTCTCTGATCTCTGTGCCCTTTGACTATACAAGGACATGTTGGGAAATGTGCTCCCTGAAACCTGCGAGCTGAGATCAGATTTACAGTTTCCTTCACCTGACTGCCTGCAACTGCGCTCACTGCGATTTTACGAGGCCGCAAAGAAACAAAGGTGACAGGAAACACGTGCCATGGGTACAGAGCCTTGACAACAGACACGCCAGCTTTGTACCATGGCAGCTTCTGACTCCTGAGGATTCCAGATTCTGAGCGGTGGTGGCTCCTGTGATGGGTGAAGAAGGCACACACTCTCTGAGGCTTTTTGGAGCCTGAGGATGCCTAATGCTGAGTGGTACCAAGAAAGATTTGTGTCTGTCTCGTGGAGGGGCTTGGGGTGTGTGGCTTGAATAGTGCTCTTCCCCAGGGAGATGACAGAGAGCCCTCTTCACCTGGCAGCTCCTAGGAGGGAAGGCACTGCTGTCATCATAGGCAGATACTGATGCAGAGGTCCCTCTTTGATTCTGGCTCCTGTATTGTATGAACAGCTGCAAACCATTGGATCCCAGCTGCTGGTCCGTGTGTCAGTGAAGTGCCATGTGTCCCACAGCTCAGTGTCTAAAGATCAGAAGACAGCCTCAGATGTCAATCTTCTTCACCTTCCACCTTGTTTGAGACAGGGCTTTGTTTGAAGTGTATATACCAGGCTAACTAGCCCACAAGCTTCCAGGAATTTCCCGTCTCCACCTCCCATCTCTTTATAAGAGCACTGAGATTACAGACTTTAGGTGGATGCTGGGGTGGGGGGTCTGAGCTCAAGACCTCATGCTTGCTTGACAAACATCTGGTCTCCACGAGAAGTCACAAGACCATGGACCGTCTGGCTTGTCTCCATGGAGAGGTCAGATACTAAACTGCATAGCATACCTGCGGTGGTTTGAATAGGACTGGCCCCCACAGGCTCATCTATTTGCATACTTGGTCATTAGGAAGTGGTACTCTTTGAGAGGGATTAGGAGGCATGGCTTTGTTGGGGTAGTTGTGGCCTTGTTGGAAGAGGTGTGTCACTGCAGGTGGACTTTGGGGTCTTAGAAGCCCAAGAAAGGCCCAGTGTCTCACTTCCTGCTACCTTCAGATCCAGATGTAGAACTCTCAGCTCCTTCTCCAGCACCATGCCTGCATACTACCATGCATCCTGACATGGTGACAATGGACTAAACCTCTAAACCAGCCCCAGCGAAATGCTTTCCTTTATAAGAGTTGCCATGGTTATGGTGTCTCATCACAGCAATAGAACACTGGGCAAGACAATACGTGATCCCTGAATGTTGGCAATGGGTGTCTTTAGAAAGAGTGTCATTGAGGTCAAAGGGCTTCTAGGCAAGTGCTCTTAGGGATGACCTTTGCCTTCACCCTGAGTCCTGTTGGTCAGCTAGCTTCTTGGGTTTGTGCTGATCAGCCATAGAGGAGTGGACTGTGAGCGCTCATGCTGGGCTGCAGCACTCTGTAAGAAATAAACACATGGGACTAGAGAGATGTCTCGGTGGCTAAGGGTGTTTATTGCTCTTGCAAAGGACCTGATTTAGGTTCCCAGCACCCACCTGGCCTATAGCCATCTGTAACTCCAGTTCTAGGAAATTCAATGCCTCTGGTCTCTGAGGGCACCTGAACTCACAGGTACATACACTCATATCTCTTGATAGATAGATTAGATAGATAGATAGATAGATAGATAGATAGATAGATAGAT
>LOEQ01000836.1:281751-295585 GCA_001685075.1 Bramus lutescens | reverse complement strand
AAAAACACAGATAAATAAAAAACTGGTTTGAAGCCATCTTGGGCTACATATGCCCTGCCCTGTGCCTACCCCCAAGCTAAAGCACTTCCTAGTGACACACACCTCATTAAGTCCCTTCCCTCTAAGAGTCCTCAGGTACAGTTCAGACCCTCCAATGTGGCCAAAGTGACAACACTCCGTGATCTGAACACAGTTGGTTTTCAAGTGTGACCTGCGGTTCTCCAGGAAAGCCACAGATTCTTATGGTTAGTACCACAGTGCGTTTGGATGGCTCTTCCTCTGCCAGGCAGTCTTTTAGGTCTCTGCATGCCTTCTCTCCCCAAGAGGTATCCTGTTGGGACCATATGGGGTCCTGGACTCCAGTTGCTCTTCCCTGCTAGAGATCTTTACTTTCCTTCTGATTTGAGTTACTAAAAGCTTTGTCAAAGTTGTTTATCAGCTCTGCTTCAAGAGCACATGTTGCCTTGGCCTTGAGGATCAGAGGATAAGGTTTTCACCTGTTGGCTCACCTGACTGTTGGGTATATAAGCCTCCATGGGGCTATTGAATGAAGGGCTTCTTACCAGTGACTAGAGGTCTCTGTCTGTGATGTCTCTGTGAGTCTTTGTGTGTTTCAACCTCCAGCCCCTTGCCCGAAGTTCGTGAACTGTATGGTAGTGCATAGAGCACAGACAGGCATTGTGCGCTGCAGTACCCCAACACCAGGGTTGCTCCGTGGTGCTTTGACCCTTGTCTTTAGGAAACAATACGGTTTCACCTCCTGACATGGTAACCGCCTCCCACAACATCTTTTTAGCTTTTGGAGCCTGTCCTGGAACTAGCTCTTGCAGACCAGGCTGGCCTTGAACTCAGAGATCCGCCTGCCTCTGCCTCCCAAGTGCTGGGATTAAAGGCTTCTGCCACTACCCCCTCCCCGGCACCCACAAGCTTCTTATTCATGACATCTGGAAGCTTTGGGGGGACAGACAGCAAGAGCGATGCCTTCCTAAGACTTACACTTGTAGGATTCTCTGTGGTATAGGACAATCTGGGTCCCCAGCATCCAGCATAGCACCTAGAACAAACAAATGCTTGATAAGTGTTTGTTTATAGAAAGGGGAAAAAAGAATAAACAGTTCTCTATACTTGAAACCTCAGAGGTCATTTTTTTTGTCCCCACCACAGCTATGTCAGTAATGGACAGGTTCCAGTGTGCAGGTCTAAGCTGCCACTGGAGTGTAAGGGGGCACACAAAAGAGCACCCCCCCAAGACCTCTTCAAGTATAAAAAGGCTATAAAAGGCTACACGGTTGTCAGGAATACTGCAGTGAGATCACTGATGGCCCCTGGTAGACTGAGGGCAGACAGGATATGTCTCATCTTTCCTTGCCTCCTGGAAGCAGAGCTGCCTAACCAGAAGGCTTTTGCTCTCTCCAGTGAACTGTGTAGAGTCTCCAGTCACAGAGAGACACAGTGCCCTCTCTACTTTCCCCATATCCACATGGCCCCCATGCTGCCAGGCCAGTCTGCCTGTAGTCACACGTTATTAGTAGTGGCATCTTAGTTGTATGTTTTGATAATAAATCTTGCTTGAAGACCAGAGGCAAAGCTAAAACCACTAGAGGTCAGGCAATGATGCCACGCACCTTTAATCCCAGAGTTTGGGAGACAGAGGCAGATGGATCTCTGTGAGTTCAAGGCCACAAGATCAATGCAGAAACAAATCCAGGGTGGTGGCTCACACCTTTAATCCCAGTACTAGGGAGTCACACGCTCTTATCCCAGCACTAGAGGGAATATAAAATGAGAGGAGAGGCTTAGTCTGCTTAGTTTGCCATCGTCATCCAGCCTTGGTAGAGGGAACAGTCTAGTCCAGAGCCTGCCATCTGCTTAGAGCTCTGCACAAACCACATTGTGGGACACGGGTGGCAGGAAGATAGGGGGCTCTGGTGTCCCCAGTGGTTTGCCTTGGATATGGTTCCAGTGAAGAGGGCACAGAACAGAAGAGGCCAGAGTTTCTGGACACACCCTCTATAGAAAACTTTCTAAGACATTCTATGGGTGAGCATATATGGGCGGTACTAGGTAAAGCAAAACCGAATGTGGGCCTTTAGCGTGGAGCTTCTCCAAGCACATGTTGACTTTGGTGTGCCTCTCTAAGGGTGGACCATGGTCGATAGTGTTTCTCAAACTTATTCAACTGCAGAAGCCCTGGTGTAACGATGCCTTATTTCTTGGAACATACTTTGAAAGAATATTGTCAAGCCTGTGTGTTTATCAGCAGGCTTCTCAGAATAGAAGAAGCAAGACTTGCAGATGTGCTATCAGCCTCGAGGCAGGGCCCTGAATGCTTCCTGCTCACCTTCACCTCAGGGACATTACTGAGTGAGTTCTGTGGATTCAGGCCAAGGGTATCAAGAAGGCTGCAGTGTGACCCCGAGAAGTGTCAAGTCAAGCTGTCTAGTCCAAGGTGTCCCCAGGTGAGGCTAGGGTTGTAGTCCAAAGCGTAGACCCAGGCCACCCTGGGTGTTCTGTGGGAAGGATGCAGAAAGTACACTTTCCCCAGTTCAGTTGGTTAGCTGTCTTAGGTCCTCTCCACAGGACTCAAGGGCCTAGGCCTGGTGGCTTGTTCTCTAATGACAAGACAGACGTTTGTCTTTTTATTGTCCGGGTGCTGCTTTACTTTCTGACGGTCCTGTATGCAGGAGCTTGGAAGAAAGAGGAGGAAAAGCCTAAACCTATGCAGAAAGAAATCTGCATTACCATTCCAGGGGGGCTACATGAAGGAGATGGAAGTGAAGCTCATGGGGACATTAATGTCCTGAAATGCCTGCAACAGGAGGCCAGTGGGCAGCAGGAGGCCAAATGGCAGCCTAGGGCAAAATGATGAAGTACATTGGCTCTCACTGATGCTACTTAGCTGTGTGTGTGACTATAGGTGGATATGAAAAACCCTTCCCTCAGCCTCAGTTTCCCCAAGGGTACAGTGGGGATGGAAACAATGACACCAGTATATAAGGTCGTTGGGAGGAGTCTATCCACTGACTCCCCCCACCATAGAGTCTGGCATGACAAACACCCAGAGCCCAAGGGTAGATTTGGACCCAGGTACTACCACTTCCTAGATAACTGTTCTTGTGTGAACCATTGAACTTCCTGTAGCAGTTTCCTTAACTGGAAAACAGGTAGATAAGTATTTAAGTTAGAATTCCTAGTGCTGTCAAGAGACACCATGACCACAGCAACTCTTATAAAGGAAAACATTTAATTGGGGCTCGCTGACGGTGTGAGAGGTTTAGTCCATTATCATCATGGTGGGAAGCATGGCAGCATGCAGGCAGACGTGGTGCTGGAGGGGTAGCTGAGAGTTCTACATCTTGATCCACAGGCAGCAGGAAGAGAGAATGACCCTGGGCCTGGCTTGAGCATCTGAAACCTCAAAGCCCCACCCCCAATGACATGCTTCCTCCAACAATGTCACACCTAATAGTGTCACTCCCTCTGGGCATTTGTGGGCCATTTCATTCAAACCACCACAATAAGGAACAGTCAGTCACTGAGAAGCTTAAGGGAGTTAATCCACGTGATGAGCTTGGAACTGTGTCTTTTACATAAGCCAAGGAAAGCCTGCTAACTATTACTACTCTATCGGTAAGACAGGGAAACAGAGACATAATACAACATGAAGTAAAAATCCAGAATCTTAAATGCTGTGATGCGGCATGTTTCCTCAGGCCATATGAGCTAATTCCTGAAATCTGTGTGGCTAAGCTGAGGTCAGACTTGAGGTCAAAATGCAACATTTGACCCCAGACCTGGGCCTCTGTCCTAGAAAAAGGAGTATGTCCCCCAGCAGTCTTCTGATGAATGCAATGGCTCTGTCCAGCTCCCATGTCAGGCCTGGGGCAGGATCTCCACCCTACCAGACCAAACCCAGCAGCCTAAAGATGCTTCTCAAAGCCCCTCACATAGTACCTCAGAGTGCCTAGGACTGCCAGTACCATCAGTACCATAGTACCATGATAGATTTTCTGTCTTAGTGTTTCAGCATTCCCTGTCCTGGAGAATATATATATATNGAATATATATATATTACATTCCAGACTCACCTCAATATCACTATATAGCCTAGAATTATTTTGAATTTATGCCTCTCTTATTTCTAGTTCTCCAATGCTGGAATTACAGGAATGTGCCACCATGCCCACTTTAAGTGGTGCTAGGAATAGAGCTCAGAGCCTCTTTCCTATAAAATTCCAGGACATCTCCATTTAAGATCTCACACTTGGGCTGGGGAGATTGCTCACTGCTGCTCTTCCAAAGGACCCGGGTTCGGTTCCAGGCACCCACGTGGCAATTCACACCTGCCTGTAGCTCCGGTTCCAAGAGGTCTGACACCCTCATACAAACATACATGCAGGCAAAACACCAATGCGCACAAAATAATAATAATAATAATAATAGATATAACAATAATTTTTGAAAAAGATCTCACACTCTACCTGTCTCTAGCTGGATGTACAATCTTGGAAGAACTCAACCCTTTTTCAATCTGGATTTGACATTTAGTGGAGTGTATTTGTCACCAGATGAATGCATGAAGGGCTTGTTCCCTTTTAACAGACCAACCAAATCATGTGTTTAGGGTTCAGAGGTATCGAGGAGCACACACACACACACACACGCATGCACACACACACACACACAGACACTAGTTAAATACATTTGTCTCCAGTAACAGAGGAACAAGAGATATTAGTATATTAGAATGAGAGCTATATTTTTAGAAAATCTACCAATGAGAGGTTGTTGCAATAGCTTTCCACACATATTTCATGTGACTTTCCTGGCAACGTTAGAAACGGATGCTATCATTTTTAACAAGTGAGAGAAACAAACCTCAAGTGGTTGAAGTAACCGGCAGAGGTCACCCGGCAAATGGTGACCCTGGGTTTCTCTGGCCCAGAACACCAGCCTTCATCAAAAGCACTGTCAGACCTTATCAGGACATAGATCCACATAAAACCTCCGGGCTTTGTTTTAACAATATCCTAACGGTCCAGGTGGCAGGCTTGAAGAGCAAGGGGGAGCCCCTGGTGACAAGGGCCATCCCCTTAAGAGCGTCCCATAAGGTCACCTCCGTCTGGAAGAGAATGGATACTGGAGCCAGGCTGGCTGGATCCAAACTCCAGTTCTGGATCTTGTCCCAGAATTCTGCTGGGGCACGCTCTCAGCTGCATAGTGGCATAATCAAATAGGTCTTGTGTGTAGATCTTTGGGTGACACAGTGCATGGTGTCTCCCGAGAAGCTTGAGTTGCCAGAGCCAGGTGGAAAATAGGCAAAGCAGGGTCATCAGAGCTAAAGATATAAGTGCAATGATTGAGAACAGGCAAGTCTATTATGTCAGAATTTCTTTATTTAAATACACCAGTGCCCTGAGATGTGCCCTTGTACCAGGTTCTGAGGGACAGCGCTGCTGGAAACCTGTCCGTCCTGTTGTGCCACAACCCTCTCAGCACTCTTAGCCCTGTAGTATCCCCTCCCCAGGAAAACACTGTCCTGGAGTTGGCACCTCCAGCCCCTTCAAGGTCACACAGTAGGGTTGGTAGAGGGCAGGGAAACAGAAGATTCTCTGTGTCCTGAAGGTCTTTGACCCGTCTTGGATGGGGAACATTTGTTTGTCCTGTGGAAAGTCCCCAAGTGGATGGACTAACAACTAATTCCAGCTGGACCTATGCTCCTAACCCTGGCCATGTTCTCAACACTTCCGTTCCCGGGATCTGTCCCCTGTCCCTTCCCCAACAGAAAGCAGTTCTCTGGACCTCCTTGGGGATGTAGTTGGATTGTCTTTCTGCTCTTTAGACCTGGGCTTCTCCTTCCTGGCAGAGAAAGGCCCAGAGACCGTTGTCCCCTGAGCTACCACACCTCTACTGGCCTTCCTGTCCCTGAAAGGACCTCCATGGGGTGGGCTTATTTAAACCAAGACAATGGCCTCTGCTCCATGAAGCTAAAATTATCAGAAATTGTTGCTGACCCTGCCCTCCTGCCTGGCTCCTGCCCGGCTCCTGCCCTGGCCGTGTGTCTCTTGGGAGTCTGTGACAGCTCCCTGCTCCTCTTGGCAAACAACCAGTACAAAAAATATATTTAAAACACTGTCCTGGTCTTACAGAGTCATTGGTGTCTGTGATGGCTATATCCAGAGCAGCGCCAGGCTGCTGTGGATCCTGGACTCAGAATCCCTGAGCTCATGACCTATCCAGTGTGAAACGGTCTCCTTCCCAGAACAGAATCTTTCACACACAGATTTTAGGGGTCCCAGATGGACCCATGGACTATCTATGTTCTACATTAGGACTTCCACTGTGGTTGCCATAGCCACAATCCCAGGAGCCCCTTTTTCTGAAGTCACACAGTCAGTCTCCCTTGCCTTCCTCCCTTCCTCTAGTGCTAGCCCGGTAACTGTCCCCACGCTCGCTTCCTCTTTACCCTCCAGGTTTCTCAGTTATTTTTTTCTCTTGATGTTGGGCATGTCCCAGCTCTTGTACTATTCCATCATACCCAGAAGGCTTTGAGAAGGAGTGTTATGGATGCTGTGCCCCCTCCCAGAAAGATGTGTTCAGGACCCTAACAGGAAACATTGAGGACTTATTAATAAGGAACCCAACAGTACCCATTTGTCTGTTTATTCCTCCGAAGACGTTCAAGGAGAGACACCAGCAAAAGCAGTGAACATAATCTGATCGTTCTCCACATCGTTCCACAGTGCTTCTCAAGGCCCCTGTTAAGCAGACACAACTGTGTTCAATCTGCAAAAGGATCAACTCAAGACCCAGCCCAGACAGGGTATGTGGCCAGCTCCACATATAGGAGCCTGGGACTGACTCCCAACCCTTGCTCTTTCACCAAAGGTTCTTTGTACCAGTTCCCCTGGCCCAGTTGGCCTGGGATGGGAACAGGTGGGGAGCCTGGGTGGCACCCGCACAGCACCAATATGTGGCAGAGCAGCNAGGGAAAGAGAGAGCTTTCTGCTCCTGCTGAGGCAGATTTGTCCCCCACCCCATCCCTGGTCTATGGGAATCTCACACTGTCCTTTCAGAGTGGCTTCCCAAGGGAGGTGGCTTCAGGCCACTTGGATGTTCTAGCCAGGACCAGGGTGAACAGGGCGATCCAGCCTAGGAGGATCTGACTATTATGACATGCTTTTTCCGCTGCTGCTGTTCCAGCGTGTAAGTCTCCTAGGACCAAAGGCCAGGGCTACAATGCAGCTGAGCCCATTGTCCCCCATGCTAGCAGCAGCTAGAGACTGCCCTCACAAATGCCTATGAACGGAGTGGCCCACACAATTGTCATCCATCTTTTCACAGTTCTGGAGAGCAGAAGAGCGAGTCTCTGTCTTCACAGGAGTCCATGTCCCCTGGCCTTCTTCCCTCTGTCTCTGTCCTCATAGTGGGTGACCCTGAGTGATCTCATCTCAAGAACTAGACCAGCATGTACAAGTTCTGGTTTGCTAGGTTTCACATTCGCAGGGTGTGGGACTTAGGTCGGGGGACTTGTCTTCTTAAAGGCTGCTATTCACTCCTGCACACACACACACACACACACACACACACACACACACACCATCTTTGGAATCATGTGGCAACCTGTTGAAATCTTGTCCCCATAAACTTGCCAGCTGGTCTTTGGAAAGTTTGGTAATCTCCCCAAACTTTTGTTTTTTTTTTTTTCTGTGCTTAAAATAGGAATAATGTTTACACAACCAAGTTGTTAGAAGGGCTAAGTAATATAAGAAAGGAGCTTGACATATTTTACATTCTCATTGAATGACCTATATGTCTATAAAGGTGATAGAGAATTGACTCAGAGAAGTGAAGGAATCTTCCCAAGGTCACACAGGTCCTTAGGTGGCAGAGCCATCAAAAGTACCCAATGCAGAAGGCTGTTCTTTCCATATATCCTGCCCTCTTGCTGTCTCTACTGTGGGTTTTCTCTGTCTGCTGTTTTCTCAATGTGTTCCTTGTATTGTCCCAGGCCACAGCATCCTCTGCGTGGAGTCAGCAGCTGACTCTTGACTCTCAGAGATTATATGAGGGTGAGAATCTGACCTTGAGTTCTTCCCCCAGGTAATAGGAGAAGCCAGGCTTGGCCCCACTTGGGATAGGAAACCAGTGGTCACAGCATCACTGTTGGGTAGCTGACCAACGGTCATGGAGAGAACATAGAGTAGCCTTTTCCATGTGTCATTTCATCCTGCTTAGGGTTCGACTGAATAAAACCCTTCAGGGTTTAACAAAGAACTAAGCTTTCTTTATGCTACGGAATCAGCTTCACTGGGAAGGACAGGGAATCTCTGGACCAGAATGAAAGGTCCTATGTCATCAAATGGATTAATTCCTTCCTCTCTGAATTCTTTTGAGATGTGATCTTCCTCTTCTCCCCTCCAAAAGACAGGAGCGGCTTTGATCTTGAAGGCTCTGTCACTCAGATGTTCTGTGCTGTCTACTTCTGAAGAAGACTGTCCGACTTGAAGAGAAGCCAGTCGCTAATGTCAGGGACACCAGGCTTGGTACTGGAGTGGGGATGATGACCCACTTAAGTGGTTTCCAAGCCTTGCAGAAGCCTGAGGCTACAGAGCTCTGGTAGGATCTTAGTTCTCCCAGGACAGAGCTTAAGCGGACAGGCTTGGGCTTTGACTAGGCCTGATTAGACCTTAGGTTCATTCGGGGTCCAGGATCTCAAATGAAAAGAAAGCAGTAGAAGGGAACAGAAGGGTTTGTTGCTGGTGAGCTATAAGAAGGTTCTTGCAGTGGGAAAGGGAAAGAAAACACGACCAGAGGGTCAGCATCTTAGTGGCTGTGAGGCTGAGAGAAGTAGCGAGCTCCTGGTCAGAGTGACATGAACAGATAAAGACTTCCAACCACAAATTCCTCAGCTGTGTCTGTGGCCCCCCTGATGTCCCTGACCACCTCGGTGCCGGACCCCAGAAGGCACAAACTGGCACCAGCTCCAGCCTCTGGAATGACACACAGAAGGAGCTGTGTGGACTGTGGGCTAATGCGGGCGATTCCTCTGGCAGTGCAAGGCTGCCTTCTGGGGTTTGGCTGACAATCATAAAGAAAGGCACCCAGGGTGTTCGCCACACACTGAGGTGTGGCTGGGGCAAGAGAGGAGACTGATCTTAAACCCCTTCTCGAATGTCACGGACCACTTTTCTCTTTCTCTTCTCCCCTATGTTTGCTGTCTAACTGGCCAATTCCAAACTCAGCCTAACTCCTCGACCAAATCAACTCCGTGGCTCGAGAGTAGGTCTAGCTCTCCCTGCTACCCAATGGTTCTGCTTTTATCTTGGATTACCTTCAGGCACCCCTTTACCAAGATGATGTGTGTGGGAACAACAGGTAGGGCCCCATGTCTGCAGCATCTGCTTTGAGGCGCAGGGTGGGGCAGGCACTGTCCCCATTGGGATTAAAAGGCATTCAGATTGACCAGCAGGAAATCATAGTTGAGGAGCAAAATGCTTTACCTCCTTGGACCAAGGATTCTGCTGTAGGTGAGTTCTCACATGTGAGATGTCAATTGCAGAAGCTCATTTGCCCCTTAAAAAATGTTTCTTCTTGGAGACTGGATCTCATGTATCCCAGCTGACTTCTAACTCTTTCTGTTGCTAAGGATGACCTTGAATTCATGATCCTTCTGTCTCTACCTCTTAAGCGCTGAGATTGCGGGTATGTGTTATCACTCAAACATATGCGGTGCTGGGAATTGAACTCAGGGCTTTGTGCAGACTGAATCTGTACTCTGCCAACTGTGTCTTCATTTTCTTCTTAAAATACTTTAAGAATTTCCACTCGTGCCAAGATAGTCTGGTCTGCTTGGCATGGCTTCCAAGACCCTGTACCATGTGCCCTTATGCCCCTGGTAACCACTATGACTATGCTTACCCCTTATTCCCTGAAGATTGGCATTAACCATTGCATCCCCAGGAGCGCCCATGTACCTCTGCATGGACAATCCCTATACTGGATTAATACCTCCTCATCTGTGTGGAAAGCTTTTTTTTTTTTTAATTTATCTTCAAACAAAGGCTGTTCAGTAATAAAGCAGAAGATACTCAATGGGTGATGGATAGAACAGGGTACCCTCAACCAGGCAGTGGTGACACACACTGTAATCCCAGTGCACAGGAGGCAGAGACAAATGGATCTCTGTGAGTTTGAGGCCAGCCTGGTCTACAGAGTAAGTTCCAGGACAACCAGAGCTGTTACACAGAGAAACTTTGTCTCAAAAAAACAAAACAAAACAAAAAATAGCGATAATAAAGAATAGTTAAGTGTAGTTAATTTTCCAAGTCCAAAGTAAGTGTTTCAAACATTTCCACAGCTATTTAACTATTGCAGGGTTGGCATTGCAGCATTCGGATGCTCGTCATGATCCAAAACATAAACACAAAATAGAAGAATTGCTCAGACATTTGAAGACACCATCTCTTTAGCCTTTGCCAAATATGCTCATGGGGGACCGTGAAAGAAGATGCAAATGTCCTTCCAGGTACTAGGACCATTCTAAAATTCACTGACCATGGTACTGAGAAGGCAAGGGACTTCTGGAGTCTTCTGCGTGGTTTTGACTTTACTGGGTGGGTGATGTCCCAGAAGCTGTGGGAAGAAGGCTGATTAGGATGAAGGCCCCTTCTGAAGAAGGACCAGGGTCCCTTTAGCCAGGGTCCCACCAGGCTGGAGAGGAGGGCTGCTCTTTGGCTGGTTTCTCTTGTTCTTAGAGCTGAGGAGGACAGAGTCACCCTCCAGGAGATCAAGGCCTATTCCCTCAAAGGAGAGTGGAGATGGCTTTTCAAATTCTGCTTCCGGTTAGTGTGAGGAAGACATGAAATGTGGCATTTTCTTCTTTATTCCTTCTTTTTCCTTCTGAAATTTCAAAGTTAGGTCTGGCAAATGGAAGTAAGCAGGTATTTAACAAAGTCTGAACTATTCCTCCCCACTTCTCCACACAGGCACTCACTGTTCCCAAAAAACACATGGTGCAAAGATTAAGCACAGAGTACGTGACACAGGAAAATGTGGGCCAAAGCCCCAAGATCAGAACCTCTTGGTGGTTCCTGAACTAACTTTGGGGCACCCAGGCAAGGTCCAGTGGGCATCCTGACTCAGCCAGCCAGAGGCAGGCAGTGGCCCAGAACAGGCTCCCCACATCCACAGGGCTGGCTATGGTGCCCACTCACAATGAGATGACCATCTAAGCAGATGGGGGGGCAGCTGTGCAAACCATGGCAACCCACAGAGGCCAGGAGGACAGAGCAGCCTCTTCCCAGCTCTCTGCCTGTGGGGTTCTTTGATAGTTCCTTAAATAGGATCCAGTTGAACATTTTGAAAGGTTCCACCTTATGTAAGTGTTACCTTCCAAAATAGAAATCCTCTTTGTATTATTTTCAGCTATCTAAGAAGTGAGCCCCAGATTCTTCCAAGAGCTCCTTGTCCAAGGAAGATGAAGGGACCATTGCTAAGGTAGAGGACCAGTGAGGTTGAGGCAGTTTGTGTTTTAGAATCACAGATATCCTAGGGTAGAAGGACCCTACAGTCATTTCCCACAGTCCTCTGCCTCCTGGCAGGACTGTCCTTAGCAACCGAGCAGAAAGACCTCGTTCCACTTAACTAAGTTCAAGTTAGGGTCCCGTGACCTGGAGCTGCGCTGGCTGCTTTGCCTGCTAGTGACCATCAGTAGAGCCTTCATGGGTCAGAGACTCCCCTTTTGCCATTTCTGTCACTATTGACCTCTGTTCTTCCGGTCTCACTCCGCCACTTTCTCACTCCTTGCAGGGATGTGCTGGCATTTTGTCTCTCCCCAGTCTTACCACCCCACAAACCCCAATGCTGGGCAGGCAAAGCTGCTTAGTCAATACTTGCTGGGATGAATCAATCTTTGCGTTGTAAAGTACTTTTGTGCTTACTAGGCCAGCAGCCTTTGTGTGTGCTCTCTGTCCCATTAGTGGGGCTTGATGCTTTAGAGGCTTGTTCCCAATGCAGCTTGCAGAACCTCTGCTCTCAGCAGGACCCAGAAGAAACTCAGGATCCCCCAAACTGGGCAGTTTCAAGATGGGGAGACCCCGCTGGTGCCCTCCTGGGTACCTTTTCACCTCTCTCAACTAGTCCAGACAGAGAAGACCATAGATACTTTCACTCGCGATTTCTTCTGCCCAGCCCAGTCTGTATCTGCAAGTGAAAGGTGACCCCAGGCATCCGTGTGTCTCTGACATCTGTTTACCTCTCCTCTACCCCAACTATCAGGTGACCTGTGAGGAAAGGGACCTGCCTTCCTGTCCTTGCCATCTAGGGGGTCTGATTCGGGACAGGACCCTGTGTGCCATGTGACCTGGGGAAGGGGAACAGCAGAGGGCATCTCAGTCTCTAGAACAGGGGTTCTCAACCTTCCTGATGCTGCGGCCCTTTAATACAGTCCCTCATGCTGTGGTGACCCCCAACCATAAAATTATTGTTGTTGCTACTTCATAAACACAGTTTTGTCATAATGTAAATATCTGGTACTTCTGACAGTGTTAGGTCTTAGGAAAGGGTTGCTCGACCCCCAAAAAGGTCTCCACCATAGGTTGAGAACAACCGCTTTAGAACAAAAGTGAGCCCTCAAGGAGCCTTTCTTTGCCTCACTCTGCATCAGGGCAAGGCCCTCTGTCTACTGAGAGTACCTGGCTGAAACACTAGGGGTCATCCTCTTGGAGGGCTCCCCAGAAGACTGCATGTGTGGTGGGGGAAAGAGCAGAAAAGGCTTCTAGTTGACTCCCAGCCCTGGCCCCTACTCTGCTGACAATCTCTCAATGGAGTCTTACATTTCACTGCTTCAGTTTCTGTCAGAATAAGAGAGCACAGACAAGTTTCCTGAATGGCTAAGGCTGTCCTATGTCCCCAGGAAGAGGCTGGTGCCCATCTACATGAAAGACTGTGGACTGAGTTTTCTCCCTTACAATGGGGAATGTATCCTCCCCGGGACTCTCTGTGCCCACTTAGGGGGCACCGTGCCACTGCTGCAGATGGTTTCGTATTGACCTTCCTTCTCAGAATGAGGGTAAAATGTACATTCCTCCAAGGCATATCAGCATTTCTGTCACACATTGTCCCAAGGAGATAGTCACGGCAGTGGGTGAGGTCCTGGCTGCCTGTGGAAGAGCCCAAATCAGGGATGCAAGGCTGCATGCCGTCCTGCTGTCTGCAAAGGGAGTTAGTCCAGGCATCTCCTGCAGCTCCGAGGCTAATTGCTTAATTGAATCAGTGCAAATTCCTGCTGTTTTGGAGCTTGTGAGTTGTCTACAAGATGGGCTGCCTTGGTGGCTCAGAAAGGCAGAGGCCAGAGAGGCAGCAGCCAGAAATCTGGGCTGTGGAGGCCTCGGCTCAGCTGAATTTGAATGCACTTGGCTAGCCCTGGACAGAGGTGGACTCAGACCCACATAGCAGAAAGAGAAAACCAAGCCTCAGAAACTCTCCTCTGACCACCACACGCCTATCACAAGATGAGATGTGTGTGTGTGTGTGTGTGTGTGTGTGTGTGTGTTAATGTTCCTTTAGGGAGAGGTGCTGCTTTGTGTTAACCATTTCCTGTTTCCCAGGTATACAGCAGGACCATGTTTCCCACCATCCTTTGCATTTAGTGAAGTACATACAAGTAGGTTCTGACCAGTGGAATAGTGTCACTGAGATGTGAGGTTCTGGCAATAACCCGGCTATGAATTAGTGACCCTGGCACTTCATTGTGTGAGTCAAGAAGCAACACTCAGCAGGGCAGTGGTGGCGCACGCCTTTAATCCCAGCACTGGGGAGGCAGAGGCAGGTG
>LOEQ01000836.1:219704-235356 GCA_001685075.1 Bramus lutescens | reverse complement strand
TGACTTCTACAGACATCACCTCAAGCCATCCAGTCACAGTTTGTCTGAGATCTTCCTGCTTCTACCGGTAGGCTTTTCCTTAATTTGTCCCAAAGTCATTATTGAATTCAGACACCGACAGGGACTCTGCTGCCTAGGAGACTGGAGAGTCTGTCCCACATTTACTACTATTTNGGTGTATTGTGTTTTAGATTTATATATTTTAGTTTCTGTATATGAGTGTTTCGCCTGCAAGTGTGTTTATACACCATGTAACCATGGAGGTTAGAAGAGGGCATCAAATCACCTGGAACTGGAGTTATGGAGGGTTGTGAATCGCCATGGTGGTACTGGGAATTGAACCCCGGTCTTCTAAACAACAAGTGCTCTTAACTATTGAGCCACCTCTCCAGTTCCCCCCCACCATGTATATTTTAGAAAGTGAAACAAGATCCTTTTTTTTTTTCTTTCCAGCAGGATCCCGTGTAGTTTAGGCTGATCCTAAACTTGCTACACTCAGTTTTAAGTGGTGCTGGGGATCAAACCCAGGGCATGTGCATGCTAGGCAAGCATTCTGCCAACTCGGGTTATGTCCCCGTCTGGAAACAGGGTCTGTTATGTCACCCAGGCTGGCCTCAAACTCAAAAGCTTCCCTTCTCAGCATTCTAAGAGGCTGGATTTAAAAGCATGCTCCAGCATGTTCTCTCTCTCCCATCCTTTTTTACTTTTATTTTTATTATTTTTTTATGTATGTGTGCATTTAACCTATATATATGTCAGTGCACCACATGCATAGTTAACAGACATTTGTGAGCCACCATGTGGGTCCTGGAAATCGAACCTAGGTCCTCTGGAAGAGCAGTTAACGCTCTTAACCTCCAAGCCATCTCTCTCTGCCCCCCCCCCAATCCTTTTCATTTCTCCTCTCCCCCTAGTATGGACAGTTCAGGTCATTTGACTGTTTTTGCACTTTGACCTATTTTCCTTTCCAAAGTTAGCAGCTCAGTCTTTCTTGTCCTTTCTGTTGTCCCCAAATGATCTACCTCCTTCCCTGCTTGTGAAGGTTTATAGACTTCCAAACCTTATTGAAGTGCTGGGGACTCACACTCCAGTGCACCCCATGCACGGGAGATAAATCCATATGCTTTTCCTTCTTCTGAGCTGTGTGGTGTTGTGCATTTCGGCGAACCTTAAAGGGGTAGAGGAACATTTTCCTTTTGCCATTAAACACAGAGGCATATTGTTTTTCAGAGACAGAGAGAGTTTGAAGAGAGACTACCATAGCCTATTCCTTATCCAAGCTAAATTTTAAGGGGGAAAAAACCCTAAACTTTGGTTGTAGATTGTTCCCAGGAAGTCCTCCATGAACTCCTGTCTTACTCATTTGATTCAGTAAACATAGATTGACAAAGTTAGTGGTTGGGAGGTAAGAGGAGATGAAGGCAAAGCCATCAACTAAGGCATTAGAAAACAGAAATACACACACTGCCGTGGGTGATACTACAGATATGTAAATTAAAACCGGACAGTAGATAAAACATTTGAAGCAGTCCCTGACAGACGAATTTTTCCTTTGGGTAGGGATGATGTATCAAAGGGAGCTTCTGAAACATTGGCTGTGCAGATTTGTGCAGAGAAAGTTTCCAACCAAAGCTGTTTGATGGGGCGGGAGAAACAGCCATAGGCGGAAGAGGCTTCATGTTCCTCTTTCCAAGGGTGACATTTGCAAGATGAGAGCTGTGTGAGCTTCACCCCTGAGGACTGAGAGGGCAGACAGGAAAGAAAGTCATGGGACTTGCCATTGCCCAAGCACCATCATTACAAAATCCACCTCAGCAGATGCTTGTAGGTTCAGTGGCCTCATTTGCAATTACACAAACGTTCAGAGCTTCGGCCAAAGCTACAGGAACGTGATTGGTCCGCACAGTATCATAAAAGAAGGAGTCTTGAGCAAAAAGCCAAGAGCCACCTTTAGCCTTTCCACTTCCTAGGTCTGTAGCCTTGAACAAGTCATTCTTTGTAGATCTTTGCAGGTTTCCCCATTTGTAATAGAAGAGAAGCTGTAAAACTCAAATCCAGGAATCTCCCTTCTCCACAGGAGTCCCGCCACAGCCTGGCTGTGACAGTAGGCAGTGGTAGCCAACAATGGACGACTAGGAAGTGTGCTATAACCAAGCTGAAGAAACCCAGAACTTCAAAATAAACCGGGGGCCAGCCAATAAAAGCTCAGGTGGACCAGGCTGATTTCAGAGGAGCTAGTTTGAATCCTAAGCTGGAGAAACGGCTTTACTAAGACCAAGGGGGAGTGGCCTCCTGAAGATAATAGCCGCAGTCCTTTGAGTGAGACACAAACAAGGATTGGTGGTATGGATGAGCAGGTGAAGGTGCTTACTCTACAAACCCGAGGACCTGAGTTGCCCAGATCATGGAAACCTAGGAAGGAAGAAGGAGAGAACTGGCTCCATGAAGTCGTCAGCTGACCAGGTTCACACCAGTGTGTTCCACTGTTCATAATAATAATCAGTAAAAGCTTGGGAATAACAATGAAGAATCTCTCATAAAACAAAAGGCAAAGAAAATTTTTATTTGGTTTTATTATCCAGGACTTTCTGTTTGTTTCTTTGTTTGCTCGAGACAGAGTTTCTCTGTGTAACCCTGGCTGTCCTGGAACTCATTCTGTAGACCAGGCTGGCCTGGTAAGCCATCAGCCTACCTCTGCCTCCCATTTGCTGTGATTAAAGGTGTGTACCCCCACTACCCAGCTTTAGTTTTGATATTATAATATAATTACATCATTTCTCTTTTTCCTTTCCTTCCTCCAAACCCTGCCATATACCCCTCCTTGCTCTCTTTCAAATTCATGGCCTCTTTTTTTCCCCATTAGTTGTTATTACATGTGTATCTGTATATCTAAATATATTTTTAAGTATAACCTGTTCAGGTTACTTGTTATTTGTATTTAATGTTTTCGGGGTTGACCATTTAGCACTGGACAACCACCAGGTCAGACCTTCCTTTAACTGAGATTTTTTACATGGCAGACAACGTGCAGAAGCTGGAAGTGGTCTTAGGTAAGGAGTTGTTCTATAGCTGACAGGGTGCCTACCCGCGGGATGAAGAGCCTTCCCCCCAGGCCCCCAGAGAGGAACACAGAACAGAACACCAAGTTTCGCGTTTTGTTTTGCTCTCTTCCCCTTTTTGTAAGTTCTTAAAAAGCAAATGATGTAATCGGAGCCTTTACACAGGCATGACTCACATCTGCTGTTTCTGATGAGGTCAGAATTTTGCAATAGGGAGGAGCTGAATTCACAATAGATTGCCACACTCCAGTGCGTTAGTTACCCCCGAAGATGTGTCTGTGACTATTTATACAGGCAGACTGTCTGTATTAGAAGACTGCTCAGAACTCCGGAATCTGGGAAGCAGAGAACACATTTGTGGGGAGTACCTTGTCCTTTTCTGCCCAAGACACGCAAAGCTGCATAATATGGTTTATCGAGGGAAACTGTTCCTAGGGACCAGTCAGAAAAGAGAGGCCAGGAAAGCATCCTAATGACAACTAGCCTGATGGTAGTTGACTAGCTTCAACTAGGGAATGTGGTTTTCTACTCAACTTGATCACAGTGTACGTTTAAGAAAGAAACTGAAGGGGCTGGCAAGATGTTCTTCCAGAGGCCCTGAGTTCAATTCGCATCACTCATATAGTGGCTCACAACTGCCTATAACTCCAGTCCCAAGACAGCCTCTTCTGACCTCCAAGGCCACTGCATGCTTGTGGCACACAGGCACATGTGCCAGTAAACACTCATACACAAAATAAAAATAAAGGTTAAAAATTTTAAAAAGAAAGAAAGATCAGAGAGATGGCTTAGCAGTTAAGAGCATTGGTAGTTCTTCCAGAGGTCCTGAGTTCAGTTCCCAGCAACCATATAGTGAATAACAATCATCTATAATGGGGTCTGATGCCCTTTTATGGCATGCAGGTGCATATACAGACAGAATACAGTTAGAGACATTAAATCATATATATACTTATATTTATAAAATCATATGTATTTATAAAACCACACACATATGTATGTATTTACTAAAACCCAGGATGTAGTGTAACACATCTATAACCTTAGCATCCCAGGGGGCAGAGGCAGTTGGATCATTGTGAGGACATCTTGGCCTATATAGTACCTTTCAAGCCAGCCAAGGCTACAGAGTGAAACCCTGTCACAAACAAAGAGAAAGAATATAATGCACTTATGGCTTAAAAATCTGAATGATTCCCTTGAAGTTCACTCGATCGCGCCTTTCTTCGTCGCACCAATGGTTATTAGATGCTTCCTGTCTGCCAGGAACCTATTTACAGGACCAGACTGCCACACTATAAGGAGTGTGGGGACAATGTAAGTGGCTATTCGACTTCCAAAGTCTCAGGGAGGTAGGGATGCGGCAAACAGGAAAGGGGCGGTAACAGCGGCTACCCCAGTTCCATCACTAATCCTTCTACCAGGGCATAGTCGGGATAGAGGGAAGAAGGAGAGTGTGTCTGCCCTCAAAGGAGCTCCAGGCCAGATAACCCTTGGAACTATACTTTCTGCTTCACACTGATGGGCTAGGTAGAGGAAGGGGCATTAAAAAAAAAAAAGTCTGGGAAGGCTTAAACAAAAGACCTATTGCATTTTGGTGGCCTCCAGTGAATCCCCTCAGCTCTAAACTCTTTGTGTGGTTTCCTCCCATGTTGATTCTGAGCTTGGCCATGGCACTTGCTTACCTCAACGGGATATCAACATGATTGATGCAAGCTACAGCTTGGTGTGTTGGGCTTGTTCTTTAGAAATAATCTGCCCTGGAACCCACCCATCATGCTCTAAAGAAAACTAACCAATCTCACTTAGTAGCCCTATATGGAAGAGCACTGTGAAAGTAGCTATTGGCCTTAGCTGAGCTAATAGCTGGTGCTGGCACCTGCACATGGATGGGACCACTAGAAATTTCCACCCTAAATTCCTGGGCAAGCCTGGGGAAAGCAGAAGAGCTGACTGACTCAACAACCCATGGAGATAGGAGAAGTGATGAGCTGCTGTCGTCTTAAGTCACAAGGTGTGGGGGTGGCCTGTTCCACAGCACTGGATAACAAAACTTGCCGAGACTTGATTTCGTGGAAGTTAGCACAGCCAAGGGAAGAGGAGAAAGGCGTTTGCGACATGGAGACATGAGATGGAAAATCAGATTTGAATACGGATGGACCGCTGAATAAGAGGGAGGGATCTGCAGTGTACAGGAGCCAGGGAGAAGCAGTTACTGAGACTAGAGGCTGCCCACATCCAGATCAGGGCAGCAGAAGGTAAGCAGGCCTCTCCAGTTTCCCCTGATCAATAATCCAGCGACAGCACTCAGCACTTGGAAGACCCCGTGGTGTGATTTACTGCAGAGCACAGCATATAGACAAGCCAGCAAAGAAGAAAGGCCGGGGAGGCAAGTCTGTGGTGATCATCAGTCAGGCACAAGGAAAGTGTTCTCCATGGGGTCTCTTCAAGAGAATTCTCTCCTCACTGATGCAGTTCCCACAGCAGTGGGTCCGGTGAAACACTGCTAATCAATGCTCACCGCCCTCAGCATTCCAAGAATTCTTGTAGAGACTGTGAGAGAGATTTTTATAAGTTCCCTTGGCTAGAATATGATGTCTAGGCATTCCATCAAGCAGTCCTATAAACGTTGCTGAGAGAGCATTTTCTTTTTCTTCCTTTTTTAAATTAATTAAAAAAACTGTATTTTTTTCATTTTACATAGCAATCCCTGTTTCCACTCCCTCCCCTCCTCCTGCTCCCTCCACCTTCCTCCCTCTGACCCCTATCCATTCCTCAGAGAGAATAAGACTTCCCATGGGAAGTCAACAAAGACTAGTGCATGGCTTTGAGGCAGGGCCAAGACGCTCCCCACTGTATCTAGGCTATGTAAGGTATCCCTCCAAAGACAATGGGTTCCAAAAAGGCAGTACAAACAGTAGGGATAAATCCTGGTCTCACTACCAGTGGCTCCACAATCTACCCCAGCCAAATGACAGTCACCCACATTCAGAGGGCCTAGTTTGGTCCTATGCTGGTTCCCCCACTGCCAGGCCAGAGTTGGTGAGTTCCTGTTAGCCCTGGTAAGCTGTTTCAGTGGGTGTCCCCTTCATGGTCTTGACCCCTTTGCTCATGTTATCACTTCTCCCTCTCTTTGACTGGACTTTGGGAGCTCAGCCCAATGCTCTGCTGTGGATCTCTGCATCTGCTTCCATCAGTTCCTGGATGAAGGTTCTATGATATTTAAGTTAGTCATCAATCTGACTACAGGACAAAGCCAATTCAGACACCCTCTCCAACAATTTCTTAGAGTCTTAGCTGGGGTCATCCTTGCGGATTCCTGGAATTTCTCTAGTGCCAGGTTTCTTGCTAGCCCCATAATGGCTCCCTCAATCAAGATATCTCTTTCCTTGTTCTCCCTCTGTCATTCCCGCATTTCAACCATCCTGTTCCCTCAAGTTCTCCTCCTGCTCCCCGAGAGAGCATTTTCTTAAAAGATAGGATTAACATTAAAAACTGCAGTCTTAGAGTAAATCAGACACACAAGGCCTTCATAGAAGCGACCGAAGTTCCCCTAAAAAGAAGAGGCCACTAACCCAAGACTATAACATAGAAAGTCTGCCTGAGTGTTTAGCCTGTGGCTGTGCAGATTTGGAGCCAAAACAACAACATCAACAAAATACACTGAATCGCCAGCCTTCTAACCTGCAGGTTTTGGCCTTACTGGCCACTTAAATATTCTCAATATTTCTCTCTCTCTCTCTCTCTCTCTCTGTGTGTGTGTGTGTAGTTCAGGCCCCTGTTCCTGGGTTACATGGGAGGGGTTCAAAAGCAAGGGAGGGCTAGATCTGTATCTATCGAGGAGGTGGAGCCACTTTCTGGATTCCTGATGTTCCTACAGGCCTAGGCCCTCCCCTTCCCTCTAGAATACTTGAGGATGCCAGAGGGACTCAAGGACTCAAGGACACACCTAGAACCAGCTACAGCTGAAAGGGATTCAGTGAGCCCTAGGCAAAGTATGGTCCAAGAGCAAACTACTTTTATTTGTCCTAGAAGCATCGACAAGGCAGAATTTCGGGCCCTAACCTATCTCTCTGGATCTACCAAACTGGAATGCAGATTTTAACAAGCTCTCCAGACAATCCAGATGTTAAAGTCTGAGAGGCTCCCCAGTTTAAAGCTTTATTGTCTGCTGGGTATGGCGACCCACACCTGTAATCCCAGAATTCTGAAGGCAAAGTGAAAATGGTTAGCCAAATTCAAGTCCAGCCTGACCTACATAGCAAGTTTCAGATCAGCCAGGGTTACATAAAAACACTCTATGTCAGAAAAGGATAGGCAGACAGACAGATAATTAATAGACATAAAATAAAACTAAGCCTCCCATTACCAGGAAGAAATCAAACTGCAGAAAAGATATTTGATCAGGAAAAGACAAAGGAGAACTTAACATATTTTTTATTTTAGGGCTCTGAAACATAAGATAAAAACAGAAAGTGAGGTCTACCATCTAGCTTTGCAATTTATTGAATTTTTCTCTACTTCTCTCAAATCACTGAAGTACATTCAAAATTCTGGTGTATCCCTCCTCAGTCCTGCTCCCCCGACGCCCTCTCCCCTAAATGTGTTGTTTGGTAGCCCTGTGCACATGCAGTCACTAAAATAAGCGCATCTTAAAGCCCTGACGGTGTTTTGAACTTCCACATGAACAATATGCTTTATGTGACTTCAGCCTCCTGATACTATCTGTGATGATGGTTTTGAAGTTTATTCACATGAATCCAGGAGGCTCTTGTTCATTCATTTTACCTGGATTAAGTGTTCCTTTTGGTAAATACTCTTCTGTCCTCTTTTGTAGCATTTGGATTTTTTCCCCTTTTGCAAGTTTTTTTGGACCACACACACAGTGCTGCCGTGGCTGATGCTACACTTGGATGGGTCAGTATAAGGACATGTAGAGGGATGTCTAGCTTTCTTACCTGCATTACTAGAAGGAGCTTTTTCTCTAACAGAAATCCTGGGTTGCATTTCAGGTGTAGAAGCTGCAGTCACCCCAGGAAGTATAAGATGCTCTGGCTTCTGACTTGGGAGATTCATATAGGGAAGCAAATGTGGCCAGCTTCGGCAGAAAAGCAGTCCCTGAAGATGTCTTTATATCCAGACTCGATCAGAGTCACACAGAGACATTGTTGAAAATCATTGGTTCTGTCTGTCTTGTTCTTTGTGTCTGTGACTAGAAACAGTGGTTATTTCTAAGTTTGGTGGTTGACACTCAGTGTGACAGTGAGGAAGAAGAGCCGTGGTTCAAAGAGCGAAAGGAGATTAGGCACACGGAAATCAGGACCAACCAACCATCCATGGAGTCTTCTGGATGACAATCATCTAGCTATGGTGATGTTTTATTTATGCTGTTACAGATAAAGCTTGCCTGAAGATCAGAGCACAGAGCTAGCCAACTATCTAGCTATAGAGGCCAGGCAGTGGTGGCACACACCTTTTAATCCCAGCACTAGGGAGACAGAGGCAGACGGATCTCTGTGAGTTCAAGACCACACGAAATTGATCCAGTCTAAAAGAGAAACAGAGCTAACACAAAGGTGATCCCAACACGCTGGATCCCATGCCTTCAATCCCAGCACTAGGGAGGTGGAGACAGGAGTGATTATGGCTGCCCAGAGAGAGGAATATAAGGTGGGAGGAGACAGAAGCTCAAGGCAGTCAGTCTGAAGCAGTCTGGGGAAGCAGTAAGTCTGAGAATGTAGTCTAAGAAGGTAGCCTGAGAACAGGATTGCCCCTTTGTTCTGAACATTGATAGAGATAAGAACTCTTTAATGGTTGGCCTCTCTGCTTCTCTGATCTTCAGCATTGAGATATCTGATTCTGGGTTTTTATTATTAAGATCAATTAGAATTCATGCTACATCTAGCAGAGATTTATCCTCCCAAATCTTGTCAGCTTCCCTGATGAGATCTCTTGGTTCTCTTGAATGACTCCTGTTAACTGGAATGTCAGGGCCAGAAGGTCTAGAGGAATCTCATTCTCACGTCTGCAAGTTGTTCAGAGTCATCTTAATCACCCTTAATGTGGTCTTTCATTCTTCAAAACGCTAAGCCAACTCCTTTACTTGGTGCTCTTAACGCAAGATTCCAAGAGAATGAAGCGTCGCCGTAAGGATGCCGGAGGGTGGGACCCAGGTTTCCTATAGCTTCACTTCCACTGACTTCTGTTGGCTAACACAGGAGCCACCTGGGATTATGGAGAAGATAATTGGACAGCTCTTTAGTGTTTGGAAGGAGCAGCAAAGAGTCAGTTGCAAATGGACTGAAATCTTTCAGCCCTCCTTTTAAAAATTAAATTGAGGTTAATGTGCAAAATAATAGGTTTCATCATGGTATCCTTCTACATGTGTGTGCCATTGTCCTTTGTTCTCACTTGTTCTCCCCTATCGCACTCCACTCTAGCTGGTCCATTTTCTTCTCCCAATTCAGCCCACCTTCTGCTTCCTAACCACTTACATTCAATTGCCCTATTTCCCCCCTCCTTTAATGGAGGCTGCCGTGGTTTGGATGGGAATGGCTCCCAGAGGCTCATATACTTGAGTGCTTAGTTCCCAGTTGGTGTGAACTGTTTGGGAAGGATTAAGAGATGTGGCCATGTCAGAGGTGGTATGTCACTGGGAGCACACCTTTTGAAACCTCAGACCCCACACAAACCCCACTACCCCAACTCTCAGCTAAGATATGAGTTCTCAGCTACCTCTCCAGTGCCATCCCTGTCTGCCTGGTACCATGATCCCTGGCTACTGCCACTCTCCCTACCGTGATGATCATGGACTGACCCTCTGAAACTGTAAGCAAGCCCCCAACTAAATATATCCTTTTATAAGTTACCGTGGTCATGATACCCCTTCACAACAATAGAACAGCAGCTAAGACAAATACCTTTTACTCTTCAAGTTACACATCTGTATGTGTGCAAGTATGCAATGTATATACATAAATATATATATAATTATGAATCTATTTTCCACATATGGGGAAAACATTTCTAACTCACTTTGTTTAACATAAGCAAAAAGATGTTCAGATATCATGATTTTATTTTTCTTTCTTGGTTTTCTGAGAGTTTCTCTGTGTAACAGCCCTGACTGTCCTCGAACTCATTTTGTAGGTCAGTCTGTCCTCAACTGATCCACCCACAGTAGGGTTAGGACTCCCCACCAATCACTAATTAAGAAAATGCCCTACTGCCTTGATCTTATAGAGGCATTTTCTCAACTGAAGTCCCCTCCTTTCGGATGACTCTAGCTTGTGTCAAGTTAACATAAACTCACCAGGACAGGGCCCTTATGAAGGAACTCAAATGAGGTCGTGGGGCAGGGCCCTAGATCACAAGGACTGGTGTTATTAACAGGAAAGAATAGAGAGAGACACACACATGTCGAAGGGTGCATGGGGGCATGGTGAGAAAGTCCATGTGTGGCTACAGAGAGAAGGCAGCTGCAAGACAGAAGCCAACTCCAGTAGCACCTTGGTTTTGAACTTAAAGCCCCCAGGGCTTTGAGGAAAATTAATTTCTGTGGCTTAAGCTATTTGGTTTGTGCGTTTAGGCCCCGTTGCTCTGGGAGAGTAACAAAGCATGTGGGATGCTGAGATTTATGCTCCTAATAAACCATTCATTGTCTCGTAAGGAGTGGGCCCGAGGAACACCGCGATGCAAGGAAGAAGGGCTGCAAGAGAGACTGTCGCAGCTAGTCAGTGTGATTTGCTGCTAGCTGGCAGCCGTGAGGCATGCTGAGAGGTGGGGCAAACTCCATCTTCAGGAGGCAGAGCCGTGGAGAAAAAGCCAGGCATGGAGGCCTGATGGATGAGAAGGGCCGGGGAAGAGAAAAATGGAGACAAGCTTGTGCTGACACACTTCAGGTCTGACTGGAAAGAAAAGATGGTAATACATGGAGGGTAACCGGAGAATTTGGTTTCCTTTTAAGATGAATGAGATGTAAGTATTTTAGATAGATAGAGGCTGATAGAAAGGGTCGTTAAACAGACTTGAATACAAGCGTCAGGTTCTGTTCAAGAAGGCGGGGGGGGGACGCTAGGGGGAGTCAGACACAAACCACAGGTGCTTCTGAGCGAGGGAACAAATAAGTGAAAACAGCGCAGACATGAGAACCGAATGGATGAGAAGCCGTTTCCTTTACACTCCCGTTTAGAGGCAGTGGCTCAGCTGTCGCCCGTCTTGCTTGCACCCTCCTGCCAAGCGAACATACTCTGAGAGTAGCGAGGGCTTATTCTCCTTCAGCTGCGCTTCAGAGCCTCCATCCCTTCAACTGAGAATGTGAACTGAGAGAAAGGGGCAGTGGGCTTTCTGGTCTACCTCAAACAACCCTTCATCTCGCTCTGACTCAGAGCCAGATACGCCTCTTCTGTCATGTCAGGCCTGGCTGTTGGAGCTGCTTGGCTTCAGCACCTGATATTTCTGATGTGGCTCACTCTGCAAAGGGGTAGCTACAGTTGGATTGTCCCTTCGTCTCACAGTCTCAAATATTCTGCTGATCTTCAGGCCCAGACACATGCCAGGAATCAATTGTCAAAGACTTTTCATTCTCTACTACAGAGGGCATTATCCCAAGTGACTGGCCAAAGTCTCCATATGTATGTATCCTTTCCCATCACAGGAAGATCTCCTTGGTCACATGACTCAAGTGGCAGAAGTGCCTCAGGCCCCAGCCGCATCCTGCTGTGGAGCCTTTACAGGACTAGTGTATGGGCCCAGCAGCCATTCTCACCCTCCTGCCACACATGACTCCTGATGTCAGCAGCAGCCAGAAGGAGAAGAGCTTACACTTTTAGTACCCGCCCCATGTGCTGAGACATCAGAAGCTGAATAAACATTTTCTCATCCCATCCTCATGACTTCTCTGTGAAGCAGACGTATGCTTTGGGTCCGTTTCTCTTCTCATTGCTGGACAGAATACCTCACAGCTGTAACTTAGGGGAAGAAGGATTTCCTTTAGGTCACGGTTTCATGGTGGGGCAAACACGGTGGAGGGAGCATGGTAGGGCGAGCATGGTAGGGCGAGCATGGAGGGGTGAATGTGGCAGGGGTGAGTCTAGGAGGGGCGAGCATGGCGGTATTCATTGTGGGAGGATCAGCGGCTGTTCAAGGAGTGTGAAGCAGCTTATTAGGTGGCTGGTCTGGAAGCAGAAAAAGTGAGACTGAGCAGGGCCTGGAATAGAACCCTATAGCTTTTCCCCTGCATCCCTGTGTCTGCCAGCTAGGCCCCATGTCCAAAAGGCTTCATAACATCTCAAAAGAATGCCACCAGCTAATGACCAAGTGTTCAAACATGAGTTTGTGGGCCATGACAGCAAGTGTCTACTTGCTCCAGATAGCAGGTCAGCTTGATGGTTACACTCAAGTCTAGCTTGATTAACCAATCTCTGTGTGTGTGTGTGTGTGTCTATGTGTCTGTTTCTGTCTGTCTCTGTCTCTCTCGCACACACCTACACACACACATTTATGCACTCTGTCTACAGATTCTAACACCCTCATGAATACACCTTGACCAAATACCTTCACATTCCATGACCTAATCAGTTCCACGACACAAACTAAGCAACCCCAGCTGCTGCTACTGGGTATGACCAGGCTTGTCAGTCACTGCTTTGGAGAGTCCACTTTCTTCTGTGATGAGTTGAATCCCATCCCCTCTGCCACCCCACCCTCATAACCTAGACAAGTGTGCAGTAGCCGTGTTTCGAGGTTGGCAGGCTGTCCTTGTCTGAGGAGCTGCAACCCTGCACCGACTATCATTGGGTCACATCATGGGTCTCTTCACCTCTTCTGGGCTTCTGCTCCTTTAGGATTCCCAAGATAAAACTGAGGATATTCTAATACTAAAAACGTGGTTGTCAGCTCCCGAGGCCCCACCCCTAGCTGAGGAACTCTTGAAGGCTGCTGGGAAAGGGAGTCATGTTTCAAATTATCCTTAGTTCACGGAATGGCTCCAAACCCATGGACATTCCTATAGCACTAATTGGTCTCAGACAGGTTTTCTACTTGTTTGCTTGCTTGCTTTGTTTTGTTTTTTAAAGGAAGAAAGCAAACTAAACCCATAATTCATCTCTCTGCTTCCTGACTATGGATGAAATGCAACCAGCTGTCTCAGGCTTCGGATACCTCAACTTCCCATCGTGACAGACTGTACCCTCAAACTGTGAGCCAAAAGAAGCTATTAATCCCTTTTAAAAATTGCCTGTCAAAAATAAATAAATAAATAAATAAAATAAAAAATGGAGGCTGGAGAGATGTTTCAGCGGTTAAGAGCACTGGTTGTTCTTCCAGAGGACCTGAGTTCAATTCCCAGCACCCACATGGCAGCTCACAACTGTCTTTAATTCCAATTCCAGGAGACCTAACACCCATGGCAATAAAGCAATGTGCATAAAAGAAAAATAAATAAATAAATGCCTGTCGTTATCTGAAACTGACTTCAAACAAGCATCCTCATTTTTTAAATCTACTTACTTTTTTCCCCCCCTAACCTCAGCACTCTTAGCTTCCTTCTATGGGAACCAGAGTGACACCAAAGTCATACGGTCAGGCAGCCTGTGCCAACAGAGCAGGTTACTGCTTTCTGAGTGGTTTCAGAACTGCTACCTGCAGCCCAGGCCAGTAAGGAGAGGAGCTGAAATAAGCACCTTGCTGGGCCTGAGGGGGCACTTCATTCTAACCCAGGACAGGGCAGGCATGTGAGTCAGCCTAAGGGGAGGGTGGGAGATGGCACAGCTCACATTAGCCATAGAAAGGCAGCTCTCCTAGAGCAGCCCTGACACCGTCAGCAAACAGGAAGCTCCCTCTAGCCACAGCTTCCTGCTCGCCTTGCCAGGGTTTGGAGATCTCCAAGGAGGATCCAGAAGAACACTTGTTTGGCAACCTCTAGATGGTTCACCAGCTCTCAAACCAGTAGTGTCACAGGTTCTGCAGCCCCAGGCAACTACAGCTATAACCACTTCCTTCCACAAGCTGGGAGCCAGACCAGACAGGGAACCCCAAATCTGAATGACAGGAGGAGGAGCTTCCCAGCAGAAGTGGGAGGGCCCATGTGTGGAAGGGGCTCTGGGTGGGTGGGGCCTTCAGCCTGTTCACTTAGTCCTTCATCCTGTTGGTCTCTTGGTCACTTCTCCTACTCTTACAGTTAACGTCATCTAGCTGTCTCCAGAGACCTCTCTGCCCTCCATGGTCCTGTGCAATGGGAAAACTGGGGTACATGAGACAGTCTTCTCAGCACCCCCCATTCAGGATCCAAGTCAAGGCTAGGAAAAATGAGTAGATGCACAGGCCAGTTCAGAGCCTCAAGGGAGATGGGTGACTGAGACCCTCACAAGCTCTATAGAAGGAAAGACAAAGCCTTAGTCTAAGGGAGAAACGACCTATGAAAATGAGGAGGTGACTGATCCTAGGTAAGGTTGGGGAAGAGGTTTCTATTGTAGATATAAGGGAGAGAACAGTCAGAGGCATCTGGAAGAGTGTAAATAAATTGATAATCATAATCATTAGCTATTATTATTATTAATGATTACAATTTAAAAACCCGAAGACAGATATCGGGGTTCAAGCTGAAGATCAGAAAAGCAAAACAGCCAACCACTAGAGAGATTTTACCTCTACCAAGGCTCAGACAAAGGGGTGATCCTGCAATGTTTTCCACTAACCTCAGATTCCACACTCCACTGAGCTCCTGTCTCTTCCCCTTTATATTCCTCTTTCCACCCAGCCATATCTCTCCTGTCTCCACCTCCCTAGTGCTGGGATTAAAGGCATGGGACCCCAAGTGCTGGAATCACCTTTGTGTGAGCTTCGTTTCTCTCTCTCTTTTTTTTTACTCTTTTTTAAAAAATCATTATTATTATTCATTTCTCTTTTAGACAGATTCAGTCTTGTGTAGCCCAGGGTGGCCTTGAACTCTCAGAGATCCATCTGCCTCTGTCTCTGAAGCCCTAAAATTAAAGGTGTGTGCTACCACTCCCTGGCCTCTATGACTGACTAGTATGGCTGCTTTGCCCTCTGATCTCCAGAGGGCAAATAATAAAATACATCACTATAGACGAGCCCAGACTGAACATGGCCAGCAGAGTAGACCAGGCAGTGGTAGGGGTGGGGTGGGGCAGAGCAAGAGAGTATGAGAAGAGATAGGGGCAAGAGAGGGGATCAGGAGTCGAGAGCAAAGAACCAAGAGAGAGAGAAGAACCAACAGGACAAGAGAGAGCGTGGCCCGAACAGCTGGGTTATACAGGAAAGAGATGCTGAGGCAGTCAGGCAGGTCACTGGAGAGGATTGGAGTAGGGGCTCGGGCTGGCTGGCTGGCTGGCAAGAAGTGCTAAGAGGAGCCTGGTGTCAGCCCTGTCATGTTAATAGCCATCCCTCCAGGGTTTCTTTGGGACCTGACATCGTTTACCTCTGTCACTACTTGCTGCTTAGAAAGCTCTTTTCTTTTTCTTTCTTTCTTTCTTTCTTCCTTTCTTTCTTTCTTTTTAGATTTTTCTTTTTTTAATATGTTTATTTATTATGTATCCAATATTCTGTCTGTGTGTATGCCTGCAGGCCAGAAG
>LOEQ01000836.1:144087-154826 GCA_001685075.1 Bramus lutescens | reverse complement strand
CGAAATAATCATACAGAAACTATATTATTTAAATCACTGCTTGGCCCATTAGCTTTTTATTGGCTATCTCTTCTATCTTAATTTAACCAGTTTCTAGTAATCTGTGTATTGCCACAAGGCTGGGGCTTACCATGTAAAGTTCCAGAGTCTGTGTCCGGTGGGGCTACAATGTTTCTCTCAACTATGCCTTCTTTCTCCCAGCATTCAGTTTAGTTTTCCCTGCCTAGCTCTATTTTACTCTATCACAAGCTCAAGACAGTTTCTTTATTAACCAGTGGTATTTATAGCATACAGAGGGGAATCCCACATCAATACATGTTCATCTTTATGGCAGCGCCACTCTGTTTTGATGATTGTAGTTTTATTGTATTCTTTTTAAGACAGTATATCCCATTGTATAAATATATTGTGTTTTTTTTTCTGTCTTTGTTTGTGGGGCATTTGGGTGACTTCCACCAGTAAGAACAATTTAAAAAGAGAAGTCAGATCATGCTGTTGTATCTTCCTCCCTCTATCCCACAGTTTTTCCACCACACTTGGGATCAAACATGAAGTTCTTCCTGTGGTTCTTTTGGCTTGCATCCTCTTACTGACAATCACAGCGTTTCTCAGACAGCTCAGGCCTCTGGTTGTTTCTTGGGCATACTTGAAGTACCTATAGTGTGTCCGCATTTGCCAAGATAACCTCCTGATATGCTTTCTAATCTCATTCCAATTTACTAAAATTTGTTCTCCTTGAGTGTCTAACCCTCTCTTCCCAGCTGCCCTCAGATCTTCATTCTGCTTTGCTTGCATGGCCTTTATCACTGCTTGCTTGTCTTCTAAATATTCATCCACCTATAGAAGACCTTCTTTACTAGCATGTAAGTTTCATAAAAGATTGAAGCTGTGCCTGTCTTATTCTGACAGTACCTCAGCACCTAAAGCAGTTATTTGTTGCATCATGCTGAGTGGCTGGGATGTTTTCCTTTGCTCACTTTCTCATGCCACAAGTTTTAGGAGGTTCTAGTGAAGAGAACTTGCAAGAAGCCTAATGTAAAGTACAGATAGAGAAAACTCCCTCTTTTTGCCTTCAAGAAATTGTAAGACAGCTGGAATAGACTGCCTGTTCTCTAGTTCCACCTTCAGAGAGAGAGAGAGAGAGAGAGACAGAGAGAGAGAGAGAGAGAGAGAGAGAGAAAGCTAGCTAGCTTAGTAGGAGAGGTGATGTTACAGAGGGTACCCTCCAGGATGAAGATCTCTGACCCAGTAGCCTGAAGATTTAGGTGAAAGCTCATTAGAACATTAGAACATGCATCTGGTTCATGGGCTTAGGTATGTCAGTGAACCCTCTGAGTAGCTGTGTTGCTGTAAGAACAAAAAGATAATAGGCATGCCAATAATTATTAGCAACAGTCAAATCAATGCCAATCATTCCCATTGATTTTACATATTTATTTACCCTTGATGATTCATAGTAAATTTGGTTTTTTTTTTCTGGTATAAGCAACAGAAACAGGACTCCGCTTTCCATCAATAAAGAAAGGACAGAGGTGGAATATATTAAAACTGAGTTCCAAGTCGGTACATGTTAATTACTTTCCATCCTCTAATTTTGTTTTGTTTTGATAAGTCCATAGGAAGTAAGTTAGTATATATTTTAATATGCAAAAGGTTTGTTAAGCAAGTCTAGGGGCTGTATGGCAGTGCTTGATTTAAAGAATAATTTTTTAAGGAAAACATAAGAGCAATTGGCCATTGCTCTGTGTGAAGTAATGTTCCATTTCAATGGGCGGTTCCCTTGGCATTATCATTTCCAATGCTCCCATGAGTCCACTAACACTGTCACTCATTTCTTACTGGATCCACTCCGAATCTGTCTGCTGGCATCCTGATGCCTGAGTCACCGTTGCTGACTCTCACTGTCTCCTGAGTGTTCTACTCTGTTGCTCTGTCCTTTTTATCAGATTTGAAAGCATCAAACTGGATACTTGCAGCCTGAGGGAATTTGTTTTACAAGTACGCGGTGGGTGAGAACATAGAATGGTACAGCTATGGCGGAAAGTACCAGCATGGCTTCTCAACAAGCTAGAGCTAAAATGATCATATGATACGGCTTCCAATTCTGGGCATAAAGCAGCAGCCTGGATGTGGGAAAACTCCAAGTTCATAATGACAACTGTGTCAGTATTTTCCACCATAGCTGTACCATTTTATGGTCTCACCCACCACGTACTTGTAAACAAATTCCGTCAATCTGCAAGTATCCAGTTTGATGCCTGGAGACCAAATGGACGGTGGCACCAGGGACTTGGTGGAAGGGCAAGGGTGAGAACTGTTTACGTACTCGCTTATTGTCTAGATTCCACAATTTATCCTTGTAAGAAGTGTTTGTTAGTCTTGTGCATCACAGAGTTTGCATCTGGGGACGCTTCTAGCAGGTCATCTGATGTAACTTCTCTTTGAGGTGACATCAAGGAGCCATACGATAACAAACTGACTAAGATCCATCAAGAAACAAGTGAATCATCAGGGTGGATATGGTGGTGGAGAGGGCTTTGAAATAGTGTGATACATGCTCCCCTTTCCTGGAGGATCAGCGTATGGAGAGCATTTTACGAGGACAGCTGGGTCTTTGGGATGTGGAGATGAATCAAGCCGAGCTACAAAGAGTCCAAGTCTGGCAACAGTCTATTGTACATAAAAATACAGCTAAATGTCTCTCGTATGCAAGGAGCTTTCTATTCATCTTTTACTAACACACATGGCAGTAGACTTTATGAAGAAAGACACTGCTTGGGAAACCACACCCGCATGGTCTCGGGGTTCAGAACAGTCACCCACTTTCACCACTCAGAATGCAGACTAGAAAGGGAGCAATAGTTATCAAATCTGAAAGGGACAGCTAGAGTCACCTGTCACCCTCCTGGGTGTCATCTAGGTGACAGATGAATATACAAAAGTGCGTGTGCCATTGATGATAATTCAGAACATAGGTAAACACTGTCAGATGAATATGTGCATGTCTTTCCAAAATACCAAGAAAACTTTGAATTCTTAGAAAGAACACTGATTTATCAAAAGATTCTGATCATTGCAGTAAAGTTTGTGCTGTTTTAATTTTGGACTATAGTAATTATACAGAATCTTGGGTTTCATTGTGACATTTTAATTTAGCTTGATCATAGTCACCCCCTATTATCATCTCTTGCTCCATTCCTCATCCCTTTCTTCTTCTTTAAAAAAATGTTTACTTATTGTGCTTTTAAATTTGTTTGTTTTATGTATATGCGTGTTTGCCTGGATGCATGCACATATGCATGTATGCATGTGTATCATACAAGTGCCTGGAAGTCAGAAAAAGGTTCCATATTCCTTAGAGCTGTAGTTTCAGGTGTTTGTGAGTCACCATATGGGTGCCGGGAACTGAACTCGGATCCTCTGCAAGTGCAAAAAGTTCTTTTAGCCACTGAGATTACTGGTTTGGGAAAAATATTATTGCAGGGGGCAGGACTAAAAAGGAAGGGGACAGAAGGAGGTAAGGAGGAAAAGCCAGTAGAAACAGGTACTGCTGAAGGTCCTGTTCTGGGAAACCAGGTCTTGATCCTGCCCAAGATCTTGGGAACTAAAGGTGTGTGTCTATGAGTGTGACATGCTGCAGAGACATGGTGCAACACCAGAGAGTTTGAAGTAATAGAGGACAGATGGCTGAACATTCACAGAGTCAGACGCATGACAAATACCGTGATTCATCCACGTTGGGAAATACGTGAGGCACTTCTGTGGCTCACTGGACAATATTGGTTAGTAAACAACAGGACCACCTCTGAAGCGAGGCTGAGACCAGGGAATGGGAGGACACAGTGCATTGTGGGAGGTGCCACCCTGGGGAAGGAGTGGCAGTAAAAAAGAAAAAGGGATGATGATGCCAAGAGGGGGAAAATGGGGGTGCACTGCAGGGAGAAAATGGGGGTGCACTGCAGGGAGACAAAGGAAAGGGGAAACGATGTAGCTACATTTTAATGAAAGAAAGAAAGAAGGAACGAAAGGAAGAGAGAAAGAAAGAAAGAAAGAAAGAAAGAAAGAAAGAAAGAAAGAAAGAAAGAAAGAAAGAAAGAAAGAAAGAAAGCAAGCAGATTAAACAAGCCTCGGAGAGCAAGCCAGGAAGCAGCACTTCTCCATGGCCTCTGCATCAATTCCTGCCTCTAGGTTCCTGCCCTGCTTGAGTTTCTGCCTTGGCTTCCCTCAAGGATGGACTGTAAGTAGGACATACAAGTCAAAAAAAATAATCCTTCAGTCGGTTTTCATCAATGTTCTATCACAGCAATAGAAACCAAACTAGGATAATCTTATTTTTCTGAGTTTTCAACTGTAATCAGAAAGCCTTTACCTATTTCCAGACTATAAAAGAATACACATCTTTCCTTCTCAAACTTATATAATGTCACTTTTTTAATAGTATTTAGATCTTTCATCATTTGAAGAATGTTAGTAATTTTTTTTCGGCTTTTGTTTTGTGGAGACAGGGTTTCCCAGTAGCTGTGGAATCAGAACCAGAACTAACTCTGTAGATCAGACTGGCTTTAGTCTTGCAGAGATCCACCTGTCTTTGCCTCTCCAATGCTGGGATTAAAAGCATATATCACTACCACCCAGTTGAAGTATGTTTTCATGTGTGAGGTGTGTACCTATTTTTTCAAAATGGCTACCCAGTTGTCTCAGCACTGTAAAGTAAAGTAAAGTCAAATAAAGGTTGACTACCAAGAGTGTTTTTTAAAACACACTTATGGGGAAGTTAGTTTGGTCAGATAGAATTCTTGGCCCAAATTTTGGGTTAGAGTGTACTACTGCCCAGGCTTATTTATTCTAGTTGGAATGACACTGAGCTTTGGTTGGCCGGCTAAGCCCCAGGTGGTCGTGCCAGGCTGGTATTGTGATGACAGGGTCTGAGCAAATCAAGGCTATTTGGCCAGCTCAGCATCTGGATTCTGCTCCCTGGCCTGTGGATTGATTCCATGGTAGCTGTCCAAGTCCTTGCCCATGGTTATTTCCACATGTTGAAACATCACCATCTGCTCTTAGTCCCAAATGACTATGATGTGTTTTCCTCTGGCCTCTAAAAATGCAAGGCATCCTTCTAAATGCTAGTTTCAAAGTTTGTTTTGCATTATTCTTATTCTAAATCCAGATGATCCTGGTAGTGTAGCGAAGGGGCGAAGGCACAAAGCAGACTGCTCACACTTCTCTTGGTGTTCTTTTCTCCTGTCTGGACTGCTTAGGGTGGAGAAATCAGAGGCGTCATATCTCCTTCTGCAAGGAGCACATATCAAATGCCTACTGTGTGCTATTGAATTCTTACTGTGTGCTAGTTCTTGGGAAACCCTGTATAAGGTATAGTCCTGATCTTGAGCTGGAGCGCATGACCTAAGAGGTGGGGTGGGGGGCTAGATAACAGCTCTTAAGGGAGAAGTGGTGAACTACTGTAGAAAGCATAGGAGATGAGAAGCCTGCGGTTTGGGATTTTTTAAGATGGTAACGAAGGTTGAGGAAAAGTTGTCTAGATAGTTCTTCACAATAACAGTAAGCATGGATGTGTCTTTTTACCTCTACCAGCGTTAACTTCAGTGCACCACACAACAGTGTCCATACTAACCCATTCTGCAGCTGAGAAAATTGGGGTCCAGGAAAACAAACGTACCAGGGGCTGGTTTGTGACTCCGGTGCCCTCACTCTGCCGCAGTCCCCCATCTCTGGGTGTTTTGCTTCCTTTTCCTAGAATTTGAAAGAAGATGTAGGCATACCTGGCCTGCATTCTTTGGGTGTGTGATTTATTTTCTCTGACGCTACAGAAGGCTGTCCTCCAGGCACAGTGTGGGCATTGCCCTCTCGAACCATCAGCTGCTCTAGTCACCCAAAGGAGATCTGCTGCACACGACTGAAGTCATTAACTTTCCGTCACGGAGGGGACCCCAGTCTCACGAGGTCCCTCTCCACACAGGGACTTATAGATCCTTTAGAGTTGCTAGAGTCTCCAAGAGTTTCTTCCTTTAACAGTGTTCACTGTCCACTCTTTGGGACGCGTCTACTCACCCACTCGCTGGTAAGAAATCTTAATGAACTCATTGTTTCGCCACGCTAAACTTGAGTGGCATTGCTATTGTTGTTATTTTCTGCAGGACATTAGTGTTCTACCTGGGGGAAACAGATGCCTGTTGATCCCCCCGAGAAAAGACCACACAACACCTGCCCACTTCCAAGCAGATATAAGTCAGAAATTTCTCTCCCGTTCTTTCCCTCGCACATTCCTTGTCTGCACATCTTTTGCCCATTTCCCTTTCAAAAGGGGCATCAATACTAGTAATAAAGTCGTCTTTAGATGGCTGAACACATGCAACAGAATGGGAAATGACAAATACCACCCCATCATGGATGATTATTGTAATTTTCTCCACTACCATAGGCTCACAAAAGACCAGACAACAATAGCCAATAATAGCAGTACACGTTGGGAGGTTGTTATGAGCCTTTGGCTCTGGTAGGGACTTTAGAGAGAAAATGTCATTGAGGCCTGTGACAAATCAACAAGGAGGGAGCCCCACCCTTCTTTATACGTGAAACTCACAGGGTGAAATCACACTAGTGGGACTGGAGCTCAGCATGACACCAAAGGCTAGAAATCTAGGTTAGATGAGAAATAGGGGTACAAGCCTTCTATACTTCATGCCCTCTGTCCACCATGAGCCTCACTTCCTGATCACTAGCTTCTGTTGACCGTATGTTTTACATAGCCAGGACCTGCTTGGCTCCTCTGCTCCGGGCAGGGCTAGAGAATGGCCCTGAGCTTCATATGAGGAAATTTTGGTCCCTCCCAGGCCTGGCCAGAAGCTCAGCTGATGTCCCTCTGATCTGCAGCATGTGTTCTAGTGTGTTCTACTTTGAAGCATGGATGTGCTAGCTTTGAGGGCCAAAATGAGAGGGCAGAAGGGTAAAGGAGGAAGGTGTGGGTTGTGTTTTTTCTTTCTGGCTGAGCCCAGCATTTCGGCTGCTGCTCAATGCTGCGCTGTGACTGTCATCAGCTAACATGTGAGACACATGGCTGTCTCCCCCCCCCGCCCATTTTGTTTGTCTTTTCTTGGAAAATGTAGGCTGCCTGATTCTCAGGATGTGTGAGCTGCTTCCAAAGTGGTTTTCCAGGCCTTGCCATCTGCTGAAGAAGGGGAAGTGGTGAAGGGCACTTGATGTGTCGGTGGGACCTGTATGGACACAAGAAAGAGAAGTTGAAGGGACCCAGCTTAGCATGGAGGGGATCTGATGCCAGTGTGTGGGCTTGTAGGAACATGGAGGAGCACGTTGAGTGAGATCATCTCTTATGGTTTTTCCTGAGACAGAATCCTCATGGGCCCCTATCTCTAGTTTCTCTTTCACATATCTCTGCGAGGGCTTTTCCGTGCATGTGCCAGTGTCACCATGACCCTTGGCCCAAGTGTTGGGAAGAGATCAGTGAGAAGAGCTTTTCCACCATCTCACAACTTCATACACGTTCATTTCAGGCACATGGCCCAAGCTTGCTCACTAAGCGTTCTTTTGGTTTAGGGGGTTGGGAGAAGGGTCCGTTTGCTAGTTCCAAAGCCATAGCCCAGGCATAGAAGGAACCTGGAACCCTCACCACCTCACCCAGAAAAGAATACCAAAGGCTGAGGTCAAGAAGCAATATGAGTCCTGCCGTGTTTTAGTGCCAACCTGCTAGGAAAACTTCCCATGTGATTCCCTAAGAGGAAGGATCCCTTGAGTTCAGCCACAGGCACCAGCTCTATCTCCGTTGTCTCTCTCTTCTGTGCCACTACCTACAGAGTCTAGGTATCTAACACGTATTGGGGAAAGGAAGATTGACTTTTGTTGATATTAGCTCAGGCTTTACTTTCTATGGTTTAAAATATTTTCTTTTTTGGTCCAGTGACATTCATATTATGTAGAACTTAGTGTGTGTGTGTGTGCATGTGATTGTTGTGTAATGAATTACTCCAAGCCTAGCACTGAGCATTCAACTCAGTGCTCCCCAATCACATAATCCTGTAGGTCAGAAATCTGGGAGCCACCGGCTGGGATCTGCTGTCCATGAGGCTGTTGGCTTGGGCTGTGGCAGGCCCATACTCCTGTTCTATTTACAGATCGTGTTTTCTAGGCATTGCCCTGGATTTGATCTTTGCTTATAAAGTTTTTCTACCTTTTGAGATTCTTTACAATCTAGGGAGGATGAGCGATTAGAGAACTATCAAGCTCCATCTTATTTATGGCCTATGGCCCAGTTTGTCCCCCTCCTCTCATATTTTATTATAGGCAGCGGGAAGAAACTGGGTGGATTCTTCAGTCCCTTTTCTGGAAAGATTCTTCACGAGACAACTTGCTAGCTGTACTGTGCACTTTCCACACAGGTGCAGCAGAGAGTGATGCCAAGATTTCTGCTGAGCCACAACCAGTATCTCCTTTCGGCTTCCGGTGATGTTTTCCTTGATTTATTGTGTTCTCAAAGTTCCACATTCTGTGCACTTGAAGGTGTTATTCATGTATTTGTTTCTGTGTTTTTGTATGTGTGGGTGCAAGCATGAGGAAACTAGAGGTCAATGTTAGGTGTCTTCCACTGTCACTCTCTCTACCTTGCTTTTTGAGACAGGGTCTCTCACTGAACTTGGGGCTCACTGGTTGGCTAGACTGAGTAGCCAGTAAGTCCCCAGGATCCTCCGGTTTGTGCCTCTTGATGCTGGGGTAACATGCACCACAAAGCCCATTTTTTTTTTCACGTTGGTTCTGGTGATCCGAACTCAGGCTCTTATGCTTGTATGACAAGCACTTTACTTGCTGAGAGTTCTTCCCAGCCCTAAAGGTGATTTAAATTTTTGTTAACATTGCTTAACGTTTATTGCCTGGTTCGAAGGTCAATCCCACATTCGAGACTTTTGTTAGGTAATTACCCCCCCAACCCACACACCCAAATCTGTGTTAATTGTCTATTTCTGCATAGCTTAAGATAAGCATTTCTTGCAGTTTCTGTGGGTCAGGAATCCCTGTGGCTTAGCAGATATTTCTGGCTCTGGGTTGCTCATGAGAAAGCAGTCAGACCTCAGTCTCATCTCAAGACTCAACTAGATGCTTGGAGATCAACTTGCAAGTTCATGAATGTGATGGGGGCAGTCTGCATCTTTTCAACGGCCATTGGGCTCATGGGCTACTGGAGAGGTGGCCTCAGTTCTTTACTGAACCATACAGGCCTCTATAAAAAATGGCAACATGATTATTCTTGCCTGAGCAATCAAGAGTTAGCAAGATGGTTTATAACGTTGTCTTGGATAGGACATCCTATAGCTTAGATTTAGTCAGTTAGAGGTGAGTTAATATGGGCTTCTTGGTACATACATATAATTCCAGGATTTAGGCTGAGACAGGAAGATCCTAAGGCCAACCTGGTGTATATAAAAAAACTTCTGGGCTAACCTGGACTACATAATGAAACCTGATGGAGGTGGGGTGGGAATGTGGATGCAGTGATGCTTATACTAGAACTTTGGAGGTGAAGGCAGGAGGGTCAAGCTTGAGGTTATCATAGGCTACATGATGAGTTTCAAGAACATTCAGGTTAAAGGTAACCCTTATGAAAAAACTAAAACTAAATAAGCAAGCAAGTTATTAGTTCAGGCCACACTCAAGGTGAGGGGGTTACCTAAAGGTGTTAATAGCAGAGAGGGAATCACTTGAAGTCAACTTTGAAACTGTCTACAGCCTTAAATGAAAACATTTACAGGCACAGGTATTTATTGAGCAACTGCTTTGTTCTAGACATTTTTTTAAAGGTGTTTGGGATGCATTAATGAAGGAATCTGGCAAAGATGACTCTGGTCTCACAGTACTTTCCAGGAGAATCATTATAGAGGCATGTGAGAACACGGTGTGTTTGAGGAGCCGCCACGAGTTCAGCAGGATGGGACTTGGATAATTGGTGGACACGAACTGCCGAGCCTTACACACTAGGCAGCACATTTGGATTAATAACACAAGCAAGGAGAAGTTATTATTGACCTCAAGTGCTACAGTTGTATTGTCTGATGGACTCCAAGATTATCAACAGGACAAGGGTGGGCGGTAGTCCATGTGAGAGATGTAGGTTTCTACCTTTTGCTTAACGAGTTAAATGTGGAGCTGTCCAGGAGAATATTATTTAGAAAGGGCATACCGGCAATTGTTACAGCTTGACTGAAACTTGGAAACATTATACTGAGAGAAATAAGTGAGTCACTGAAGACCACGTACCATATGATTCCGTTTATATGAAATGCCCAGAATGGGCGAGTCATCCGTGGGGATGGAAAGCAGATTAGTGGTTTCCTACAGTTGGGGAGGATGGGCGTGGAGGGTGATAGCTAGAAGATATTGGATTTCAATTTGAGGCAACGAAAAAGTGTTTTTAAATTGATAGGCGTGGCTGTACAGTTCCGTGGATATAATAATAATAAAACCACATTAAGTTATACACCTTCAATAGGTGGATTGTATGACATGTGAGTTATGCTTCAACAAAGATGTCTCAGAAGCAGAAAACAGGCTGGGAATGTGACTCAGGTTGGAAGAGTGTTTGCTTAGCATGAACCAAATCCTGAATTTGACTCTTAGCACAGTGTGAACCAGGTGTGGTGGGACTGCCCTGTGATGTCAGCTCGAGGCAGAAGCTCGAGGTCATCCTCTGTAACACAGGAGTTTGAGGTCCTGTC
>LOEQ01000836.1:106662-121711 GCA_001685075.1 Bramus lutescens | reverse complement strand
ACTAGCTCTTGTGGACCAGGCTGGCCTCGAACTCACAGAGATCCGCCTGCCTCTTCCTCCCGTGTGCTGGGATTAAAGGTGTGTGCCATCATTGCCTGTCTTTTAGTAACTTTCTTATTGTAGAAATGTTTCCTAGTTGCTGCTTTAAATCAGTTTAGTATTTTTGGTGGGAGAGTTCTCCCTTTTTAAAGTGTAATGGTGGCTTTTGTAAGTTCAGCAATGCTTATAGGTAATGTCTAGCCAATCTTTCTTTTTGAGACTTTGTTGCAAAAATGAGAGGAGTGGTAAAAACAAATAAATAAAATATAACTCAATCATGGGAACCAATCAGTCTCTTACAGTTAACCTTCTAAAGAAAACATGGACTACCCCTTAGAGGTTGCTTATCTGCCCAATGCCATTTTTTAAAAATATGTCAGTTCCTTGTTGAATGCCAGGGAAATCATGATTATTGTGGAGGTATGAACTGTCAACTTGATGGGATCTAGAATCACATAAAAGACAAACCTCTGGGCACAGCAGTGAGAAGTTTTTTAGATTGAGGGTAGCTTCTGAGAATGAACAAAATCAACATGCTCTAAGAACTTTGCATTATCCTTCAGAAAGGTCAGATTAGACTTGGATAATCCATAGGTTTAATTTCTGGATCAACCACTGAAGTGCCTAAAAAAGTGAACATAGTTTCCATGGAAATAAATGGGAATATAAGTAAATATTAAAAGATTTAATCAATCTTGATAACAGAAAGTAACAAAACCAGCCCAACCAATGAGTCAACCAACCAACTAACTACACAACTCAACCCAACAAGATAGTCAACCAAGCATCCCAACCAACCAACCAACCAACCAACCAACCAACCAACCAACCAATCTGACAGCTAACCAACCAGTCAACCCAATCAACCAACCGATCAGCTGACCAACCAACTAATCTGCCAACTAACCAAGAAGCCAAACCAACCAACTAACCAGCCAAACCAGCAGCCAACCAACCAGTTAACCAATGCAACCAACTAACCAAACAATAAACAGACAAACAAAAGGCACAGTGAACAAAAAGTATGTGTTAATATGGTTGCTTAGACTCTGACACATCAGTAATAACATTAATTGAATGTCAAGAGAACAGATATTTCTTACGCAAAAAGATTTCAGAATGGATAAAAACATGGATCCCAGAAGCATGCTTTCGAAAGAGTCACATTTAAAGCATTACAACAAGAGAATGGAGTAATTACAAGAGAATGGACAGACGGTGAAAAGGAAGATGGCCTCATCATGAGTATATCAGACTAAGTTAACATAAAAAAAGAAAAGAATTGCAAGTTACAGAAAACATTTTGTAATGAAAATAGTTCTAATTTGTGAGGAAGATGCAACACTTCTAAATTTGCACACACTTAACAATGTAGTCTTAAATATATTTGAAGTTAACGTTGACAGAACAGCAGGGGAAAGTACCCAAACTGACTACCAGACTGAGAAATGTTACTACGTGGCTCTGTAAGAAACAGAAAATAGATAACCATTTCACAACATTTTCTATACAGAAACTACCAAAGCAGTGTGGTGTCATATCTAGTATGGTTGACTTCACTTTGTTTTTTGTTTTTTTCTTTTGACTGCTGATATTTCAGGAAAGTCTGTTACTGGTAATATCCAAGATCTTCCCGAAAGCTCTTTTCAAAGCATGAATGAATGAACAGAATCAGGAAAGATTTTCTATGGGCTTGCTTTGGCCTTTGTTTTGTCTCACACTTTTCATGCCAAGGTTCCACAGAAAGGAGCCTGAGAAACTCTATCCTGCTGGGAACATAATATTATGATTCTATGTGGGCTGGCATACACTTTAGATACATTTCTTTTCACTATGAGAAACACCTAACACAAAGGACTTGAGGGAAGAAATATTTATTTTGGCTCCTGATTTCAGAGAGATTCCAGTTCATGGATGGTATCATACTGCAAAGGCTCACCTCTTGCAATAGAGCAAGAAACAGAGGAAACACTGGGGGAGCCAGGGCCAGGGATAACTTTCAAAGGTCTACCCGGGACTTCTGTCTGCTAGCCAGGCCTCAGATACTAAAAACTCCACAGCCTTTAAAGTAACTTCACAAGTTGGGACCAGCCTGTGGTTATTTCAGATCCAAAACTTAATAGCACTCTGGACAGTAAGAATATTCTTAGAGTTATTCTTTTTGGGCAGAGCACACAGTAATGTAAGAGTGCAACCACAGGATCTCATTGCATGAATCAACATCTCAATTTAACCCATGATGCATGAATCAACATCTCAACTTAAGGTGGCTCTCCAAAACCCAGCACCTACTTTCCTCCAAATACCATAAGGACAGCATGAAGGAGGCTAAAGTGAAAGGCATAATAATTTTATCTAACATGGATAAAATACCCTACTCAGCGAATATAATAATCCATGGAATGGGCCTGTGCAAACGAGAAGCCCTGATAGTTATGCTTGATTAGCTTCAGGGAAATATGACTTTTTCTGGCACGTAATAAGAGTCCACAAATATTTGTTAAGTGACTGTTGAAAATGAATGATTGACACCAACTCCAGCAGGAACCTCCTGCCCAACCACAGACCTCACTAGCCAGACAACCAGGTAGGCTGCCCACAGATCTCCCCTCTCTCTCTGTTATCCTAGATCCAATCCCTAAGTCTCAGCTCTTGCACTGTAACAAATGACCAGCTACAGCTTTTCTTCTCACAGCCCACATCTCCTGTGGATCCCGCTTGCCAACCCCTCCTAACCTTTCTCCCTCTGCTTGTCATTGTAGTCCAGTTTCCAACACCAGATGACATTTTCTATGAACATGCCAGCTTAGCTGTCCCAAAATAGGGCAACATACAGTCATCACACTTTCTGAAAATCTGCAAGTGAAACAAACTAAGGAACAAAACACCCACCCAACAAAGACAATCCCAGAAATTACCCCAAACCCAGATGCCTAGACAGCAGCATAAGAACACAATCAATAGCATTCAGGGAAATATGTCTCCACCAAAGCCTAGCTATAGCAGACCCTGATATTCCAACATAGCTAAAGCACAAGAAAAAGACCTTAAAACCAATTATACGAAGGCGATGGAGGTCCTTAAAGATGAAATGAAGGAATGAATAAATATCTCAAAAAAGCCAGGAAAACACTAACAAACAATTGGAGGCAATGAATAAATCCCTCAAAGAAAGCCAAGAAAATACAAACAAACAGTTGAAGGAAATGAATAGAACTGTTTAAGACCTGAAAATTGAAATAGAAGCAACAAAGAAAACAAAATTGAGGGAATTCTGGAAATGAAAATTTAGGAATTGAGACAGGAACATCAGAGGCAAGCTTCACTCACAAAATACAGGAGATGGAGCAGAGAATCTTGGGCACTGGAGATAAAACAGAAGAAATGGATACATCAGTCAAAGAAAAGTTAAATCTGAAAAATTCCTGACATAAAACCCCAGGGAATTTGGGACAATATGAAAAGACCAAACCTAAGAATAATAGGAATAGAGGAAAGAGAAGACTCTCAGTTCAAAGACCCAGAAAATATTTTCAACAAAATCATAGAATAAAATCTTCTTAACCAAAAGAAGGATGTACCTATAAAGGTACAAGAAGCTTACAGAATGCCCAATAGATTGGACCAGAAAAGAAAGTTTCCTCACCACATAATAATCCCAACACTAAACATACAGAACAAAGAGAAATATTAAAAGTTTCAAGGGAAAAAGACCAAGTAACATATGCAGGCAGATCTATTAGACTTACACACGACGTCTCAATGGAGACTTTAAAAGAAAAAAGGGCCTGAAAAAATGTGTTGCAAACTCCAAGAGACCACAGATACCAGGCTAGACTACTATACCCAGCAAAACTTTCAATCACCATAGATGGAGAAAATAAGATATTCCATGATAAACCTAAATTTAAACAATATCTATCTACAAGTCAAGCCCTACAGAAAGTGCTATTAAAGAAAACTGCTACATAAGGAGATTAATTATATCCATGAAAACATGGGAAATAATCTCACACCAGCAAAACCCAAAGAAGGGAAACACATACACCACTACCAACAATAACAGCAACAACAATAAAATAACAGGAACCAATAGCCATTGGTCATTGATATCTCTCAATATCAATGGTTTCAATTACCCAATGAAAAGGCGCAGACCAACATAATGGATTCAAAACAGGATCCATCCTTCTGCTGCCTATAAGAAACACACATCAACATTAAGGATAGACATTACCTTGGGAGAAAGGGTTGGAAAAAGATATACCAAGAAAATGCATCTAAGAAGCAAGCCAGTGTAGCCATTTGTTTAACAGAATAGCTTCAACGCATAACTAATCAAAAGAGATGGAAACTACATACTTATCAAAGGAAAAATCCACCAAGATGACATTTCAAATCTTAATATCTATGCCTCAAACACAAAGGCATGCGAGTTTTTAAAAGAAACAGTACTACAGTTTGAATCACATATTTATCTTCACAGCTGGTAGTGAGAGACTTCAACACCCCACTCTCAACAATGGACAGGTCCTCCAGACAAAAACTAAACAGAAATACTGTAGTTAGCAGGCATTATAAACCAAGTGGACCCAACAGATGTTCACATAACATTTCATCCAAATACAAAAGAATATACATTCTCAGCTCCTCATGAAACTTTCTCCAAAACTGACCACACATGGTTACAAAGTAAGTCTCAACAAATATAAGAAAGTTGAAATAGCCCTCCTTTTTCTTATCAGATCACCATGGATTAAAGCTGGATATCAACAACAGAAGCAACAGAAAGCTTACAAACTCATGGAAACTCAACAACTCTCTATTGAATGACTCAAGACAGAAATAAAGAAAAAAAAAGACTCTCTAGAATTCAATAAAAATGAATATAAAAGCATACCCAAGCTTATGGGACAGGATGAAAGCAGTGCTAAGTGAAAAGTTCATAGCAGTAAGTGCCTACATGAAAAGTTGGAGAGACCTCAGACTAGCAATTTATCAGCACACCTGAAACAACACAGCACACTTCTAGAACAAAAATAAGTAATCACAACCAAGAGGAGTAGATGGCAAGAAATAATCAAACTGAAGGTTGAAATCAATAAAATAGAAACAAAGAGAACAATACAAAGAATCAATGAAGCAAAGAGTTAGTTCTTTGATAAAATCAACAAGATAATCAAACTCTTATACAAATGAACTAAGGGACACAGAGAGAATATCCAAATTAACAAAATCAGAAATAAAAAAGGGGAAGGGGAGACATAACAACAGATACCAAGGGAATCTAGAGAATCATAAAGACAAACTTTAAAAACATGTACTTTACCGAATTGCAAAATCCAAAAGAAATGGATAATTTTCTTAATAGGTATCACTTACCAAGGTTAAATCAAGATCAGATAAACAAGTTATAGATCTATAACCCCTAGTGAAATAGAAGCAGTCATTAAATGTCTCCCAATCAAAAAAAAAATCTCAGGGTCAGATGGTTTTAGTGTAGAATTCTACCAGACTTTCAAAGAAGAGTTAATACTAATACTCCTCAAGTTATTATCCAAAATAAAAACATAAGGAATATTGCCATATTCATTTTATGAAGCCACAGTTACCTGTAAACATAATTTTTCATCGGGACTACCAGTCTGCAAATAGTGACACAGAAACTTATTAATGATGAAAGCTTGGTCTTTGGCTTAGGCTTGTTTCAACTAGCTTTTATAACTTAAGTTAACCCATTTACATTAATCTACGTTCTGTCACATGGCATTACCTCTCTTTCATCTTGCACCTCCTGTTTCCTTTCCATGTCTCCTGTCTTCTCCTATCCCCAGTTCCTCTTCTTCTCCACTCCCCAAGAAATCCTGCTTATACCGCCTACCTAGAAATGGGCCATTCAGGTCTTTATTAAACCAATCCACAACAATATATCTTCACACAGTGTACAAATATCCCACAACAGTTACCCTGATACCCAAACCACATAAAGACTCAAGAAGGAAAGAGAATTATAGACCAATTATCCTTATGAATATAGATGCAAAAATACCCAATAAAATATTTTCAAACTCAATCCAAGAACACACCAAAAAAATTATCCACCATGGCCAAGTAGGCTTTAATCTCAGAGATTCAGGGATGGTTCAGTATTCAAAGTTCAGTTAATGTAATCCACCATATAAACAAGCTGAATGGAAAAAAACACACATCATCTCATTAGATCCAGAGACGGTCTTTGACAAATACAATAGCCTTTCATAATAAAATATTCTGAGAAATTAGGGATACAAGGGACATATATAAAGATAATAAAAGCAAATTATAGCAAATTATAGCAAACCTTTTGCCCACATCAAACTGAATGGAGAGAACACAAAGTAATTTCATTAAAATTAGAAACAAGACAAAGCTGTCCGCTTTCTCCATGTTTATTCAATTTAATACTTAAAGTTTTAGCTAGAGCAAAAGACAACAGAAAGAGATCAAGGTGATACAAATTGAAAAGGAAGAAGTCAAAGCATTGTTATCCATAAATGTTATCATAGTATATAAAAGTAGCCCTAAATATAAAACCAGGGAACCCCTATGCCTGATAAGCACGTTCAGTGAAGTGGCAGAATACAATAGGTTAAATAATAAAACCATCAGTAGCCCTCCTCTATACAAGTGACAAACCGACAGAAAAAAAAATCAAGAAACAACACCTTTCACAATAGCCTCAAATAATATAAAATACCTCTGGGGTAAATCTAACCAAGCAAGTGAAAGACCTGTGGGATAAAATCTTCAAGTCTTTGAAGAAACAGATTGAAGATCTTAGAAGAAGGAAGGATCTCCCACGCTCCTGTATTGGTAGGATTAGCATAGTAAAAAAGATCATCCTATCAAAAGCAATCTACAGATTCAATGCATTTTCCATCAAAATTCTAACACAGTTCTTCAGAGACGTTGAAAGAATAAGGCTCAACTTTATATGAAAAACAAAAAACTCAAGATAGCTAAAACTATCCTATACAATAAGAGAACTTTCAGAGGTATCACCATTCCTGATGTTAAGCTCTACTACAGAGCTATGGTAATAAAAACTGCATGATATTGGCATAAAAACAGACAGTAGATCAATGGAATCAAATTGAAGACCCAGATGTAAATTCACACACCTATCAAAACTTGAGGTTTTGATAAAGAAGCCAGAAATATATACAAAGGAAGAAAGAAAGCATCTTTATTAAACTGGATGTCTGTCTATAGAAGTATGCAAATAAATCCATATCTATCACCCTAAACAAAACTCAAGTCCAAGTGGATCAAAGACCTCAACATAAACCCAGATACACTGAACCTGATAGAAAAGAAAGGGGGAAATAGCCTTGAATATGTTGGCACAGGAGACTTCCTGATCAGAACACCATTAGCAAGGCACTATGATCAACAATTAATAAATTGCACTTCATGAAACTAAAACCTTTTGTAAGGCAAAGGGCACTGTCAATAGGCCAAAAGGCAGCCCACAGAATGGGAGAAGATTTTTACCTACTCCACATCTGACAGGTAGCTAATATCCAAAATATATAAAGAACTCAAGAAACTAGACATCAACAAACTAAATAATCCAATTAAAAATGAGGTACAGATATAAATAGAGAATTCTCAACAAAGAAAATTCAAATGATGAGAAATTCTTAAAGAAATTTTCAACATCCTTAGTCATCAGGGAAATGCAAATCAAAACAACTTTGAGATCCTATCTTACGTCTGTCAGAGTGGCTAAGATAAAAACACAAGTGATGGCTCATGCTGGTGAGGATGTGGAGCAAGGGGAGCACTCCTCTACTGCTGGTGGGAGTGCAAACTTGTACAGCTACTTTGGAACTCAATATGACTGCTTCTTGAAAAATTGGAAATCAATATATCTGAAGACCCAGCTATACCACTCTTGGGCCTATACCCAAATGACCTTCCATCATACCACAAGGACACTTGCTCAACTATGTTCTTTGCAGCTTTGTTTGTAATAGACGGAAACTGGCAATCACCTAGTTGTCTCTCAAACTAACAATTGATAAAGAAAATGTGGTACATTTACATAATGGAGTATTACTCAGCTATTAAAAATAATGACAGCATGAAATTTGCAGGCAAATGGATGGAACTGAAAAAAATCATCCTGAGTTGAGGTAACTCAGACCCAGAAAGACAAAGATATGATATGTATTCACTTAAAAGGGGATATTAGCTGTTAAATAAATAATAACCAAGCTTTAATCTGTAGACCTAGAGAGGTTAGGCCAAGAGGACGGGTGTGGGGGGGAACACACGTATCTCTTCAGGAAGGGGAAATAGAATTGATTTTTTTCTGGTTGACTGGGGATGGGTGGAGATAGGAGCAGGAGGGATCAGGTTTGGGAAGAAGATGGGATGGAAGGAGAGAGTAAATAAAGAGATAGATGACTAGAATTGGGGGGCATTTGGGGTGTAGTGTGGAAACTTTTGGAATCTAGGGAGGTGAATGAGTACTGCTAGTAATGGGGGATACAGAGTCTCAACTGGGCCATCTCTTACAGCCAGGTAAGGCTTCTAGTGGAGGGACTGGGTTCCATTGATTTCAGTTGTTGGACTAGGGCGGGGAGTTCCCATGGAAAACCTCAAACAACCCCGGCTGTTGCCAAGACAATGGATTGCTCTCCGCAAACCGAGAGCAGGGCCCTATTGCCAAGGACAACACCTACACTACTCACTGGACTTGTAGAAGTTGAGCTGGTGCCTATAAGGAGCCTTTAGTCCTATGTTTTATTCTCACTGGAGCAGGAAAGCATTCTGCAGGGCTACTGAAAGAGAAATGTGGACACCTACCTAGCCACAGAAACTTACATTTGTCCTGTGGGCAAAATATGCGAGTACAATCAATGGTGGCAGAGAACTTGCGGGAGTAGCCAACCAGTATTTGATTTTACTTAAGGGTTACTCCATGAGAAGCAACCCATATTCGATACTGCTTGGGTAACCAAAACCCAGAGACTAGATAGCCCAGAGACCTATGGCGAAACCAAATAGGACTGGTTCTTACAAAATCAATAAAATGATTCCTAACGATATTCTGCTACACTCCCAGATCAATGCCTTATCCAGTCATTATCAGAGAGGCTTCCCCAGGCAGCAGATGAGAACAGATGCAGAGACCCACAGCCAGACATTATGCAGAGAGAGTCTAAATTGGATGTTTCCATCAAATCTGTCCCCTCAGAGCTCAGGGAATTCTGTGAAGGAGGGAGTGGAAAGATTGCAAGAGTCAGAAGGGATGGGAAACAGCAGGAGAACAAGGCCCTCTGAATCAGCTGAGCAGGGCACATTTGAGCTCACAGAGACTGAAGCAGCAAGCACAGGCCTACACGGGTCCACACCATTCCTCTGCATTTATGTTACTGCTATTATCTTAGTAATTTTATGGGACTCCCAACTATGAGCCTGACCTTTCCTAACGAAACAGAGAAAGGGAATGGATCCGGAGGGAAGCTGAGGTGGAAAGGAACTGGGAGGGAGAAGTCAAGGTAGGGGAAACTAAAATCAGGATCTTATTTTTAATTTAAAAACTGAATAAGTGAAATAAGCCCCAGATCTTTATCATTTAGGACAGGTGCAAGGCATAAACGGGTTAGGAAAGTCCCGTCCAGGTCAGAACTGGGTGACCTTTGTCAGTCATCCAGTGAGATCTCAGAGTGACTTGGTCTAAAGAAACTACCTCTTAGGGATGATTCAGCCTTCGCATATAATTAAACTGCCTGAATTCAATTTGGGAGCACGTGATAGACCATGACTTTTGGGTTTGTGCACATGCCATGTACCTCCAAATTTAGCTACTCTATAATTGCCATCTTAGCCCCAAACTTAGGGTAAAATTTGAGACAATCACTTTCGCATTACCTAGAGTTAACAGCTTAAAGCTCCATCCGACTGTGCCCAGCAGCACTTAGAAAACTCAGCTACTTTGCAGCAAAAAAATGTATTTGTTTCTATTAATTTTTTTCACCTCACATTTCGTATAGATTTTCCTTTTATTGAAAGTAGATTCTTTTTTCATACAATATATCCTGATCACAGGTTCCCCACCCTCTACTCCTCCCAGGTCCTCCCCACCTCCTCTCCTTTCTGGATCTACTCTCTCCTGCCACTCAGAAAAGAACAGGCTTTTAAGAGATAACAACCAAACATGACAAAATAAAGCATAGATCCAGAGAGGTTAGGTACAGGGGAAGGGACTGGGAGGGGGTACATGGATCTTCCTGGGAGGCAGAAATAGAATATATATATATATAAACCCATGGGTGATTTTGAACAACACACATTGGTCATTTGGAAAACATTAGTTTACCAAGTGTATCCAGCTCTCCTAATTGATGATGTTTTTCATTGAACATTTCAAGAAATTGCATTCATTATGACAATCAGTGCCGACCCACTCATGAGGAGATTGTTTGAAGCTTTAATCTCCACTCAGAAAACTGAATTTCTCTGTTGGCAGCAAATACTGACAGCTGCTTTTCTGGAAATGACTGGCTCGCTTCATTCATCTTCAGTAAAATGTCTGCCAAATATCCAGCTAGGAATGATCATAATCTGTTGGTGTTCATTCAGCTAAAACTGGTGCTCCTTGAAAAACTCAGCTATTTCAGCTGGCAACTCAAATGATTTCACCAGCATGTTCCCCCGAGACAGCGCAGGACAGCGCTAGGAAGCAGAATGCTTTACCACACTCGCCATCCTGTTCCACAAAATACAAAAGGCACACATTCAATGACAAAATAAAGTGAACATTCTCCTAATTCCATCAGGCATGAAGTTCTTTCTTGACATTCATGGAAGACCCGAGTTTGGTCTTCAGAACCTATTTAAAAGATGCTAAGTGTAGTAGCCAAGCTTACATTTACACTGTACATGCTTACATATAATCCCAGTGCTGAGGAGGCCAAGCTAGGTGAATGTCTGTGGCTCAGTGGCCATCAATATGACCTAATTATTGAGCGCCAGACCATGAGAGACCATTGTCTCAAAGAAGGTGGACTGCTTTTATGAGTATGACACCGAAGGTGGTCCTCTGGCCTCTACACACACCAGCACACAGACACATAAATACATGTAATAAAAAATATGTTCTAAAATCCAAGTAGCTTTCAACAGTATTTTTAAATGTGTATAGGTGTTTTGCCTATATGTATAGCTGTGAATTAGTTGAGTGCCTATGCCCAATGAGGCTTCAAGGTGGGTGATAGATCATCTGCAACTGTAGTTATAGACAATCGTGAAGGGCAGGCGAGCTCTGGGACTTGAACCTGGGTCCTCTAGAAAAGCAGCCTTAACCACTGAGCCATCTCGCCAACCCCACAAGCTTTTTAAGTGTTCAAAAATTTCTATTTATTATTATTCTCCAGTGAAGAGCACAATGACCACTAAAGAGCTTCGTGTTCCTGTTAGATTCCTACTTAGTTTTCAGCAGCTTGACCTATTCCAAATTTCATACCTTCAGTGTAAACATGAATGTAATACAGCAATGGAAATATCACTGTAGGCACCCTGAAGGTCTTGGGGGCCTCTGGCATCATTGGGTCTCATTTGGGAAGTCACTACTCTAGAGACGTGGACTTTTCCTCTGTCCCTGAACAATAGAGGCACACAAATCTGTGTCCACAATGATCAGGACAGGAATGGTGCTCAGTTCTAAATACTTCCTGAGTACATGTCTTCATGTACACACTGACATTTACTGAGCAGTTTTTAAGCTCAGTAAATGACAGTCACAAGAATGTGAATAGGTCGAAAAGCTTAATGACACCCACAGTCTCCTGAATTGGATGGATTTAGTGATTCAGAATTCATTTGAGAGCATCCATCAGTGTGTATCCACCAGCCAGGACTCTCAGCTGGCCCTCTCTGAACTCATTTTATGTAGCACAGAAGCCAGCACCTTAAATCCACCATAAAGACTATATTAAGGGGTGTGCACTGTAGGCATCAGGGAAGTGGTGAGCGTTAGAAGCTGGTATTTATCTCCTGCTTCCTGAAGTATTGGCTCAAACCACTGAGGTCCTCAGTTCACCTCTAAATTCTACAAGAATGACTCTTCCAACCTGTTTACTTGAGTTTACACTCATCCTAAATGCAGCAGATTTCCCCAAGGGTCTACAACCCTGCATGCTTTAATTCTAGGGAACCTCTCCGTGATTTAGATAGGCCTTGAAACACCTGTCACTTCCTCGGACATCTTTACTACAGGCCATTTATTTTTGAAAGCTGTTGTAAGTGGGATTACTTTCTTGATTTTTTTTTCTCTCATCATGTTCATCATTATTATACAGAAAACTACTGATTTTTGTATGTTGATGTTTGTATCCTGCTACTTTGCAGAAAGTGTTTGTCGGCTTTAGGCATATTCTGGTGGACTTGATGGAGGCTATTAAATAAAGAATTATATTGTCTACAAATTGGGATAATTGATTTCTCCTTTTCCTATCTGTACCCCTTCCTTTCTTTCCCTGTTTTATTACTATAGTCAAATCTTGGATCACTATATCGAGTAAGACTAGTGCGAAAGGGTACCCTGCCTCATTCCTGATTTTAGGTGAAATACTTTCAAATTCCCCCATTCATAATATTGGCAATAGGTTTGTCATCAGCAGATTCTATGATGGTGAGTTATGCTCCCCTTATTTCTAGTTTCTTCAGGACATTTAGACAGATGGGATGTTGGACTTTGTCAAAGGTCTTCCTATTGACATGATCACGTGATTTCTGCCCTTGAGTCTATTTATTTGATGAACTATATTTATTGACTTGCATATGTTAAACTATCCTCAAAACCTTGAAATGAAGTCAACCATAGCATGGAGAATGGTCTTTTTAATGTACAGCTGAATTCAGTTTGCTTACTTTATGGAGAATTTCTGTGTTCACATTCATCAGGGTTATTGGCTCGCAGTTTTGTTGTTTTGGCTTTATCTGGCTCCATAAAATGAGTTTGGGAACATTCCTTTCCTTTCTTTTTTATGGAACAGTTTGAGGAGGTTGTCATAGTTATTTGAAGGTCTGGTAAAATTCAATAGTGAATTCATCTGGGCTTAGACATTTTTTGATTGGAAATATTTTTTTTACTGCTTTAATCTCATTGCTTATAACAATATTTGAGTTGGTTTAATTTTGGCAGGTGCTGTATGTCTAGGAATTTATCTGTATTTTTTAGATATTGAAAGTTTTTAGATATTGAAAGTTTTTGAATATATGTTTCCAAGCTATCCCCTGATGATCCTCTGAAGTTCATTGGGATCTGTTGCAAGTCTCCCCTTTATCTTTAATCTGATTATTTTTTGTCTTCTCTCACTCTCTTTGGTTTAGCTAAGACTTGAATAATTCTGTTTATCTTTGTGAAGAAAGCACCTCTTCGTTTCATTGACTCTTGGTATATTGTTAATTTCCACCTTTTTAGTTTTTGCCCTGATTCTTATCATTTCTGTCCATTCAGTGATTTGGGGTTTGGCTTATTCTTGTTATTATAAGAGCCTATGGTGCATCATTAAATTATATGGGACAACTTATAGCATTTATAGTTATATATATATATAATATAACATATAGCATATAACACATATGTAATGTATAATATACAATAATATATATATATGACTATATATTATATGACTTAGAATGGCTTTCATTGTAAGCCATAGGTTTTGGTGAGTTATTTTCATTTTATTTGATTCTAGGAATTAAAAAATTTCTCCTTGAATTATTCAGTGACCCACTCATCTTGCAATAGCATACTTTTCAATCTACATGAGTTTTATAGTTTCTATATGTGTTATTTCTACTTGATAGATTGACTTCCATCTTTTGATTCTTAGTCTATGGGTATGTTTGACCACATGGTGTGTTTCATGGAGAGAACAGGTAGTTGGATCTTGTCTTTTAATCTGGTCAGCGGGTCATTGCCTTCTACTAGAGCTGGGATCATTTACATTTAAGGTTATTATTGATTGTTTCTAATTACTATAATTTTTTGGTTAGGTATATTTTTTAATTACCTGGGTTTTGTTTATTCTTTTCTTCTTCCCTATTAATATCAGGGGTTTTCTAGCTTACTGTGTTGGGCATGTACTACTAAAGAATTTGTACCTAGAGGTTTAGGGAGAGCAGAAAACACAAAGTCCCCTGTAAACAAAGCTCTGCTCTTGGACTTTGCAGCTCATTTTTACACAATCGGGTTCCTTTCGAGGTGGTGCATTGTCACTACCCCTCTAAGTCACACTGACAAAATGCAGTTCCTTTGCACTGCTGGTGACCTGTCTGTTAGAGAGATCACTGTCCCCCTGAAACCTGCAAGGAACTTGAAGCTTGTGAGGGTCGTGGGTTTTTGCCAAGGGCAGTACTGCCAGGTTTTGCTTTTTTTTTCCACCAGGGCCTGTCTGACCTTTAGGATGAAGCTTCTGCTTCTCCTCCTGAAGTCAGGCCCTTGAGTGGCTGAAACTCAGTTCAGCCTGGCTTCCCTCCTGTTGAGCGTGTAGTTTGTCTTGTATCCAGTACTTTGTGTCTGTTCTAGCATTCCCTCTGAGAATTTCCAAAAGGGCCTCTTCTTTCTGTCTCTGGAGCAGTCTGTTCTCCTCATTCCGAATCTTTCCTCTGTCACAGGGAGGTAGCTAGAAGTCTACCATCTTACCCAGATTCGCATTTTATCAAGATCCCAAGGTGCCTGGCATTCACATTTTATGAGAAACCCCACTTCTCACACTCTCTTTGGGTGGTTTTTAAAATTCTAAATGCTAGGATGAGCTTGAGAACTAGGAGCTGAGCTGTCCAACAGCATGCAGATCTGTCCACGCAGCAATGGTATCCCTCAGGGTTACCAGGGCACTGCTGCATGGAGCCAATCGCTGAATTCAGGTCAGATGGTCAGATCATTTACAGCTGACAAGCACCCCGCTCAGTATCAGGGAGTTGAACACACACACACACACACACACACACA
>LOEQ01000836.1:74212-87424 GCA_001685075.1 Bramus lutescens | reverse complement strand
CTCTATGTGATAAAACCTTCCTCTCTCCCAAACCTAATTTCTCTGTGGAGTCTTCCTAATCTCTTGATGACCTAATGAATGAAGAACCTTGTCCTCTGGATGCTTCCAGCATGTAGGGAATGACATCACTGGAGTGCTTATGACAAGGGCCTGCCCTGGACTCACGCCCCATTATCATACAAACTCATTAAAGCCTTAATCACCAGAGGCTCAGAACATGCTTCCATGTGTGTACAGCTCATCTTAAACAAAGGTTTTCACCCCATGTCGGCTAATCACCTTTCCCAGGTTAATGTTTAAACTCTCTCTTCTGATAGTTACCAGTCAGATTGGATGGGATCTATTCTAAAACCTTGTCTTAGAGCAGCGGTTCTCAACCTGGGGGTTGTGAGCCTTCGGGGAGTTAAGCAACCCTTTCACAGGGGTCGCCTAAGACCATTGGAAAACACAAGTACTTACATTATGATTCATCACAGTATCAAAATTGCAATTGTGAAGTAGCAACAAAACTAATTTTATTATTGGGGGTGACCGCAACATGACCCAATGTCAGCTTCCAGTCTATGCATGCAAGTACATGCATGTCCACCTTCCTAGGCATGTATAAATACACACACACACACACACACACACAAACACACACACACACACACATGCAAAGAGCAAAACCCTAGGTCTTCAGTGATCAGTACTAGTGATCATTACAAAAGCAATTCCTCTGCATCCCCTGTCATAAGCCAGGGAAGAATGGATGGTTTCAGACTTGATTTAGGAGGAAGGATATTTAGTTTCAAGAATTCAGTAAGGTCACAAACCAGGGAATGTTCCATCTCACTCTCACATCAACTCACTACCAAGGGCCTGAGCTGATAATGTCACTAGAATTGCTATCAGCAGAGGCTGGGTCTTGGAAGCCCTAGACTCAGCCACTTGTCCTCAATAGAAAGGTGTGTGCAATGAGGAGCCAGACGATTTATTCAAATGTGACCACATGGGGAAGAGGAACAAATACAGACACCCGTGACATTCTCCCCTCAAGACAAGTCCATCTTCAGGGTCTTGACATGAGGCTTAGGTTTAAGTGGAGCAGGAGAAGTTCATGTAACTAAGCAGTTCTGGTTAGGGTGTGTTTCCACCTCTCATTGATCCATGATTGTCTAGGCACCAATCTGTCCTGCAAGGTAATCTAACAGATTGCTAGAATCCTGTAAAATCTTTCTGTGAGAAAAGTTCTTTATCTGCCTGACAAGGATTTTCAGATTTTTCCTTCTCCCAGCATGAGATTCCTGGGGAAATTCCAGTTAATTAGAGACTGTGTCTCCAAATCTTATAAATCTTATAGAGAGAGGGCCCAAGTCATCTTTTTAAAAAGTGTCTTTGCTCCTGCCAGGACAGTTCCAAAGAATCTGATTGCTGAAGTCCTGTCCTATTACTTCTGATATCTGTATCACTGTCTGAAGCCTATAGCATGCCCAGGAGCCAGGCCTTTTGCATATATTATTGTCTTTAATTCCTTCATCAAGGGCTCAAAGGACATGCCTGGGGCCAAACCTAGGAAACAGAAGGGATGGGATTTGAACCGGACTGTGCTTTTGTTTCTGTACAGACTTGCTTCCTGGGGCAGAGCCTAGCCTATCCTCATCTCTGTGCTGAGCCAGCTTGTTACAAGGCTCAAGGAGGCTGAGGTACCTGGGAGATGTGTGTGTGTTGATTCCAGAGAACTGGGAAATGTTCTGAGATCTTTGCATTCAAAGCCTCATTGGGCACAGGAGCAACAATGGACCACTGTCCATTCCTTCTTTCCCCTATTGGATAAGGAGAAGAGTTTAAAATTAAGACTTGGGTATGTTTAAAAGACTAAATTAGTTGGGTAGAGTGGCCAGGAGAGTTTCTTGCAGAATAAGAGGCCAGGAAGAATGACAGAAACTTAGCTAAGTCTAATCTCACATATGTGAAATTCACCTTATCACCACTACTTGCTTCCTTTCATGCCCCCCANCAGGAGAGTTTCTTGCAGAATAAGAGGCCAGGAAGAATGACAGAAACTTAGCTAAGTCTAATCTCACATATGTGAAATTCACCTTATCACCACTACTTGCTTCCTTTCATGCCCCCCATGACTGTTGCTACATCCCCCATAACCAACAAAATCCACTGCCAACACATGATGACGATAATGACATCCTCTCAACCTTCCCATGAAGGCCAGTGTCCTTAGCCTTTTTACTCAGCACTAGGACACAAATGTCTGTTTCTACTGTCATAGCCAGCTGTCCCATCCCTTCACTACCACTCTGAGACCATCAAGGCCCCTTCTGCCACACGATCATCATCTATTACTTCCATTACCACCTCCAGCACACTGTGGCGACTACAAACATCACCAATATCCACTACCACCCCCATCACATCTGCCACTCTGGAAAATCCATTTTGAAAATTCTACCACTTTGTTTGTACATTTAAATATGAATTTCAGATGTCCTTTTAGACCAAACACGGTGTTTGCTTTCTCCTCCCCACTCCCCTTTCCACTGTCTGGATCTAAGAGCTCTGTCTATGTCTGTCTCCACACCAAGCTCGAGATCCTCTTCTGCCTTCCCTTGCTTCTGTCTCTGTATACATCCTCAAACATGGAGTTTCTTTTTCAGTCCTGTAAAGGAACCTGGTTATTCCTCTGCAATCAAGGGTCCAAGTGTCTCTTGGCACTCTGAGACTGTTAACCTTTCCACCTGGCTGCAACAACCACACATGGCAGACTTTATCACTGATAATACCTTGGAGTATCTCATGTGTACCAGCTCATCATCCACTGCAGGAGGCAGGTGAAGGGTTTAACTTTCCCATTTTCACAGCTGAATTTAGGTCTCAGTTTTCTGGGAGGGGCAAATAGGTATCTCACCCAACAAAGGACCATTTATCAACAAATTACATTCAGGGATAAGGGAAAGAACCCGAATAAGGCCTGAGGCAGTCCCACAATGTCTTAAGGACAGTTCCTGCAACACCCTTGAAAATTACCCAAGTATGCCCAAAGATAAAACCTCGGCTAATTAAAAGTGTTTTAATGTAACTGCTGCTTGCTTAACCAATTGTGTTTGAGATGACCTAACTGTCCCTGAAATCCCCCTAACTATGCTTTAAAAGGAGCCTGCATGCTCTGCTACAGGTGAATGAACCCTGCTTATGCTGGCTTTCTGCAGAATAAACGCTCTTTGCTTTTACATACTATTTGAGTTCGGGGACTTCTGCCAGTGTTTTCTCAGACCTTTCACAGGTGGGCAATCAGGTGACCAAGCATTCTTCCTAGTTCCTACATCACTATTGTAACTCGCTGGTGGAGGTGACTATAGCTGATTGCCAGAACCATTTTGTGGTAGGGGCTGCTAGTTGATCGCTGAGGGAGAGCAAAGCCTCAGGGGTAAGGTGCCCTTTCCATTCTGTTCCTTCTAGAAGCAGCAGCATCTTCTACTTCAGTTTCAAAGCCTGGTGGCCTTTGGGGGGTGGGGGGCAGACAAAACCTTCTGTGCCTCTTCAGGCATGAGTCATTGGCCTTTTTGTGATTGTCCCCTGTTTTAAGAACATGGTAATTATGGAATCTGGGAGCACAGCTGTCCTTGGGGTATGCCTCAAACCATCTGGTCCCCAAGATGTTCCCAAGTTACTTTTGTACCCAGTGGGCTTTTGTGATTGCCTCGCGATTTCACCTGAGCACCCCATTGACTGCCTGCTCATTGTCCTCCATTGTGTCTTTGGCTTGTTCTTCCTCATTATATGCTGGACTAGACAGGCCTGTCTGATGGTGTTGAGGTCATTGCATTAGGCAATATCCCAGGAACAATGATCATAGTGATATTTTTAGAGGCGGCCACATGAGGCTATGGAAATAGGACTCTGTTCAGTATTCATGCCTGGGATTCAGATCTGGGCTCATGAGCTGGTAAGTGTCCTGAGCCCGAAGGGCGTCCATTTCCCATGAGCCCAGTGAGCATAATGGTACCACCTAGAGAATTATGGTGATTAAATGAAACAACAAAGTCTTTGATTTAGAGCAATTCCACAGCACTTACTAGATCCTTCTTTTTTTTTTTTTTNTTTTAAAAAAGTCAATTTACTTCCCACTCCTCTTGAGCTTTTATTATAGCATCTTGATTGGAGAGAATTAAAGTGCAGTTGAGATTGCTTTCATGAGAAAGTAAGGGACAATATTTCTCAAGTAATTACCTCTGAAGGAGAGCTTACCTAGGAAGAAGGATATTTACATGAGAGGTGACTTAGGCTCCCGGTGATTGATGCCTCCTGTATCTCTCATTCTGGGGGAGGGTTCCAGATGTGGTCTCTAGGCTCTGTGTGGCTCTCTCTACAGGGGAGACCACCTGCTATCCTGCCCATACCCCTCAGATAGCTCTCAGGACAAGGAGCCAGCAGACTAAGCAGCTCTGGACACACCACTCTCAATTGGGGAGATACCACTGTCTCTGGTGTCTCTGAGATCTAGGTTGAATTCTTTCCATATTCCCAGACGGCTCTCCAGTATTGACAAGTCAATTCTCTCATTGTACCTCAGTTTCTTTATCTCCAAATGGATTTGACAAGCCCTACTTATCTCCAAGATAATTGAAATGAAAAAGAAGCCAAGACCTGATTCCAAATTGCTTTGTAATGAAGGGGTGAATTGCAGTAGATAAAGGAAAAACCCAGGGGCAGGACTTCAGACATCCTTTGGTGGTTCTATTACCAGCATAAGTGGCTCCATCCCATGGTGCTTGCTGCCTTCATAATTAGACTGGTTTCTTTCATTTATCACATGTATAGGGGGTTTCTCAGAACCAACCTATGTCATCTTGAATTAGACCCTTCAGGCTAACGTAGCTACCCCTGGGTTAACCCCTATAACCAGATGATTTTCTCCCCACTCTGAAGGTGCACCAGCATTACTCAAGGCGTCTGCTAAGCATTGAGGGATGTGTGAGAAAACAGACAATGTTGGGAAAAACAATTATCAGAGTGGAGATTTTAAAGGACTAAGAAACTGCCATAATACTTCAGCTGACTTCTGAGTATTGATGGACTCTGGCAGGTGGAAATGCAAGATGTCCCAACATCATGAGCAGAACTATCCCTCTTGATACACACCAAATCTAGCTCCTGACCATTACTCACCTCTGATTATCTGTACTATTATCCACTACCTGCCTGGCACTATTATTAATTTATATGGCTGGGTCAATAATGATCCTGCTTGCTTATTCATTTTCTAACCCCCAAATCTGGAACTGTTACTTGCATGGATCGTAAAAAGACTTTTCAAATATTAGCCTAAAGATTTTCAGATTATGGAGGTGGGCCCTAAATGTAATTTCAGTATCCTCCTAAGAGTGATATGGAGAAAGTGAACGGTGCTGAAAGCAGAGTTTGAAGTGTTATATTTTGAAGCTGATTGGACACAAGTCAAGAAACACATGACTGCTAGAAGATTCCAAAGTCAAAGAGGCCAATTGTATCTGCTCACAGTCTCCAGAAGAAATCGATCCTACTAATACCTTTGGTTCAATAATTTGGATTCCAGACTCCAATCTTTAGAACAAAACAGAATGGATCTGTATTATTTAAGCCACCATACTGTGTTGTTTTCTCATAGCAGCTATAGGAAAGTTATTCAATATAAGTGAGCTAGTTGCTCAGCCAAGTGTTTTCTATTATTTTACAGAGCACTCACAATGATGGTTGGTATTTGTGGGAGTCAATCTTTATTGTCATTGACTGGATTTGGAATCACTGGGTTTAGACTTGGGAGGCACAGTTCTGTCATTTATAGAAAGGCTTATCTGAAGGAAGAGCGACTCACTCCTCCCTCAATGTGGGTGGCAGCAACATGTGAGGTCCCAGATCTAATTAAAGGGAAAAGGAGACAACCAACAAAATGCCAGCCTTTCCCCTCTCTCTGCTTCTTCACCCATCTTGACCTCCTGACAATGGGAAACTGACCCCTCTGAACCTCAGCCCAAACAAACCCTTCCCCCTCTTAAGTAGTGTCTGTCAGGTGTTTTGTCACATGCAGAAGAAAAGTAACAAACACAATGGTAATTATTATCATTAGTGCTTAATTCATAAACGCTCAAACAGAATAGAAAAGACGTGGCACGGTTTTCGGAACACGTATCCTTCAGATGTGGGACGAAGCTAGGGAGTACAGACACAGGAGGGTGGGAACAGGAACTACCACACAGGGTTTTCCACTGAGAGAACATTTCCTGCTCTTTTCCTCCTCTCCTGGCACCTGGTTGTCAGTCTGGGGCTTCATCAACAGATCAGGTTTCCACTGTTTGGAACTTCATCCTTATGCCTGGCTCTGTCCTGCTGGTGAGCACCACTGCCCCCCTCCTCCCTGCCTTTCTCACCTCAGTGAGTAAGCAGTGTTTCCTCTGCCTTGTCTCTATAGTCTCTTATCTAAAGCAGTCACTGGAATCTGTTAGTTCCTGTGGTTGACTGTTTTATTGGCCTCGTTAAAGGCAATGTAGTCAGGCAAGTTGTCTTGGTTAGGAAGTTACTGTCGCTGTAATGTGAAGCACCATTAATAAAAACTCAGGGACAGAAATTGGGGTTCAACCTGAAGACCAGAAAAGCAAAGCAGCCAGCCACTAGCTCTTACCTCAACCTCAGTCCTAAAATGGTTATCGTGCCTCCAGGAATCTCAGAATGAGAATGAGTCTGAGAGCTGTCTCTTCCCATTTTATAATCTTCCCTAGGGTTGGGATTAAAAGTGTGCACCACTGGGATTAAAGGCATGCACTGCCCGGTTTCTATGGCAACTAGTGTGTCTACAGGGCTTAAAGGTGTGTGTTATCACTTCCTGGCTGGTTGTAAAGCTGACCAGTGGGGCTGTTTTACTCTCTGATATTCAGGCAGGCTTTACTTATTAAAATACAAATAAAATAGCGCTACAGCGATGAAACACCCTGACCAGAAGCAAGCTGTGGAGGAAAGGGCTTATTTGGTTTGCTCTTCCACATCACAGTTCCTCATTGTAGGAAGTCAGGACAGGAACTGAAACAGGGCAGGAACCTGGAGGCAGGAACTGATACCAAGACCACGGAAGGGAGCTGTTTACTGTCCTGTTACAGTAATCATGGCCTGCTTAGCCTGCTTTCAATAGAACACAAGACTACCAACCTAGGGATGTCCCTACCCACAATGAGCTAGGCTCTCCCACATCAGTCACTAATTAAGAAAATGCCCTATAGGCCTGCGTATAACCTGGTCTTAAGGAGGAATTTTCTTAATTAAGGTCCTCTCCTCTCAGATGACTTCAGCGTGTGTCCAGTTGACATAAAACTATCCAGCAGACAAGTGTAACAATTCCACAAGTACAACAATTGCAGGCAACCTGACAATTACTGAGATCCATAGCCACTCTGGGAAGCAACCATCTAATTATCCCCATTCTACAGATGTAAAGGTATAGACCAAGTGAGTCCTGGAGCATTGTTCAACTGACTTTGGTTGAAACCAGTCATGGGGGTGGTAGAAGTTGGATCCAAACCTGGGCAGTCAAACCTGGATACGTGTGATCTTAGACCACTGTGCTTTTGTAAGTTGGTTTAAAGGCAGAGTGAAAACCAATGTACTCCCAGAGAGCAGAAAGGAGGTCGTTTGAGCACAAGCAGTGTCTGAGAAGTGAGGAATTTATAGCCAGGAGACTGGTGGGCAGAACAAATTGAAAGCAAGCAAGCAGTGTGGCCTACCTGCTTGGGTGCTGTATTTGGGGAGGGGGGCTCAGTCACCTGTTGTCTGAGAAGTTAGTGTTTCCTCTTGCAAATATGCAGGAGCTGGGCATAAAACTGCCTTATAAGTTTGGATTCTGAGTTTTATCCAAGGCTCTGACACTGCACCACCCAAACCAGAGAATATTTTGAATTCACTATATCTTGATTTAATGCCAATATTTCCCTTACCGAGGACACCTATAAATATCTTCACATGGTGAACTGTCTGTTTCAAAACATCATCCAGTACAGTGAACTTACTAAGCTGCAGTTTTTGCTTTTGTATATGAATTACTTAGCTTGCTAAGTGGAGCAGGTAGGTTTCCTGACGGAAGTAAAATAGGCTGTTTTGGTGAGAATATGTAGGATATACTTGCTAATCTTTCTCAGGTATTACAAGTAGCTGAAGTGACTTTATTACTTTCATCATGGCCCCCTGTTTAGGAAATGCTAATAAATTAAAGGAAGAAAAGAAGACAGGGCTTGAATAATCTTTATCTCTTTACCTATTGAGTATATATATCAAATACGCATAGGGCATAAAGTAGTGGAGGGAAATATCTGTCTGTGAATTTGGGGTTTTGTGTCCAGCTGGACTGGCTACACTACCTAGTTATCAAATCATACACTAATCTAGGTTAATATCTTTCAAATAAACTTAGATACCACAGTGTATAACCAGATAAGAAGGCTTTTAAGATCTTTCTGAATTCATAGCCCTCACCTGCCTGTATTACTGATAGGTCCAAAAGTACAATAAGTTTCATATGGGTGTTTGTGGTGAATTTTAAAGAGTCATTTATATTATTTTCATTTGTGTGAGTCTGTGTGAGTGACTGGCACGTGTGTTTGGATGACCGTGGAAGTCTGAGAAGAAATCAGATTCCTTGATTGAGCTGCAAAGAGTTGGTTGGTTATGAATGGATCTATGTGGGCTCTGGGAACCAAATCCTGGTCTGTTAGAAGAGTAACAAGATCTCTTAACTGCTGAGTCATCTTAAAAAATATTCAAAAGGCTTCTTGGTTTTAGGAAACATTGAGGATCAATAATAGATAGCAGCTGGCTTACAAGCACGTGAACTCTGGACTTAGATATAGAAGAGAGGCAAGGTATTCCACACATGTGCTCTGATTGTCCATACAATGATTTATAAGCTCTAGAGTCACACGGAGATCAAAATAGCATGAACACTGGTAATACTGTGCTAGGGAAGGCAGCTAGTAATCAAGGCTCAAAAGAAATACACTGGGCCACAGACTGAGCAATTTCAGGGCTGTTCCTATTTCAGCTTTAGATAGAGAATGGTATTGGAGGAGGAAGGAGAGAATCAGACTTTGCGAGGACTAGTCTAGCCTGCTCGGTGGTGATTCTTGCTTTCAATCTGCTAGTTCCTCTTCGTATGAAATGACCGAAAGGAACATCCCATTGTACAAGCTGAGGTGTGTGGTAATGTCTCCATGAAATTGCGGTGTGCTTTCTGTGCTGGACATAAAGAACGACTAATGCATGAGCTTTTTCAACCTGGTCATGCAACTTCCTAACTTTTTGATATGGAAGACTTGAGAGGAAAGGATTCCAAGTTAAGTCCTGGGAAGAGCAGCAGACCTTTGTGTGAGACAGATTGTTGTAAAGCAGAGTTTGGCCACTTACTGAGTCGTTATGTGCTGTTCACTTTAACCTCTCTATACCTCAGTTCCTTTAATTGGAATTTCAGGGTAACAACAATCCCCATATCCAAGACTGCCTTGTAAGTAAATGAATTAATAGATAAAACCGTTAACAAAAGTGCCTGGAAGACAGCAATCAATGTCATTATGTTGAGCACATTAGAATAATAGAATATAATAAACTAAACTAAGCCCTTCAAATGTTTCATTTACCCGTAGACCAGGCAGCAAAGAATACAGGGATGTGAATGGACATACTCATTCCGTTTAAGGCCTTCAGATTCTAGAAAAAGAAATATGCTAGGAAGCAATCGATAATGATAAAAATAGTAAAAGAGATGGATTCAGGGACAGCATGGTGATCATTAAATTTTTTTGCATCTATTTGACTGGGTCACAGCATGCCCAGCTATTTGGTAACCTTATTGTGCAGATCCCTATGAGAGTGTGCTGGGAGGAGATTAGCCTGTAGATTGGTGGACTGAGCAAAGCAGCTTTGCTTTCTAATGGGGCCTCAGGAACCAGTTGAAAGCCTGAACAGAATAAAACGAGGAAAGTCCTCTTGCCTCACTTTCCTGGAAGCTAGGCATAGGCTTTTCCCTTGCTTTAAGTTTCAAGATGAGAGACTGTTTTTCTCTCAGTCTCTTGCCAAAGTCTCATGCCAGAGACTTGGACCCTTTGACCCTTAGCTTAGCAGATAACATGGCAGAACCTGGTTGCCTGGTGAGACAGCAGGTCAAACTAAGGAGGTAGCCAGGGGCAATAAAGGCATGTCATTCAAAATGCTGGACTCTGAAGAGGAGAGAAGGACAGTGTTGGGTTTGGGAAGGAGTTGTGACCTCAAGGGAAGGCTAATGCTGAGATATTTTAAGTCTAGATGGAAAGGAGAAATAGAGGAAAGGGAGTGTGGGGCAGAGAGGAATGGTCATTGTCAACATCTTAAGGATACCATGAAGTCGGAAGCCCGGGTCCTCGATCAGGTTTGTCTAAGACCAGAGGATCCACGTGACTAGTCTTCTTCCAGCCAGGAGGGAAAGCAACAAGTATAGGAAGGACCCAGGTGGTTGTACGGCAAGGGTATCAAGACTATGGGAAATTCCTACTAGATAGCTTCTTGCTCCTCTGAGCAGTGGGTGCCAAGTTATATGTTAATGTGAGGGTCAAGGGGTTCACACATGAGAGGCTTGAAAAGAATACGGAACATAGGGATGTAGGGGAGGGGTAATGGTTCTCGGGGGGGAGGGGAGGAGGAAGGAGTATGCTGAAAGCAGGAGGCTTGGGCAATGTCATGCACATCGTCATGGCTTCTCCAGGAAGAGACTTAGGTGATGATCTGATGGGACTTTTCCTCTCTCCAAACTTCCTATCCTTTCATGTATGAGCAAACTGAAGGCAGAGAGGACTGTGATTTCAGAAGCATTAAACTGTCAACCAGCAGGAAAGCCTGCCATAAATCTGTCTGGGCTCCCAGGCTCTTGATTTTCCTGCTATAGGTCACAGAAAGTCTTGCTTTGCTCCTTGCAACAGCATTTGGTGCCTGATGCTATTGAAGTTCTTGGCCCCCTGTCCATCAAATACAAAAGCTTTACCTTCCTTGAGTTTTCTTCACCTTGTAGATGAAAGGAAGTGATCTCTGGACATCTGTGACTCATGGCTTACTAGAGCTGGGTTGGATGCTCCTATTGCTCAATGAGGTACAGGTCCTTTGTTCCCTAATTCTGTTCTGTAAACATTCCATACTACCAAGACACTGCTGAAGCTGGCTGCATCCACCTGAAGATGAGACTGACTTCTAGAAATGCTGACTGGGGAAGTGGAATGGGTGTTGTCTGAAAAATAATAAATCAGTGGTTGATTGAGAATGCAATACTCAGAATAAGAAAATAGCTAGAAATCTGATTAAGCATGAACAAGCCAAAAGCTCCTAATGCACTGTGAATTATATAGGCAACTTCAACACATACACTAAAGCAAGGGCAGATCAGTCCAGAAAGCCTTAGCTAATCAGAAAAATCCATTTCAAGGTGACGACAAGGACTTTACATAAAAAAATTAAACCCTCCTAAGGGGCCTGGGAGCTTCTGGCATTTCCGGCTCAGCAAACATACAAGGAGACATGCAAACACAAGATTTGCTGAAGGGGATGGAGGCTCCTGTAAAAGTTTGTTTCTGATTCCTTTTTCAGGTAGAGGAGATCAGTCTTCAGACGAGCCCATGAAGGGCACAGTCTAGATAAATTCATCACAAAGATGTGGCTGTGTTCTCTTGAGAGCATGGGTGGACAGCTGGAGCACACTGCGAGGTGATTCATGCGTTCGTCTGTTAATGAACTCCATTATGAGTTTGGCACCTATGCATGGAGGCATCCGTCTGGTGAATGGGGGACGGCAGAGATACATGGGTCTCTGGTCTGAAAAGAAAGACAGATAAGGATATATTTTATACACCCATGTAAACAAGAATACGAGGAGATGATGTCTGTTCTACAGGGAGGAAGCAGAAGATACGAGGAGGCTACATGGACACTGTTGATGCTTCTACCCTGCCTATGAGGCAGGCATGGAACAATGGCTGTCAGTCTGTTTCTGCCTTATCTGGCAGATGCTGGTGAGAAGAGAGCGCAGGGTGCTCCAGAGGCTGGACATGTTTCTCTGGTAGGATTTCTCTCACGGAACTGTGAGCGCTAGAGAAGTGAAATTCCCTTTAGCTACGAGGATCTGAGAGGATCTAACCTCAGCCAGGAGCCTAATTCTCCTAGAGTCTTCCTTTCTTCTGTATTTCTTTCCTTCTCTTCTCTCAGCTTTGAAAAGCTACCCCCTTATCGCTCCTGTGGATCAGAGCTCTCCATGCGGTGGGAAAGATGGCAGCAGGCAGTTCCAGTCAAACAGCTTTCCAATCTCGAAACTCTCTTTGGATGGAGGAACTGTTTGTTCTTAGGTTTCAGCAAAAATCCCAGGGAGAAATTCTGGCCCAACCTGATGTAACCTTTTTTTCCCCACTAGTCATCATTGCTAAGTAAATGACATTCTAAGAGTGGTCAGGGCTACAGAAGAAGCCCAACAGTCTGAAAGACCCAATGGTATAGTTGTTGGTGACTGCAGAACATGGAGAGTGAGCAGGGACATTTCTTTGAAAGGGAAATTGGTGTCGTGACCGGAAAAAACAGAGGAAGATATTGGAAAGGCAAATAAAAATATAAAAACCAAATCAAAGCACTCAGTTGCCCACTTTATAGAAGAATCATGCTTCTTGAAACACATAGACACTGAGATTCTTGGACTCCTCAGGCAAGGGCTTCCTAATACTTTCCTGGGCTCACAGGGTACCTGGAGCCCTGGGACAAACTGACCAAGCAGACTCCAGAAGAAGTGAATAACAACCTTGGAGACCAGCAGCTCTAGAACCCCCCACAGCCACAAGGGTCAATATCTGAGTCACTAGTCAGGAGGCCATGCTTTTGAGTTATCTTCATCCTTAAGATTCCAAGTTGGGAATATGAAACCAGTAATGACAATTTCTTCTTTAACTCTATTGTCATAGTGTAGGGATAGCTAATGGACAGTGTCTTTATCCATTCCGCTGCTATAGCAAGATTACCACAGACTTAATTAATGGCTTATAAACAAAAGTTTGAAAAGCTTTCCACTCTAAGACCAAGATGTAGCTGCCAAGTAAGTAAGGCAGGCAGTTTTAGGGATGAACTCCTATATTAACACATTTCCAAAGTGCTCTTTCTTTCTTTCTTTCTTTCTTTCTTTCTTTCTTTCTTTCTTTCTTT
>LOEQ01000836.1:57454-74096 GCA_001685075.1 Bramus lutescens | reverse complement strand
TCTCTCTCTCTCTCTCTCTCTCCCTCTCCTGCTAAAACTTTAAACAAAACTGGGCATGCTCAGGAGCATAAACATTCCTAGATGTTCTTTTTAACTTTTTCAATGTGTATTCAATGACCTTGCGCTTCTATGCTCCCTGAAGCATCTACTCTTTCCTTCTTAACCTATGACTTGAAGCTGAGGATGGCTCAGAATGTGCTCCTTAACTGAGCATGCTCAGGAATGAGTCCAGCTCTAATGTGGTTTCCCACAGATTTTGCATAGGCTCTCAAAATAGAATCCCCGTGACACTCTTGTTTGAGGACACTGTTTTGGAAATAACTCTTGTGCACGCCTTTGTTCAGATAATACATCTTTCTCCACTTGTTTTTCTGTTTGTTTTGTTCTGTTCTGTTTTTTGGCCATTGTCTTTGCTCTCTCCTAGATGTGAACACATAGGATTAGGTCACAAAAGCACTAACAGATTCAATATCTACTGTGGACCCTCTTTCTGTTTCATAGATGAAGCAATCTTTCTCTAAAACTTAATTTTTATTGTTTGAGAATTTTATATGTGTATATAATATACTTTAGTAAAATCTACCCTCAACTTTCCTCCCCTTCTTATTCTAGTTTTTATATACTTCTCCTCAATTTTATATAGTATTTAAAAACAAACCTGTAGACTCCACTTAATGCTACCTGTATGTGCACAGATGTAGGACCTTCTACTTGGAGCATGGGCAGCCTTACTGAAGTAAACTGTCTTGGCCTCCCCCAGAAGCCATAAATTGCCATTATCTCCTTGGTAGGTGTCTTAGGGTTTCTATTGCTGTGAAGAGACACCATGACCATGGCAATTCTTATAAAGGAAAACAATTAATTGGGTGGCTTACAGCCCAGCGGTTCAGTCCATTATCATCATGGTGGGACATGGTGGTATGCAGACAGACACAGTGCTGGAGAGGTAGCTGAGAGTCCTATGTCTTGAAGGCAACAGAAAGTGAACTGAGAAACTGGGTGATATCTTGAACATAAATGAGACCTCAAAGTCCGCCTCCACAGTGACACACACTTCCTCCAACAAGACCTCACCTACTCCAACAAGGTCATGCCTCCTAATAGTGCCACTCCCTTTGGGGGGACGTTTTCTTTCAAACTACCACAGTATGGGTAGAACTTCATGATCTCCATGATCCATCTGGGATTGTGGCTGAACTGATTGTATGCACACAGTCACAGGTGTTGTGAGTTCATGTGTGCAATGGAGCTGCCCCGTCTGCTTTGCTGCAGACATCCACTGCTTAGCACTTACAATCTTTCCACCCCTTCTTCTACCACGATCTCACAAGGGAAGGGCCGTGTATAGATATCCCATTCAGTGCTGAAAACTGCACAGTCTCTTATTCTCTGTACATTGACTAGTTGTGGGTCTTTCATTAACCAAGACAACATGTTCTTGTTGCACCCACAAGAGCAGAAAGATCAAGACGGCCCTTTCTGGAGCACTAATCCCATTTCATTCAAGTAACATTTATCATCATGGCCTTATTCTTTTCCAGTGACCCCACCTTTTAATACAATTGCCCTGGGAACTAGGTTTCAACATACAGTTTTATTGAATACAGACATCCAGACTATAGGAAAGAGCAAAGGTCAAGTGAAGTTATCAGTGTGTAACACATCATTTCAGTGCAGAGGGTTCTCATTGGTTTAGGGGAAAAGGCAAAAGAGTCTGCTGGTGTATGGAAGCCAAGGACAAACGCCAGGTCAGGTTCTAGAGTAAATACCTTGGCCAATGCTAGTGGGCTGTGCTCTAAAAGGTTGCAGAACTTGATGACTGAAGCAGTTTGATGTGAGTACCGGGGCAGATGAAGCTAAATACCAGTAGGCTCCAGCAATCACAAAACAATGGTCCATTATTCTCAGCAACAGACTTTCTGCCTGAGGCTGGGCTTCTATGTGTGCTTGAAAGTATGTTGCTGAAACAAGCAGAATGCACAAAAAAGGGTAGGATGAGAATGGACATATGGTAGATTTAAAAAAAAAATAAGGCTGGTAGACAAATTATCTTCTTGCATAAAAATCCCCCTTTTCTCTCTTCTCCCACCCCTAAACATAAAGTTAATGTTATGCTTCCATTCCTTCAGATGAAACTTACTGGCTAAGTTTCACTAACAAAATAAGTATAGAAAGAAAACATATAGATCTAGAAAAAATCATTGAGATTACCCACACTAACATCTCAGTTTATAGGGAAAATACAAGCCCTAGTGACAGAGGTACCCCACTCTTCTCTCTGACTGAGAGGTAGTGCTGAACAAGCTTCTGTATTCAAGTCAACACATGGCTTTATCTCTAGGAGCAGGATTCTTGCTGTGTCTTTCAAGGGAAGGATAGTTTGAAACAGAACCTGTCTAATATACAAGAGATCATACTGGAGGAATCCAGATCCCAACTATATGCACTCTGTGGATCTGGACAACTCTGTGGATCTGGAGACTGCTCTTTCATTCCTGGATGCCCAGACCTGAATAATCATATAGTTCATGTTAAAAACAACACTACCTTAAAAGAATTTACACAAGAAATTTCAATTATGATGGTACAGACTCAAAAACAAATCTGGATAGATACTTAAGAAATAGAGTGCAGAATATGTCCAAAAAAGAATACATCACAAACAAGCTGGATTTATTGAAGGAATGCAAATAAATTTATCTCAATAATAAGAATGATCATAATCCATTGCAGCATTAGATAAGAGGGGAAAAAGATTGTATCAGTAGGTGATAAATCAGTATTTTATAAATGACATAATCCCTTAAAAATATTTCTTTCTTTGGGCCTGACACATAGCAAGTGCTCAAGCAGTGATAGCTATTAGGAACCCAGCACCATGACTGATCTGCATCAGTAGGTTACTCAAAGATGCTGGCTTTTATGAAGGTAGCAGTTACCTCTTGGTCTAATTCCTGGCCTGGATTTCAATACAAATTGAAAACTGTTGAGAAAATAAACATATTGACTTTATATGTTCATCAGATCCCCACTCCACCTTTCTCAGACTCAACATTATTTTTCACTTTGTTAAGACAGTAGTTCTGCACCTATGAAGTGGAAACGAGGCTTACAACAATCCAGCCAAGCAGTCACTGTGCCAGCTCTGCGCAGATTTTCCACACAGCAATTCAGGTCCCTTGGTAATAACCTCTCTCTGTCTTGCTCCACTTGGTCCAAGTGCCAGTATAAATGCCTATATGGCAGATCTTTGGTTCAGGTTAAAATGTAAAGGCAAAAATCTCCGTTGATCTGTAGGAACTCTACTCATTATCCTCTATCCTGAAATTATTAGAAAAGGCAAGCCCAAGGTGAAAGGAGTTTATGGTCACTTAGCACGGAGATTCTTGCAGGAAAGAGGAAGTGCCAAAAGGAAGAATCTTGAGCATGGGCATCATGAAACTGGCAAGGCAAGACTTCTCTTTGGACCAGTATGGTGGAAAAGGCTTAAGGATTCCTCCAGAGAAGGTCTATGTCTCCTCAATAAACATAAAGATTCAACAAAACTTAAAGTTTATTTACTATTTGTGTTTTGTTTGACATAACTTCAAATTTTGACACAGTAGCATGAACTGTCTACACAATCTCCATATTTTCTTCTCTAAGAATAAACCCAGCTTTCACCATTCCTCGGGCATTACAATAACACTCATGTGACAATTTAGTAAATTCCTACAGTCACCCTTTGGTGGTATGTCTCATCCAGCTACCTCTGAGATGGAAGAGTTCCTCAGGCCTTGACATGCACAGCATCCACATATGTTTCTCTTCTTTTTAAATATAACTTTTTTTAAAACCAAAGTTTATAGGAGCAAATATGCCAGTCTGCAATAAATTTCATTTGTGATGGGGATAGATAGAGGTCAAGTTCTGATGGGGAAAATGCCACTTATCACATCTTTAAACAAATCAAATATTTTTGGATGATGAGAGTTTATAAACATACCTAAGCACCATGCATCATTTATTAATGGCAAGGTATAAATTCTTACTTTGCCCAATAATGTCCTATTCATTATTGTTGTTACCTGTTTTTATTTTTATTCAAGTTGCCTCAGACTTAGCAAGTGGGATTTCTCTCAGGCTGGATCCTTTGTCTTTCTGATGCACCTTCATAATTCTTTGAGCATTTTGGACAATATTAGCATTAATGTGTGTATTTTTGTTGTCATATGATACATCAGATGTACCTTTTGTGTTCTCTAATCAATCCGTGGTTGACCTTTTCTTTAAAGGTCATTGTTTCTGCTGAATGGAGGCTACTGTTTACAAACCAAGGTATGGTGGTATGTGTGTTCATTGTCACTCAGGGGCCCTCCATTCCAGGCTCATTGTCACTCATGGGCCCTCCATTCCAGGCTCTTTCAGTCTTTAACTCAACACCAGGTTTCATTTTAGTCTTTTTATCTTCCTTTGTGACAGTGAAATGTCAGACCCTTATTGTCTTCAAATATTTACTTATTTATTCATACTCCTTCCTCCTCCCTCCCCGTTATAGCCATTAGCCCAACTTTGCTGAGCCAACATCCCTCTTGCGGCCAACTTTCTCACTTGATCTGAATCCCTGAAGTACCATCTCCTTCAGTCAGCTTGCCAAATGAACTTTTAGACTAAATTATTCAGGAAGACAAATATAAATTAAGTTTGGGGGTGGATATGAGGAGGTAGGTGTGCCCATAAGCCAGTAGAATTTATATATGTGTAATGTCATGTCATAAATAACATGTTATCCCTATATAGTCAATATAGCTGACCACATACATGCACACATATGTGCAAACACACATTTTGATACAGGTATTCTAATAAGTAATAAATAAGTGGATAATTCTAAAAATGTTGAGAATAAAAGTGCATCATTTATGTTGCAAAACTATATACAATAACCCAAAACTTACAGGTGAATGTATAGTAGTTATACAGCATGAATAAGATTGTCAAATTAAGATTGTATAGGTTTATCTTTTGTCATAGAAAATGTCAACTATACAATAATAAATGAAAGGAGTAAGCATGCCTAAAAGAAAATATTATGTGCTCCCTTTAAATCAATGTGTGCATTAACTAAATTACATTAATTAATTTGGTGTGTATGTGTGTGCACACATGCACACTCACACATACCATAGAGCATGTGTGGAAGTCAGGGGACAACCTCAGGGAGGTGATTCTCTTCTTCCACCATACAGGTCCTAGGGATTAAACTTAGATCATCAGGCTCCATGGCATGCCAGTTTCCAGCTCTACATGTATACATTTTTAACTCTGTTTATAGGGAAGGACCTTGGAGATATTTCATCACACATTGTATCTTTAGTATATAGGATATTTTTATTGTTTGGGGAAGTTTATTTAACTTTTTAATTTTGTTTCCTATGAATTCAAGAATGAAAATGTGTTGTATATTTTTTAAAGGCTAAAACCAATCAATGAACCCTAAACTCTCTCTGGAAAACTTGTATTGTTCTCAGAAATCTGTAGCAAATCTACTAACAGTTGAAGTCATTGCACTGGACTGGGGTGAGAAGGAAGGACTGATAGACACTGTAATCTGTAAGACACCATGGCAAAGTCAAGTACTATTAAAATCATTGTTTTTAATATTTCATCATCATCGTTATCATCATCATCCTTTTCATTGGTATCAACTCCAGTTCTCGCTAATGATCATTGTTTTCTAGAGTAAAAAAAAAATGGCTAATTTTCTTTCCAGAGAGGATTTGGAAAGCATACTCCCCAAGGATTCTAAAACCCGGATGAGAAGGTCATGTCCCAGCCCTTTGCAACATTCAACAGATAACTAGAACCAGGCTGTGCACAGAGCAAGCTCCTGGCCAGAATCTACATCTAGCAGTCCAAGATCAGGGACTTTGTGGGTTTGGAGCAGGGGAAGGTCTCAGAGGCTGCAACAATGCACTCCTGTTAGACTGTGATAGTCTATTGTTAATTGCTTTTCAAAGGCTAGGCTGGATTTATTCACACTTTATGGGAAGTCTCAAGTGCAAGTTTAGAAACCAATTAGAAGGCTAAAAATTATGCTGAGGATAAAATCTGCTTTGTTTATATTTTTAGAGTTCCTGCATAACTTTGCAGGCTCTAAAAGATTCTATCTAAGATGATAAAAATCCCGAAGACAAATATATGAAAGTGTGGGCATGGATGTATGTCATCCTCTCTGGCTTTCATCTCAGCATCTGGGAAGAAAAAGAAATATCAACCTGTGGCAATTGCTAAACACAGGGGCATGGAACTGTTCTATTTTGCTCACGAACATGTTTCAAAGGCCTAGAATAGTGGTGCTAGGGTACATAGCAGGAGCTTAGCAAATACTGAATATACAATAGATCCCATCCTCACTTTCAGTGTAGAAAGTGCTAGATTTCTTTTTTGGACACACAGGGGCTTTGGTTGTCAGCATCCACATTAGAAGACGCTAGTCATAAAATGTGTGCTTGTCCCATATAGACATCTAAAAGTGTTTGACTGAACTGTGGGAAACTAGATTCCCTATCTAGAATCTGAGATGGAAGGGGAAACCCCAGGGGAGTGTTTGCCATTGGTCCCCTCTGTCCTATACAGTTTTCAGATTCCTTAGTTATTGCATGCTCTTCCTCTCAGGAAGATGAACAGGCGCCCAGGCTGTGCTTCTGAAACGTTCCCACAAAGTGCCCCTAAGAGTTGAGGCGGCTTACCGGCTGGTGAAGTTGCAAATTTTCTGACACTCCGTTGAAAGCAGAGTGAGTTTGCTTTCTGTGATCTTAAATGTGTTCATTTAAGTGTAAAACTAAGGAGTCTTCCTCCTGAGATAGTCTTAAAATGAATCTTCTAATGCTCGGGATAGAATCTGAGCTTTCATCAAGAATCATCAAAAGCTGGCTCCTGGCCACCTCCTGCTCTCCCTGTTTATTGCTGTCCACTGTCATGGACATTCTCTTCTTCCACTACACGTGATTAATCTTCCAGTGCCCATGGTCTTGATCTCCGGACACTCGGCATGCATTTGCTGTGCTTTCTGCTTGAAATAGCAATTCCCTCTTCTGCGGCCAACTCCTTCCAGGCAGTACTTTTCCTCTCAATTCATCCCTGTAACAGAAAGAAAGATGGCTCTGCCATCTGTTCTCAACACCTTCTGCTTCAGTTAGAATGCACTGCATTTTGTTGCTGTTGGTTGACCCTGTATCATGTCATAGGCAGAGCTCAGCTAGGTAGGGTTTGCCCTGAAATTTCTCCCTCTTAGCTCTCATTTCCTGCCCACCTCAGTGCTGGGCGTGCTATACTGCCTCGCTTTGTATTTATTCTGAGCACTTAGTCCTGCCTCTCCCATCCTCAAACAAGTCCTTGTATCCTAGAACATTTGAGAACACATTGTCACAGAAGTAGATTTGGTCCCTATTTTTTTTGGGGGGGGGATGAAGAAAACCATACTTCAGTTGAAATTTTATGTTATGTTATAGTTCAGACCATGAATGACTCCCAGAGGCCATAGGTTAGATGCTTGTCTGCTAGTGGGAAGGAGTAGAAGTTTCAGGAGGTGGAACTCAGTGAAAGGAAGTTGGAGCATTGAGAAAAATACACGTGGAGTTATTGAGACCTAACCTCACCCTGTCTCCTCCTCTCAGGCACAGTGAAATGAGCAGTTTCTCTCCACAAGGTCCCACCATGATGTGCTACCCCAACATAGGCCAAAGGCAACCGTCCAGCTGAGCACGGACAAAACCTCCAAAGATGTGAGCCAAATGAGCCCTGGTTCCTTATGCTTTGACTATCTCAGATATTTTGTCACAGGGACAGACAGGCAAGCAGCACAGCTTATAAATATCTTGGATAAAAGATAATTTATGTAATTCATTTATGCATTAATGTTTTCAGTGAGCCAGGCATGGAGGCACACCTCTATAGGCCCAGCACTTGGGAGGTTGAGGCATGAGGATCACTATGAGTGTGAAGCTAGCCTGTGTTACATGGCAAAATGTGGTCTCAAAAAAAATCATACACATGTATTTTTAGGCATTAGATATATAAGATGTTCCCAAACTTCAGACAGGTATTAAAGTAACCAAACTGTAAGTTTCCTGGAACTGCTCACTGGAACTATTAGCAGAGAGGCTAGTGTGTTATATCCATCCTCCTCACTCCTCTCTAGTTCTCCCATCAAAGCCATTAACTGCAGCAGCACGACAGGGTGATTATTTTTTAGGATGGATAATGCTTTAAATTTTTTATATAGACTCATCATGCTCTAGGAATTCTTCTCATATGTGAACTCAAACATAAGCAGTTGTCTACTGCATGGACCAGGGTTCACCTTGGCTTTACTTACCTTACCGCTCCACTCTGCTGAGGGCGATCCTTTCTTCCCCTGTGTGATGAATGCCCAGTGCTTTCTCGACGACTTTAATTCTACAACAGTATTGACTGAGGCTAGGAATGGATACCTGGAGGTTCAGCCAGGCATCCATCACCTCCCAACAGACAGTAATGACTGCAATAAATACTGGAAAGCTCAGCTGAAACAGAAAAATATACTCACAGCCAAGGATGCTTGAGATGACTCTTCAGACGGCAGCGTTCCCATCCCCCTCAGCCAGATCCTGACTCTCTGCCAGGCAAGGGCTTTTAGACAGCTGCAGCTGCTTAGTTTGTTCCTTGCAGAGACCAGAAGTGCCTGGGAATTTGTATCATCGTGGAGTTGGCTCTAGATGGATGTCGGCTCTGTAGCCCCCTTGGTCTCTGACACAGACAACTTGCATACCATCTCTGCCATCTCCACAGCTCCCTATGAGATAGAGTCCCGGTTTCCTTCTGCCGCTCTTGGCTTCATAGGTAGCCTTACTTGCCTTCCCTCTGGTTCCTTCCCAAGACCTTCATCCTCCTACTGTTTTTGTTGTGGAAAAGTCTTTCTAATAAACACTTTCATGTGTGCTTCTGTGTCAGGATATGCTTTTGGGCAACTCAATCTGTGAAAATGCTTCCCAACAAAAACAGAAAGATGATCTTCCTACTTTGGTTGTTAGTTATCCGTCAGGACTACTAACTCAAGTGGGTAGGACCTTGTAAAATTATCGAGCTGAACTGGCAAAACTCTAGAAAGAGCTGCAACCCTTAGGGGTGCTCATTTCTCTTAGCGTCTTCAACTGCCATATCCTCCGATCACCTTTCCTGACTACCATGTCTGAAGTAGACTCAATGCCATCCTTCTGCAGTATGACATCTTGTTGCTTTCCTTCAGGGATGTGCTACAGCCTGCAACTGTTGAATCTGCCCCTGCCTTTGACTTCACTATTTTCTAGACCATAAAGCCTTTTGATCAAGAACCTTCTGTTAGAGCAGGCTCTCCACTTCTCCAGATTCCATCTGTGTGTTCTGTGGCTAATCCCATGATCAGTTAAGGGTGTGTTGGAGGGGCAGAAACCACATGTGACCTTGCCACTCCCATTGTCCACCAAGACTGACCTTCGCTGGAGTTGTGGACACAGGTTTGTAAATCTAGAACCTATAAAATACAGTTATAGAGGTTCAGTCTATAGAAAATCACCTGGTTCAAATAAAGGAAACGGATGATGTACAAGTACTTATAGGGATGCTGAGCCTAGGACAAGCCAGCCAGCAGACAGATTGTGCCTGACAAGTCTTCATGGAAAGTGTGGAGGCTTTGAAGTCAAAGTGTTGTTTTGGTTCTTGGAAAATACAAACCTTCTTTTCCCCTGAGTCAGGTTCTCCTACTATATTTGTTAGAATGGGAGAGAGTGCTTTGTGAGTTGTCCATTAATTCCCAGAGCATCTAGGAGTAATCTTAAGCAGCAGAAACAAGGATAAGTTCTGAAAACTTTAAGCTGCTTGGGTGGAGGGGATAGAATTTCTTTCTATAAATGTGTGTGTGTGTGTGTGTGTGTGTGTGTGTATGTGTGTGTGGTGTATGACACTTGTGTGGAAGTACCTGTGGAAACCAGAAAAGGATGTCAATCAGATTCCTTGGACTTACAGGCAGTTTTGAGTTCCTGCCTGTGGTGGGAACTCAGCTTGGGTCCTCTGAGAGAGCAGGAAGTACTCTTAACTACTGAACCTATTCTCCCTGCCCTGTAAAGATCTTCCTAAAGCATTTCATAGATCACAGCTTCCACAGTATGCTAATAGGATTCCACAGAAGCCATATGTTAGTGGCAACATAAATTTGGAAGGAATTTTTAATATTTTAACATACTGTTTGTATTCCTGTTAATAGGATACTTCTTTGGATTGTCACGGGAGAGATACGGGCATGGAGACAACCGGAAACTGCAATTCCATACTTGCTCTTCATGATTCTCTATTTCCACTTCTGTGCGGGGCATCTCGAAGGCTTCCTCCCTCTCTGTGTCTGTTCTAGCCAAAGTTAGACTAACCAGCAATTCACAGTCTGCTAACTTTCTCAACTATTGCTTCCTAGTGAACTATCTCAAAATTTAATGGCTTAAAGCAGCAATACTCATTAATTTAGCTCATGCCTCCATGTTGGGGCAGGGCTCAGTAGGGAAGGGTCGTTTCTATCTCCTGTGGCATCTGTAGGGCTGCTGACCTGAGATTGAAGCTTCCCTTCCCACATGGCACATCCACGTGGCTGGCAGCCAGTGCTAGATGTTGGCTGAGATTTCAGCTGGGACTGTCTGTTGGGGGAGCTATATGTAGCCTCTCTGTGTGGTGGCTTGGCTTTCTCACAATGCACCAAGCAAGTTCCAAGCGTGTGTTCAAAGATACAGGAAAAGGACTGGCTTTGGAAGAAGCCCAACTTCATTTTTATAGACTTCTATTGCTAAGGCAGTCATATGACACAGGCTTCAGAATAGATGACATCAGCTTCACCTCCTGATGTGACAAAGTATTTTGGAAGCCATGTTTTAAAATGTCCATCACAGCTCCATGGTTTGATCTTAAAATTCCTTCTGCCAGTTAATATTTCTTCACTCTCACACCCACATTGCCGCAAGAAAAAATGACTGATTTTCCAAGGCCTCCCTCTAGTATCACTTCCTCTAAAAACATTTTTGTCCGTGCATTCTTGGCATGTTGTTTTTACTGCGGGCCTCCTGTTTAACACATCATATTAATGTCAGTCATGTTCTAAGAGGGCAGTGAGACATATTGCTCATTTATTATCCCAGTTCTTAGCAATGAATTAATTGGCTAATTTTCCAGACCAACTGTTATCTTAACAACTACCATTTCACAAATGTTTGCTGTTTAATATGCCCTAAAAGATGTACTTTATAAATATTATCTTACAGAATGCTCACAAGTAGGAAAGTGGTTTTATTCACATTATACAAATAAGAGAGTACAAGCCAGGACTCCATTTCTATTTCCCTGACTCTTAGTTTAACACAATTCCCTTGAGCCAGCATGAGGTTGCAGGAAGTGGGATTCATTATCGCTCTCTCCTCTCCTCTGGCGCTAGCCAGAGCCAATATGGAAAGCTTAGATCCCTTCATTGTATCAGAAAAGCAGTATGAGAGACCAAAGTGAGACTCCAGGTTCACAGGGAAGTTGAGGTGAATTGAAGACAACAGGGTGGTATAAGATGCTGTTCCATCTTCCCCTGAAAGATGCAAAGGGGGCTGAGGGTGCAGCTGAACTGCCACTCAGTGAAGTAGTGTAAGTCAAGCAGATGGAGCCCAGTAGGAAGTTAAACATGTATACACCCACTGGGACCTTTGTCTATAGTACAGCAGGGGCTGTCTGCTAAAAAAAAATGATGTATGATCCAGAGCCTCTTAAGATACTATCAACATCTGTACAATAACATCACTTGTTTACCGTAGCATTAGCTAGGAAGATTGCAGCTTGAAAGAGAATGATAGCTAATATAGTCCAACCCTGAGCAGAATCAGATATTACAATGATCTGACAAGGAAGTCAAGGCAACTATCAAAGTCTTTTTTTAAACAATTGAGTATGAATTTTAATTTTTTAATTGTCTGATAATTTCATGGGGGTATGTGATATGTTTTGGTCAAATAAGACCCCCTTTCACTCTCATGTGCTTCTTCCCATGCACTGGGAATCTTGGCTGGATTGCTCTTGTGCAAGTCTTGTGCAAACAGTCACAGCTGCTGTGAGTTTATGTGTGCCATGGAGCTGTCATTTTCAGGCCAATAGTTTTATTGCTTCAGACCTCCACTACTTCTGGTTAAGGCCAGTTTTCCACTGAGTCTTCCTTGTTGATCCCCGAGCCTTTGGGAAAGCGGTGAGATGTAGATGTCTCATTTAGAGCTGAGTACTCCACAGTTTCATATTTTTGGAAAATCGGACACTGTGGGTCTGTGTTAATTGCTGTCTACTGAAAAAACCCCTTCCCTGATAAGGATTAAGAGATACACTGATCACAAATGTGAAGATAAGAACTTAGAGGCAGTTTATTACTATGTCCACATGATAGGTTACTATTAGGTTCTCTCCTACGACTTAGGACCTAGCCAGATGTGGGATTTTAGCCTTGTTAACACTACTGGGAATGAGTTCCATCTTGGGGAGTGAGCTTTAAATTCAATTATAAAGTGGTTGGTTTCTCCTCTAATATTCATGTCACTCTTGTACCAGTGGCCACGTTTTGCTGAGCGGCCATTATTATAGCTCACAAGGTTCACGGGATGCGTAAAACCTTATCACTATGAAAAATAGGCAGTAAGGATGAAGCTTCAAATTTAGAATCAGTTTGACTTACCATGTCGTATTATTCAAGCATGTGGGATCTTAAGTAATACGGTTTTATCATAGAATTCTGGAGAGTTACCATGAACAATGAAACAGTTTATCATTTGGGGAACAGTCTATGGGACCTCACTGACCAAGAACTCAAAAAGAAGTAACCCATACCTGCTACTAGTTTTTTTTTATTTGCTAGCCTATGGTGTATATGCATGTGTGCATGTACATATATATATGTGTGTGTGATATACATATATGTGATGTGTATATGTATATAAATACATATATGTGGTTATATATGTACGATGTGCATATATGTGTATAAGCACATATATGTGATTATATATGTATGTGCCTGTGCATGTGTGGAAGTTTTAGAAAGCCTTGACAGAGTAAATTTCCATGTGGCCTTTTCAAAGGTCTTCAGTGTTGGTTATTCTTTCCCGTACTCACCCCTCTACATTGCTTCCCATTCCTCAGTCTATGTGACCCTTCCTGTTCCTCTCTTACCATTTCCCCTTCATATTACCTGCATTTTACCTCTCTTCTCTGGAAACTGCCCCATGGTCCCTATTACTTTAGCTTCTATAGGTTCCCCAGTTCAGGCACAGTTATTGAAGGATTCAAATCTAACGTCCACATTATAAGAGAGAAAATGTAGTAGTGGTTGTCTTTTGGGGTCTGGGTTACCTCACTCAGTTCCACAAACATGCCTGCACATTTAAAATTTCATTTTTCTTTACAGCTGAGTAATATTCCATTGTGTAAGGGAATGCTACACTTGTGGGCATTCCAGTGAGAGAGGTCCTCATAGTTTTAGGCTTGAATGCTTGGTCCCCAGTTTGTGGTGCTATTTGGAGAGGCTTAGGTGGTGCAGCCTTGATGGAGGAATGTATATCAGTTAAGGTGGGCTAAGTGTGTTGGATTTTGTCAAAGGCCTTTTCTAATAATTATCTCATTAGGTAATGAGATGATCATGTTGTTTTTAACATTGAGTCTTTACATGGTGGATTACATGTATTGATTTATGTATGTTGAACTATCTTACATCTCTGAGTTGAAGTCAACCTGTTAATGGTGGATGATCTTTTTATTTGTTCTTAAATTTAATTTGCAAACTGCAAAAATATTTTATTGAGAATTTTCTGTCTATATCAGGAAGACTGTCCTATATTTCTCTTGTTGAGTTTTCATCTGGTTTTGGTATCAATTTAATACTAGTTTCTTAAAAAGAATATTAAAGTGCTCCTTAATTTTTCATTTTATGGAATAATTTTGGGGGAATATAGGTGTTAGGTCCTCTTTGGAAGTCTAGTAGCCTGGGCTCTTGGAGCAACATTCCTCAGAGCTCTAGCCTACCCTTGTGGCTGGTGTCTGAAGCTTGTTTCTTAGGCGGTGTAGGCAGGCCCCAGCTGAGATGTAGGCTGGGGAAGCAGATGGGTAGGTGGGCTAAGCAGAGTTCTCCCAAGGCTCCTGGAGCAGGAGGTTCTGGAACTTAGGTAAACCTAAGCAGGGGAAGCTGGATTCAACTTCCCTGGTTTCATGACGGGAACTAGGCTCTTGAAGAAAAACCCCTGGAAGCCGTAGTGGGGCTCAAGGCAGGGTGATGGTGGACAGTGCCTGGAGCTTGCTTCCCAGCCCTGAAAATAAGAGGGAAATCAGGAAAGAAATGTAGATAGTTTTTAAAATGAGTCAGTAGGAATCAGTAGAACTAAAGAGTGCAATCTCCAGGAAAAAAAAACAAACCTCAATAATAGAGTAGAGGTAACCATATGGACTTTGAAATTAGACAGAATTTATGCAAGTAGAACATTCTAGTCTATCATCTATTAATATCGATCTATCTTTCTGTCATCTATCTATCTACATCATATATTTATCTATTGAAAAAGTAGATAGAGCTTATGGGACAGTAACATAAAGAGTTTATATTTGTATCATCATAATTGGAGAGAGAAAGAAACCTAAAAATTTCAATAAAATAATAACTAATTCATCCTATTTGGGGTGAAATATATTAACATAAAGGTTGTATAAGCTTTTTTTTAATATGTTACTGTGATAAGGTACTCTACAAACAAGCACTTAATGGATAGTGTGTTTTGTTTCAGCTCATAGTTCAAGGTACAGTCCGTACAGTCCATTGTGGCAAGGAAATCAAGGGAGCAGGAGTTTGGAGCAGGTGGTTCCTTCCATCCACGATCAGAAAGCAGACAGTTGATTCATTCTACTGCTCAGCCCCTTTTCTCCAAGAATATAGCTAGGAACCTACTCAGGGGATGGTGGCACCCACAGTGGGCTGGTCTTTCTGCCTCAATTAGTGAAGTCATTGTCATCCCTCAGCCATGCCTGGAGGCCCATATCATAGATGGTTCTAGATTCGATCATTCTGAAAATTAGCACTATCACACAAAGTAAACTAAGAAAATCCTGTGAGACAAATGCAAAGAAAATTCTAGAAATGTGAATTCAACTTTAAAAACTAAAAGCAAAAAAAAATGTTGGAAAAAGCAGGTGAGAAACAAGATTATTTACTTGAGAAAGTTCACTAGAGAGGTAGAGACCTTTTCACCTGGCAGGCCACTAGGAAGCTGCTGGCCCCGCTCTTTCTGAATACTGAAGGAAAACAGCTGCCAGGTGCAAACTGTACCTGGAGGGACCATTGTTTAGGAATAAAAAGAGGGAAATAAAGACATTCTCAGCTGAAAGAAATCTAAGCGACTCTGTTGCTAGCACACTTTCTAAAGAGAGGCTACAGAAAGTCCTGATTTGAAAGAAAGTGAAAACATGTTTATAACGTGAGGAAATCTCACGATTGCATTAGTTATGTTTTTTTCCTTTTTCTTTCTCTAATGCACTTCATGATTTTCTCTGAAGTGTGTGGTCAAAGCAAAAGAAAACTGAAGCGAACAATGGAGCTGACCTGGATACACCCACCTATGGATGTCTCAATATACAAATTCTTTTGTAGCAAAACCACTTTATTCTCCTCAACAATTAATTCTAAATAAAAAAGCCGCGCTCTTGGCAATTTATGTTTTCACTCCAGTCATGAATTATCATTAACTTTGAATTTCCTGTCAGAACAACACAACTCAGAAACAACTATTTTCTCTTTCTTTACTGTTACTAGCAGTGGTATGAAGAGTCGTATTTCTAGGGCTTAAATTTTATCTCCAAACACAAGGTAAGAGAGGCTTGCACAACATCCCAGTTGTAAAACAATTGGGTTTCTGAAGCCTTTATTGGGATAATCTCTGTGAAGCTTTCACAGGTAATGATTGAAACAGACACCGAGAATGAACAGGATCAGAGAGGCTGAAAGAAAGCCCCGCGGATGCCTTTCAAACTGGCAGATGAACGTCGGAGGGTGCAGTCAGTACCAGACCCAAATTCACACAGCAAGCATTTGGCAAGTTCGTAAACAACGAGAGTGATGTAAGTCTCCCCTTTCTCCTCAACTGTTGTATGGTGAAGAGACAGAGCTGTTATAAGGACCAAACTCCTAACAGCTTGTTGAAGGCTTTTCTCCTCGGCTTCTCATGTTCCCGCATGCCTTGCAATGAGAGGCACTGGCTGCTTTTCCTCTGGACTGTTTTCAAGGATATATTTGTAGTCTTAGAAAACACAGCTTCCATTTCTAGAGCTCAGGGCAGGTCTGCCTGTGGCATGGAAGATGGAGTTAATGTCTTTAACAGCAGCAAAAGGCAAATGTCCTTTGTGCTTGTTACAAAAGATAGAAAAGAACCGGGCTCTCTGAGCACCCGGCGGGCCTCTGTGTTCTCTCGCACAATACAACATATATGCAAATGTCACCTTTTCTCACTGTATCACTCTGTAGGAGTTGGAGTGCAGAAAACTGACTCAAAAATAAAGTGTGCTTTTTTTTTCTTTGAGAGGAAATAAAGACTTCACACAAGGA
>LOEQ01000836.1:42733-57449 GCA_001685075.1 Bramus lutescens | reverse complement strand
CCCCCGAAAGGTCTGGAGACTATCATGGTAAATTCTGTAGACATTAAAAAAGTTTCTTTTATACAAAAGTGTTATGAAAATAGGAGAGGAATGAATAGTTTGTCAATCATTTCATGAAGTCAATATTATCCAGATGCCCAAATAATACAAAGACAATATAAGAAAAGGAAACCGTAGACTGATAACCTTTCATGAGTCTAGACAAAAGAATCCTCAGTAATGTTGCAGAAAGACTACATCATAACCAAGTGATATTTATGCTAGAGATGGGAAGTTAGCATGGCATTAGGAAGCCAACTATGTATTTCTCTGTATTAAAAGACTTCAAAATAAAAACCATCTGCCTGAGTTTGCTGGGGCCGGCATAACAAAATCCTTCATGTTGGATGGTTGAAGCAAAAGAAGTTCATTTTCTCAGGGTTCTGGAGACTAGGAGTCTACCTTAGTTACTTTTCCCATTGCTGTGATCAAATACTTGACACAAAAGCAATGTAGGTGCAGATGGGTTAGACTATAGGAAAGCATGGCCCCAGCAGGGAGCTCCTGTTGTTGGTTGCGTTGATAGTCAGAAAGCACATTGGACCAGAAGTGGGGCAGGCCAAGAAATCTTAAGACTTGGCTGGCCCCTGCGACTCACTTTCCTCCACAAGGCTCTACTACCTAAAGGTTCTTAGAATTACCCGAACAACATCCCCAATTGATGACCAGATATCCAAATACATTAGCCTAAGAGGATTTCATTTTCGCTATGATTTACACAGCTTTGGAGCTGACCTGAATGGGCCACCAAGGGAATGAAGAAGGCAGATACATGTACAGAAAAACTGGGAATAGATAGGATGTGTGCTCTGATGGATACACACCAGCATCCAGGAAGCTAGGATGTGTGCTCTGATGGATACACACCAGCATCCAGGAAGCTGAGGCATTGGGCTCCTTTCCATGGCTGCACTCATGTCAGTAATACACATTCAGGGCTTCCTCTGTGTACCACACACAATCAAACCATACAGAGTCCAAAATCGAGGTTCTACTTGCTTCTGTTTCTGGTGAGGACTTTCTTCCTGGCTTCCCATATATGGCCTGCATGCATGTTTGTGTGTGTGTGTGTGTGTGTGTGCTTTATTATGAAGACATGCATTATATTAGAGAAGCATCCTAATGACTTCATCCTCATCCAGCCTGACTTCCTTCCCTACAACATTCCATCTCCACACTGCCAGATTAAGGAGAGGGCAGCAACATGTGAAATTTGAAGGGCGACATTTGGTCCATAATACCATGTGACAATCACAACAGAAACAGAAAAGGTATTTGATCTGAATTCCTTATTCATGATAGAAACTTGTGGTGCACAAACACATAAGAAAATTCTGCTTTTGCCTAAGATGCAATATAAAGAGACTTGTGTGTCTGGAGATTATATGGAGAAATCCCGTGGAGATGCCTCATGTCAAACTAGGGAGAAGGGATTTCTATTTCATGATTGGTCAGTGCTGATCATAGGTCCACCCCTGTAACAGAGGATTGAACTTAACCTTTCCTTAAGGGTGTTTGAGGGTGTGACATGGGATACTTTCATGGAGAAAGCTGACATGGAATTACTAGAAGGATACAATATTCAGTGGGAAACAGAAGAGGCCAATTTCAGAGACCCTGCAGTCCAGCCTCAACGGTAAATCTTAGGAAGTAGCTAAGTGTAGCTTAGAACCCACATGCATCCGAATCACCATCTAGGAGTCTCTCCATTGTACTCCACTGGCTTCTCATAGGTGTGTTATAACAGACCCCAGGATCACATCAACTCATTCCAGGGTCCATGTCAATCAAAGTCACCAGTGTGTCTGTTCTCTAGAGACAGTGAAATATACTTTGTCCTTTAAACATCATTGAAATAGGTTCTGTGGAGATTGCTTGATTAGTAAATGGTTTGTTCACAACATGAAGACCTGAGTTGGGATTCCAGCACCCATACAAGAACCTGGGCATAGTGTTGGCTTCACAACATCTGTAATCCCAGTTTTGAGCAGAGAAAGTTGAGACCCTGGAGCTTGTTAATTAGCCAGTCTAGCCAAATTGGTGAGCTCTAAGTTTTGGTGACTTAAAAATAAAAGTGACTGAAGTATTCAACATCAGCCTTCAGCCTATGCACAAGTACTCTCACATAGGTAGACACCCACACACACACACACAGACATATGCATAGACATATGCACGCACACACACACATACATACACAGACACATGCACTCAGACTCACACACAGACACAAACATACACAGACACATACACACACACAGACACACACACAGACATATGCATAGACATATGCACGCACACACACACATACGCAGACACATGCACTCAGACATACACACAGACACAGACATACACAGACACATGCACACACACAGACACACACACACACACACAAGAATACACACGTAAACAGAAACACATAGAACTACTGAACTATATATATATCCACATATAAATAGCTGCACACATGAAAAGGCATAAATGATGTTAATAGTTTGAATTTAAAATGTTCTTCATGGGTTCATGTTTCAAACATTTGGTGTTCAGCTGGTGGTGTAATCTTTGGAGGCTCTGGAACTTTCTGAGTTGGGTCTATCTAGTGGGAGTAAGTTTCAAGGGGCAGGCTTTTGAAGGTTATTCCTGTGCCATGACTTATGCCTTGCTTTCTGCTTCCTGATTTGCCATGGTGTAAGCAGCCTCTACCACACACATGCTCGTGCTGCCATGGGCTGAGCTGCATTGCTGCATTTCCCCATCTTGGTGGTCTGAAACTCTCAGAAACTGGGGAGCAAAAATGAATCTTTCCTTGTTTTATTTCTGTTGCTGTGACAAAATATCTTGATCAAAAATAATTTAGGGAAGAAATTATTTATTTGGTTTACAATTACAGGTTATAGTCCATCATTGCAGGGAAGTCAAGGCAAGGAACTAAAATACATAAATTTTATATATTTAAAATAAAATATATATAAAACAAGATTTAAAAATATCCATAGCCAAGAGCAGAAAGAGAATAAATTCATGGATCTTTGCTTGCTTACTTTCTTGCTTGTTCTCAGTGTGTGCGCCCACTTCTGAAACTGTTCTGGACCCTCTGCTCAGGGAATGGTGCCACCCACAATGGGCTGGGTTCACCCAAAACAATCAAGACCATCTTGCACAGATGTGACCATTGGCCAATCCAATCTAGATATAACTCTCTGCAGGCGATTTTAGGTTGTGTCAAATTGAAAGTTAAAACTAACCAGTGTGCTCCCTTAAGTCGTGTCTATGGTCATAGCAATAGAAAACTAACTCAACAGATAAAAATTATGCTCTAAACAATTTAATTCCAGAGGGAGGGGAGAGAGTGGGTGCAGGGGGAGGGGCTGAATGCTCTGTTTCACTGTTTGCTCTCAGCTTGTCCCACGCACACACTCCTGGGTTCTTTAGTATCTTCCATTAGTTTCTTCGTCTGCCCTTCTACACACCGATCCTGCACACCAAAAAACCCAATGGCCATGGGGCTGCTCCTTCCCCTCATAGTCAAGTTCAATATGGTATGATTAGCACAGGGAATTGGGTAAACAGAGCCCAGATTCTGACAAGCCGACTAGCTAGCTCATGTCCTCACTGACCCTTCCATCTCTCAATGTTCTCTGCTCTGGTGACAACAGACTCTCCTCTGAACACGTATGGCATAGTTTATTTACCTGCTTAAAACAACAACAACTCATAGTTGTAATTTCCTCTGCCTTAATGACAGCATTTCGCTCATTATCACCCTTGGTTTGTTTTTCTGGACCTTCAGGAACCGCCTGAAGGTCACATCTGTAAGCGGCTTGCCACAGTCATGCTTAGACAGAGTTCCAACCCCATCTGTGCTCTGGCTCTCATCCTTCTGGCTTCGTTGAATGCACACCATATTGTTACTGTGTCCTTGGCTGCTTGTCTTTCTGATTGGTCAGTGAAGCTTTTAGAAGTGAGCTTTGTTCTAATGCATATTGATATCCTCAATGTCTATTTCAGAGTCATGAGAACATAGACCTGGGGGAAAGATTTGTTAATGTGGGACTGAGTCTGAGCAGAGAATTTTCTGTACTGAGAATGGAAGGGGTCATGGCTAGTCGTCCTTTTTAGTATGATGCACACACAAATTACCATGCTAATTCACTTAGTTCTCATAAAATCTTTATGAGGTAGATACAGTTACTGTTTTTAATCACATGTTGGGCAGGAGAACAGGTTAAGGGCATGCGAGTGCGGGAGGATGGAACCAGGATACTTGTTTTTTGAATCCTTACTGTTACATCATACTATCTGACCTTGTCAGGTAACCACTCTGTGCCTCTGTCTCTGTCTCTTTCTCGCTCTCTCTCTCTGAAGAATGAGGCGAAAGATAATGAGAAACTCACCTCATTAGATTTGCTGGGAGGATCCAGTCAGTTAAACTAATGCATAGGAAATGTAGCTGAAGTTGAGCCTGTGAGCAACTGTGAGGAGCATTCCTCCATGGTATGGATGTCATCCATGCCTCCGGGTTCCTGCCTTGGCTTCCCTCCGTGATTAGACAGTAGCATGGACGTATGACACATGGCTCCTTTCCTCCTTGCGTTGTTTTTGGTCAGTGCAGGGAAGTACCTAAAGGGAGACCTCTGTGGGCCTGGGCACCCTCCAGATCTGTTCTGTTTCTACTTTATTCTCTCCTGGCAGTCACTAGCTTAATAAGAACTAAAACTTTTCCAGTCACTTTAGATGTGTTGATAATGTCTTTGACAGTTGGGAACCAAGGTAGACGCTGATGGAGCATGGAGGTTTGGTCTTACGGAAACCAATGGATGGAAAGAAACAATTATTTCAAACACTAACCAGTCTCTTTTTTTTTTCACTTGAAATAGAGTTAGTAATTGGACATCCTTCAATGATTCTATAACAGCCTGGTGGGGAATAGAGAGTTCATTGGTTGCAAAGCAGCCTGTGTTGTGATGCATGAGCTAGAAAGGATGGTCTTTCTTTTGCCAGGCAGGAAAGAAGATGAGCAAACAGAGCAATGTTTCCTGAACTGAGGACAGAGTTAGGCCACTACACATCTCTTACGCTCAGTGCTCCATGGCCTAAATGTCTTTGTGTCTACAGAACCTTAATCCAATGATTGGCAAGTGGTAGCAACTGGAGAAATATTTGCAAAGTTGATGTGAATATGCACAAGCACCTTCAGACACAGGAGACACATATTGTCCCCTGAGGACAGTCTTGTGGTAATGAAAGATACATAAGCCCACAAGGGCCACAGTATAACAGTGGTATTAATACTAGGTATTGGGACTGCAGCTGAGGTTCGGTTTGCCTAGAGTTATCATGAGAAAGTTACATGAAAGTATATTGTAGGAAGTAATGTGCGAACTGGTCTTGAGTTGTAAAGGACTTCACTTGTCAAAGAAGAGAACAGAAATCATCATGGTGGGAAAGAAACCAGCAGTCACATAATAGGCAGTATCCCGGGATCACTCAGCAAAAGAATCCCTGTCCTGGACTCCAGCTCTCTAGCAATACTTGGATTTATCCACTGGGACTCCTGAGTAAAGCAGGGCCACCGACAGGCTAATGTGAATGGAGGGTGGTTCTCCAACGAGGTAATTAGAGGGACAGTGTCAAAGACAATTAACAAAAAACCAGGGCTGTTTTGTTAGCATGTGTGCAGATAGTGATAAAATAGGTCCCCAGTGTCCTCTCATCTCTGTCCCTATCCCTAGCAAACTGTTCTTGCTTCTCTTTTTTAAAAGCACAATTGAACCAGGCTCTTACATCTAGGGGTAGCAATCAGAGCAAAACCTGGGTCAATTGGTGGGAGAGGAACAGACAAAATAGAAGGGAAATCAATGAATTACCTGTCAGGTTTCTTACATTGTTATTATTTGTATTTTGATGACGTGTTTCATAATACTTCCTCTAGTGCTTTGATTTTCATCATAATCTTAGTAACTATGATAGGATCGGTCAACAGTGGTTTTGTTATGCTGAACAGCCAACCTCTAAATCTTACCAGCTTATCACAGCCAAGGTTTTCTTTTCTTTCTGTTTGTACTGCACATTTGTAACATTTTTGGCAAAAGAGGCTGCTTCCCATTTGGGGGTAATGGTAATGGGTGCTTCTCTACAGTGAGGGTGCTGCTCCATAGTGGAGGTGATGCTTTGTTGATGAGGCTGCTTCTCCATGGTGAGAGTGCTACCTATGATGATTCTGTAGTGAAGGTAGGTGCTGCTCCTTGGTGAGGGTGTTGCTCCATGGTAAGAGTGGGTGCTTCTCCATGGTGAGGGTGCTGCTCCATGACTCTCATTACCAATGAACTTAATAGTTGAAAAGTATTATTTCTGGGCAACATACCTGGGGCTGGTACAGAAAGAGTAATTGATCCCCTGTTTCTACAACTTTCTGGCTAGATTTTTATGTAGATCCTAGGGTCCCCAGCTAGCCACCAAATTTGGAACTACAAACAAAAGTATAAGACCAAGATTTGAGGAAGTTATGCAAGTGTATATTAATATTAATAATAATAAATAATAAATGTGCATAAGATGGTTGAGATGTGATGAGATTCCATTAGAGAAAGATGGTTCTAGAGACAGAGTGAAAAGAATTAGGAAATCAAGAAACTGAAAGCCAATGAGTCCAACCCAAGACTGAGCAGAAATCATAAACGTGAGAGAGATATAGTAACAAGGACCCTGTGGAGAAGGATGGGTTCCTGTGTGGTTAGCAGCTCGAAGAAAGCAAGGCGTTGAGAGTGGTTACCTGGATCCTAGTTGGGGGACACCATCAGTATTGCCTTTAATGAAACCCAACATCCCTAAGATGGAGTTTGGGAAGGTTTTGAGTCACTGCCCCCAGTGACCACTGAGGTCTTGCCTGAAGTCAACTTGTAAGTACAGGTAGTAAGTACACAGACCCTGTGAAGATATCCTTGTCCCCATGTACTCCTCAGCAAACCGACCTGGCCTGTAGCTGGCCTTTAACACAGGGTTGTCGACTTTAGATGAACTCAAAAGTGTGCTGCCTCGAAAGAAGTCCTTAATTTCTTCAGCAAGGAGAAAGAGCCCCATCATCTGGCCAAAGCAGTGGTCCCTTAGTTCCAGCCCCACGGGGCAGTGAATCTAACCCTGAAAACAAGTGAAGGAGAGGAGAGAAAACCAACACTGACTTTCCTTCTAGTGGGGGATGTTTGTTCCTACTTGGGTTCTATACAGGTGTGTGGACGGAGGTAGGTTCTGAGATCTCCACATCCCCAACTCCAACAGCTGCTCCCCATAGACATGGCTTCATCCCTGCCCTGCTACCTCCCACACAATGTGCCTTGGCCTGCTCTTATTTGATGGTCAGCTCTTCCCAGACAAGCAGATCTCCCTGAAGATATGCATCTCCTTGGGCAGGAGGCTTTGTGGGGAAGCATTCTGCAGTAGCTATTTTTGCCTGTGCCTTTGTGTGGCTGCCATATGAAAGCACAAGTCCATTAAATATTCCTTCTCCGTTTAGAGTCCTTCATGTTTCCCTTTCAACTCCCCTAGTGCTGCTGCTCTGGCTGGAGATGCAGCAGTGTCTGGCCAGGCAGAGCGGGGCCCAAATCACTGGGTCACCATCAGGTGAAGGAGAAGGAAGCCGGGCCTGCTGGGGCAGCCTGGAGAATGTCAGTTCTAGTGGTCAGCTCAGCTTCAGCTCTCTCCTAGAGTCAGCCTTAGCGAGTAATTGCCCTGTGGCAAAGGAGTACATCTCAGGATTGATGCTCTCTCCTGGGACTCAGAGGCTGCTGGGATGTTGTTGTTGTTGTTACTGCTGCTGGTGGTGTGTGCGCGCGTGCATATGTGTGTGTGTGTGTGTGTGTGTGTGTGTGTAGGGCTGGGTTCATTTTTACAGAAAGATGCTACAGCACAAGATGATAACAAAACCAAAGAGCAGTACACCAGCTTAACAGCCTGATTTCTCCCATGTTAGCCTAAGATTGTGGAAGGTTTGCTGTGCCAAGTATTGGACAACAGGGCTCAGATGCAGTACAGGATGGAGAGCTATGGCAGCCAGAACGCTAACATCTGACAGCTCTTCAGGGTCCTAGATGCATCACATATTATCTAAATCCATCCCTTTACAGCAACCCTAGTGAACGCTAAGCCATTGCACTAAACAGTTTAATTCATATTGATCCTCATCTTCCTGAGTTAGCCTGGGAGGGAGCCATGTGAGGGTCTCACCTACAGATGGATACACTGAGCCTCATGGGAAACCATCAGCTAGCTGTCTGACCCCGAAGCTTGCATCCTCAGCTTCTGCGGCATCCCTGGGTGCTTCTCAGATGGAGTCAGCAATACCCTTTATAGGGTTGAAGGTTATCTTCATCCAGTTGAAGCTTACTTTCAGGATAGTCTGGTATACATTTGATGTGCTCGGCACGGGCCTGGTTCGTGGCAGCTTTGTGGTGCTTATAATGGTCAGTTTGAACCATTACTTGGACACCATCATCCAGGCAGAGAGGCTCAGTGAGGGACTTCCTAGACCTAGATCAGGTAGTTTGCCTGTGGGCACCTGATCTAGGTCTACACCTCTGAGGGATTTTTTTCTTAATTGGGTTAATTGACATGTAAGATCCAGTCCACACGGGCAGTATCACAGCCTAGTTATTGTTTGTTCATTTGTCTTTTCTTTTTAAAATTTGAGTAAACAAGAATGCACGAATTCCTTCTTTTCTGCTCTTGACTTTGTGTGAGTTGCTGCTTCAAAAATCTTGTTATTATGGCTTCTCTAGCATGGTGACCTGTAACCTAGAACTGAAAGCTGAAATTCCTCCTAACCCGAGGTGCTTTTGTTGAGCTCTTCCATTGTAGCGACAGAAATGAAGACAGAACAGTGTTCTGACTGAGAGGTGGCTTTAGGTTTAATTTGCCCAGGCCCTCAGCCTTTGGAGCTGGAGCCCTCTTGAACTCAACCAATGCAGTCTTTGTGTGTCTGCGCGCGTGCGTGCGTGCGTGCGTGCGTGTGTGTGTCCTGCCCAGGGCCCACGTTCTCCTTTCATGCCTCCATCACCTTCTCTTTGGTCCTAAAAGAAAATGAAAACGAGGCTTATGTCGGAGTTACAACAGCTGGGACTGTTAGCCGTTCACTCTCTCTCTGAATCTACAGAAGTTTCTGAACAGTACAGCTATTAAATATAAATAGTCACTGTACAGAATGTGTCTCGCAGCCTCCTGGGAAAGAAAGATTACTCTCTTTTTCTGCCCCAGACTTCATTAGCCTGAGATCTAAACAAGACACTAGATGCTAAGTGGTAAGCATTCTCACCCCTAATCTTATATCTTAGTGAACCGAGGCCAGGGGAGGTCAGCAACGATGCCTGCTAACTGGTACAGAGAAGGACCCCTGGAAGAGACCCCACGTCCTGGGCCAGAATCACCTTCTCAGTTTGTGGGTGGCAGGGTAGGCAGAGGTGGGGCTTGGAGCCAATCTCACAACCCACCCCAGGCTTTGCTGCTCTAACCACGTCTGTGGTCTCCTTGCTAAATTGCTACAATGTGTGCTCCTTGGCACCAGCCCTGAAGACCACCCAGGCGTCGAGGCAAATGCAAAATGCAGCCCCTGACCTCAGCCCAAAGCGACTGCTTCTCACTGGCTACCTGCATGCCCTGTGGGCTCCTGGTGTGGGGGTCCTTCCTTAGGCGTGCCCTGTGGGCTCCTGGTGTGGGCGTCCTTCCTTAGGTGTGCTTCCAGCAATTGGAGGGGGAAGAATTGCAGGGTGCAGTGCGTACAGCGGCTCCTACATGCCTACATATTAAGGACAGTCGCTGTTTTCCTGGCTCTTGGGAGTACAGGTGGCTTTCTGCAAATCTGAGAAAAATAAGGATCTCAGGAAGTGTAGCCTGTGTGGAGAGCTTATGATTTTACCAGTATCATCTTGAAACTCTTTTACAGGGAGATTTCCACCCTAATCCACTCCTTTTATGTTTTCTTTATAAATTCTAACCTGTGCGTTTTGGTTGTGGTTCACGGAGTTTCTGTGCCTCGGACCAGCTTTCCTGAATACCTGATGATGTTCCACCAAGGCTTTTGTGTGCAGCTTAGCTTTTCCATACTCTCTGCTTGTCCTTGACCCCAGGAGAGCTCCCCTAACCTCTCTCACCGGATAGTAAGTGAAGCAATGCATTTAGAATGAGAGCACACTGTCAAATACCAATTAAGCAATCAGTAAGTGGTAATTTTTTTGGGGGGGGGTTGAGTGGGTTTGTGGGCTTATACTTTTCTTCTCAGCAAAATATTACCCAACCTGGTTCTTGGAGGAGTATTGCTTTCTGAGAGTATGACTTTGTAAGTATAGCTCCTAGGGCAAATTAAGATATTATTTATTCATTACTCCAACAAGTGTTTTTGAGCATCAGCTAGAGATGTGTGCCCTATGTGGGAATTAATGATCAGGATAGAGTTTGGCCATTACTGTATGGAAAGTCAAGTAAAGGTGAGTAGACTTGCAAAGTGGGTACGATGGCCCCAGGGAGGCCAGTTGGGCTTTGCAGAGCAAGCATGCAGAATGGATAATACATACTGAGCTCTGTGTATATCTGATCCTGTGCCAGATTCTAAGAGTCTTTCAGGCAAATAGGAAAGGAGGGGGTGTGGGCAGAGGAAGGAAGAGCACAGAGGAATTGAAATGGGCACACTTAGGAAGACTCTATGGTTGCCATTAGATTATTAACAACAGAGCATTGCTATAGGATTGTGGGAACACTCCCATACTGATAGCCCAGCCCCATAGATTTGTTTCTCATTATTACTATAGAGGCTCTTAAATGATGTGGCAGCACTTTTTGATGTGGAGAGATGGTTTAAAACTATAGAAATACTTTTTTGTCCACTGTCACCATGACGGAGTACAATATTATAAGGCATTTAACACCCAAGTTCAGGGATGATAAATGCCCTACCTTATATAGAGAGTCCAACCAATGGAAAAATTAGATAGTGCACCATCTTTGGTACCCATTGTGGAGTCCTTCCCTAAAAGGAGTTCCATGTTTCTGTGACAAAACACCTGGCTCACAGTTTGAGAGTGTATCATCTACAATGGTGAAAAATCATGGTGGCCTTTGACTTTGTCTAAAGAACGTGTGGTAGCTACTTGGTCACATCTTGGGAACTACACAGCTCAAGGTGTAGCTAGAGCCTGGCAATAACCACCAGGGTCCACTTATCAGCAACCCAGCTAGACCCCAGCTTATAAAGGCACAACAGCTCTCAAAAGAGCATCACAAGTTGGGGATCAAATATTCAAATACATAGACCTGTGAGGGACACTTCATTCAAACTGTAACATTTCTTCCGGGACCCTGTAGGCCCATGGCCATCTCAGTACCAAAGGCATCTGCTCCAACTTAAGTCCCTATAGTTTAATCGTCCAACACTGTTTTAAACTCCCAAGTCCCTCTGAGATTCACGGTGATCACCTTTGACAGTGAGCCCTTCTAAAGTCTAAAACCAAGCTACAGGTTGTAATAGAGAACACAGAGTACAAATTCCCATCTGAAATGGTGGAACAGAAGTATAGCAAGGGGAGATTGGACCAGAGGGAGGCCAAAACCCAGTAGGAAGAACACCACACCCTGTAGCTGGATGTTCAGCATCCGTGGCCATTGGTGGAGTCATGTGGGCTCCAGCAGGTCTGAGAGCCCTGCCGTCACTTGCAGCACACGTAGCCCCTCTCCAGGGCTGGTTTCAATTGGTGCCAGTTACTTTTCATAATAGAGGTCTCATGTTCTCATGTCCTGGTGGTTCCAATAGTCTGGGCTTTCACTGCAACTCAGGCTTTACCTTCCCATCCACGCATTGCCTATTTAGGAACTCCATGTAGAGAATCTAACCCTTACATACTGCCTTCCTTTAGCACCTTTTTAGCTGCAAACCTCTATGACCTTAACTCTTTATGATACATACCCGCAAAAGTTGTCCTGTGTGGATGATGCCAACTTCTTTTTTAAATTAATTTTTAAAAATTTTACATACCAACCCCAGCCCCCCTCCCTTTCCTTCTCCTACCTCCCATCTCCCCCCATCCCACTTCCCCATCCACTCCTCAGAGGTGGTAAGGTCTCCCTTGGGGAGTCAACAAAGTCTGGCATACCAAATTGAGGCAGGACCAAGGCCCTCCTGTATCAAGGCTGAGGAAGGTATCTCACCAGGGAATGGGCTCCAAAAAGCCAGTTCATGCACCTGGATAACTCCTGGTCCTATTGCCAGCCCTCACCCCAACAGGTCAAGACACATAGTTGTCACCCACATTCAGAAGGCCTAGTTCAGTCCCATGTAGGAACCCCTGCTGTCAATACAGAGTCCGTGAGTTCCCACTAGCTCCTGTCAGGTGTCTCTGTGATTTTCCCCATCATGATCTTGACCCCTCTTGCTCATATGATCCCTTCTTCCTCTCTTCAACTGAACTCTAGTGCTTGACTGTGGACCACTGCATCTGCTTCCATCATTTCCTGTATGTAAGTTCTATGATGATAATTAGGGTAGTCACTAATCTGATCATAGGGGAAGGCCAGTTCAGGCATCCTTTCTACGATTGCTAGGAGTCTTAGCTGGGGTTATCCTTGTGGATTTTTGAGAATCTTCCCCAAACCAGGTTTCTCCCTAGCCCCATAATGGCTCCTTCTATCAAGCTATCTCTTTCATTGCCCTCCCTCTCTGTCCTCCTCCCACTCAGTCATCTTTATCCATCATGTTTCCATCCCCCATCCCCTAATATCAGCTCCTACACCAGTATGAGATATTGCCGGGGCCACTTGGACCACGGCTGCAGCACTCTTTGACTAAAACTCTTATCTGCTACCAGTACAGATGGGATTATTACTCTTCTGCAGGCTGAGGCTTGGGCATCTGGTCCTGTAACCATTCTAGGCACCTGTAGAAGGCAAGATAATTTTAGAGCCTGAGGACATGACCACACACTCGGTCCTGATGCTGTGTGGCATTAAGTTCACTTAATCTTTTTGACTAAAGTTCATCTGTAACAGTCACATCATTAATTATGTGAACGATGGCAAGAATTAAATATGCTAATTTTATTTAAAGCACAGATAATAACACCTATGTGCACATTATTGGTGTAGTCTATTATTATTCTATAGTCCCTTTCTCAAAGTAATGATTAAGTGTATATATTACATAAGATTGTGAAAGAAACCAGTGCTGTTAAAGAGGAGAATCAGTTCTCATTTATGTGATGTGGGATTCCCCTTTGTATGCTGTGAATACCATTGCTTAATAAAGAAACTGCTTTGGGCCTACAGCAGAGCTATAGAGGAACAGAGCTATGTGGGGAAAACTAAACTGAATGCTGGAAGAAAGAAGGTGGAGTCAGAGAGAAGGCATGTAGCCCCACTGGAGACAGAAATCAGAACTTTACCTGGTAAGCCACAGCCTTGTATTGATACATAGATTAATGGAAATGGGCTAGTTTACAATATAAGAGTTAGCCAGAAATATGCTTAAGCTATTGGCCAAACAGTATTGCAAATAATATGGTTTCCGCGTGACTATTTTGGGGCTGAGCAGCAGGGAACTAACTAGCGGCCTCCTGCAACACTTATGAAATAAAGATGTGTGTGCTTTGTTAAATGTTAAATAGTTAGATCCAATGGCAAATCAAACAAGGATCGACATTTCCAAGCTCTAAGAAATGTAAATACCATTCTGAGATTCTATAACAGAACTGTCATAAGTAGTATGAAATATTCCTGCTATGATGAGACCATAGGGGGAAACACCACTAACCCCACTGTGGTTCTTGCTTCCCTGTGGGGTGAAAGATGTAAATTTGTCATGTCTTAGTTTAAAAGAAATTACATACGTGTGTGTATAGAACATTTTAGGTATATATACACATTTAAAATATGGGTATTTTACCTCTTTATGGATTCTGTCTCTCTCTCTCTACACACACACACTGTGTGTGTGTGTGTGTGTGTGTGTGTGTCTTCCTCCAAGTTCAGGAATCCTGTCTGAAACCCCATAAAGAAGCTGTGCATTCCAATTGAAAATCTTCTGTACTTGGGAACATAAATGGCACCAAGTAGCCGAGAAGCAAGATGATCAGTTCAGTGCCAAGAGGAGCAAAGGAAGTAGTGCACATGAAGGAAGCAGTGACATTCGAGAGCTTTTAAAGATTAAGGGCCTTAGCATCCACCTGAACTGGCTGGCAGCTCACTCCTAAAAAATGCAGGGATGTTTTCTAGACTCTGCCAGTGAAGTTGAAGATGAAAGACTTTTGGTAAGAATCTTCTTCTAGCCTGAACCTGGAATATTGTCACGTGTTAGCATTCGGTATGTAGGTCTGCGCCACGGGCCAAAACCCTCCACTGTGTTGTCAGCTTTATTCTTGTTCAAAGGCACCACGCCCTTTCACAGAGCCCTGCCTCTTCTGTACTTCTGAAAATATTACTGACTGTGACAAACCCAGCTCAGAGCTCTCATCCAAAGTTCCCTGAATGGGCTCTGTTGCCTGGCCTTCTGACTTCTCACAGCAATCTCACTGCTCCCTCAGAGCAAGCACGACACTTACCTTGTTCTTGCGTGTCCATGGTCTGGGCGTTTCATGTTTTGAAAGCAGAGTCATCTTCTTCTTTCTTTCTTTCTTTCTTTCTTTCTTTCTTTCTTTCTTTCTTTCTT
>LOEQ01000836.1:1480-15017 GCA_001685075.1 Bramus lutescens | reverse complement strand
TCTGAGATTCTTTCTTCAATCTCTTGTATTCTGTTGGTTATGCTTGCCTCTGAAATCTCTGTTTGTTTGCCTAGATTTTCCATATCCAGCTGGCCCTCATTTTGTGTTTTCTTCATTGCCTCCCTTTCAGTTTTCAAGTCTTGAACTCTTTCTATTATCTGTTTGATTGTTTTTTTCTTGGTTTCCTCTGGTATCTTTTACTGATTTACTCATTTCCTCAAACTTTTTGTTATTCTTCTCATCTATTTCTTTAAGGGAGTTTTTCATGTCCTCTTTAAGTCTTCTATCGCTTTTATAATATCTATTTTTTCTACTTCTTCTGGATTAGGGTGTTCAAGTGTTCCTCTTGTAGGTTCGCTTGGTTCTGGTGTTATCATGTTGTTTTTCTGATTGTTTAAGAATTCTTGCAGTTGGTGCCTGCCTATCTCTTCCTGAAAATGCTCTCCAAAGGGACTTCTGGTCCAGGATCTGGGCCCCTTGCTGGCCAGGGACCTTGTAGACAAAAGTCCTACCTTGCTGTAGGCAGGCTATTGAAACAAAGGAACTCCTACCCTTTTGCACTCACCACCCATCCCAGTGCCCAAACAGGCTGAGCTGGGGTATCTATGGCCCTGAAGAAGGGAAGGGAGGGGGTACCTGATTGCCTGAATGCAAGCTGTGATGGGGTAGGAAGAGAGGGGCAGTAGCCTGGGTTAGGAGCCCCTGAAGAATGAGCAGGAAGATTAGGGGATTGAGGAATGTCTGAGCTCCATATCCAGGGCTTCTACTGTGGGTCAGGAACACACTCACCCCTCCAATATATCTTCTGTACTGGATGTTTTCAATCTCTTAATAACACAAAAAATTATGAGTTTTTCTATTCCACTTTTGAAATTTTATTTAGTTATTATTTATGCTTATCTGCATATTATGTTTGTATATGAGTATGTATATCCACAGCATAAACAGGGAAAACTTAAAGGAGTTAGATTCTCAATTTTTCCCATTTTAGTTCAGGGGATCAAACTCAGTTTGTCAGGTTTGCCAGCAAGGGCCTTTACCTACCGAGCCATCTCTTTGGCCCCTAGTATGCTACTGAGTGTTCAAAAACACGTTTTAGTTTTGTGTCTGTGTTCTGAAACAGTATATTTCAAATAATATATATGTATATATATGCACACACATATATATATGATAGATAGAAGTGTATTCTACCTACTTTAATTCATATGCATATGTATGTGTGAAAAAATAGTTTGTATTTTGTTTGTGTGTTTGTGTGTGTGTGTGTGTGTGTGTGTGCAGGTGCACACATGCTAGGTACCAACAGAGGCCACAAGTGTTTGTCCCCAGGAGCTTGAGTTACAGGTGGTTATTAACTACTGTGACTTGTACTGGGAACTGAGTTCCTATCCTCTGTATGCGTCCTTAACCTACAACTACTCTTCAACCCTGATTTTTATCCTTTGATTGTAAAGATTAAAGATTAACTTTTCTGTTTCTAGCAAATAAACACATATCTGATATTTTTTCTTCAATTGTTATTTGGATCAATTAGAAAAGTCTAATAAGATGACCTTTGAAGTCACTAAATTTTCTGTAATGGTAAGATATGAAATGGTAGAGTGAGGTGCCTGCCAGAGACTCCAAGTCAATACAATTACATTGGCATATGGAATTAGAATGCATTGGCACAGAGTGACTATTAGTAACCATACCAATGTGAACATTTGTAATTTTAGCTGGGACAAGTAATAAACAGGAAACAAAGCAAAGTAGCTATGATAATGCAGCAACACTTACTAGAACATAATGGAAACCATGTAATAGGTTGAATTAACTAAGTTATAGCCATTCAACATTATATTCTGCAGTTATGAAAATGATACATTTAAGACTGTGATGACATAAAAGAGATGAATAGAGATAATATGGCTCAGTAGTTAAAGTGCTTGCTGGACAAGTATGTTAATCAGTTTCTGATTCCCAAGAACCCAAACACACTGTAGAGATCAAGGCAGGATTCCTGGATTCTAATCTTAAAAGGCAGATACCAGACATGAGCACAAGCTCACTACTGGAACTACCCATATTGGAAAACAGTTGGTTTAATTAAAATTTCCTACCTCCAGAGACTAGGAGGAATGATGTACATCAAGACTCTCTGCCTCAACCTCAGACTTCTACATACCTACACATGTGAACACAAATGCATAAATACCCATGCCATGCACAAATACACAAAAAGAGAAAATAAAAGGCAGAGGTAAAAAATGTGGGTGAACTAAAGGATCCAGTTCCCATGTCCTGTGGGCAAATGGCTTATCTATGTCATAAGATAAAATGTGATTCTTACATCTTTTCCAGTAGTCCCACAGAACACAATTGGCTTCCCAGGCCTTGACTTTATGCTAGCATTTAAGTTCAATTCAAATGGCAGAAGTTAATTTTTTCCAATACTGGAAACTATATTGTGATCTTTACCTGTTTTATGTATCACCTAGATTGACAATAATAAAGAAAGTACTTATTATGAATAATTGGTTTTAAAAGGTCCTTTCAATAAAATCCATTGCAAATTGATGTCACAGAATGTTATGTTTGGAAGGACCTTGAGAAGTTATCTCATTTCACCCATTATTTCATGGATAAGGGAAAATGAGAAACTGATCTGTTAACTTATTTGGCAATTCAAGTGGATGGTTCAATTTTAGGTAAACTTAATAAAAAAATTATTTGAAACTGGAGAGGGCAATACATATCTGTGTTTTCAGCATCTAGCTGGCACATGCAGGAGAATAAGTTCAAGGAAATTGTAAGATAAATGGCAATCTACTGTGTTTAACCCTAGACTGTTCTGTGAGAAAAGATATCCTAAAAAAAACACAGTTAAAAAGAGATTAAATTTTGAGCAATTCAAAGCTTAATCTTACTTTACTGTGAAGTCAAAAAAGTTGTCACTCCTTTTTCATTGAAAACTGACAAACTGTAGTTGCATAAATGAATTTGATATAATTTCAATATTATGAGTACAATTCAGAATAATTCAATCACATAATTAATATATGCTTTACTTCAAAGACTTTAACAGTGAATTCTATTTGTGAAAAAAGTGCTTGAAATTTATGTTTACAAATTTAAATGTACAAACTTTATTAATTATGTTCCCCTTGCCTTGAGCATATACACTTTGTCGATTTCTTTTCCCATTCCAGCTGCTGAGAACCACCACTCTTTTCTGGTCTTTAGAAGACTGATCCTATTAGTTTTGCACATTCAAATTCAAACACAGAGGTCAGGGATGTGAGCCATTGGTAGAATATTTAACTAGCATGTTTAAGTCTCTCAGCCAAAAAAAAATCACTAAGCAGTATTTTTACACATAAATGATAAAACTCTTTGCCAATACTTTTGTGGTGTCAAGAATCTTCCTTTCTAAGCATGCATTTATTTAAACGAACGACAAAGTTTTATGTCTTTTTCTTCAAGTTACTTAATAGTTTATCCCATACCAAAATTTCTTTGTCTAATTTCTTTATTAATTCTTATTTTTTCTAAATTAATATTTGTAGTTTTATAGTTTAATTTATATGAATTTCTTTTATTTTAAAATTATTTTTGTTATTTTCTGAGATAAATGTTAATTTATATCATTGTAAAACTATATAGTACTCAAATATATACATTTATGATCATGAATCTTTTTTAATTCCATATAAATGCTTCTCCACTCTCTCATCTCCCTGTCAATAGAAAGATTCTCCTGTAATCTCTACTTATCCTCCTTTCTCCACAGTTGCACAAACCTTCAATAATTAACTGATTATGAGATATGTTGTTCCAAACTGAATACCATCTTTTGATCCTGATGTTTATTTCTATTTTTGTGCAGTGGACAGAATAGAGAGTTCACAAAGAAGCCCAAATATACACTGTAGTTATTTTTTCAAAATAATACATACTGGACAAAAGACAGTCCCATCATCAAATAATACTTGAAAAAATTGTGTGTACACTTATAAAAAATAAACTAAATTGAAACAAGCCTAGCCCTTAAACCACACACAAAAAAATTAACTCAAAATGGCCTTAAATATGATTTAAAATGCTACAATTCTACAACTCAGGAAAGTGAAGGTAAGAGAAATATTCTTTACAATGTCATAACCAAAACAATGAGGAAAATGATGTCTTGATTATGACATTAGAAACATGGGCAACAAAAGTGAGGGTAGACAAGTGTGGCATCATCAGATTGAAAACACCAGTAATGCAGTAAGTATCATCTTTTGACACACCTTTTCACTTATCTCTCCAGACTTTGTCCAGATTCTCAGATCTACTGAATTCAACCAGATATCAAAGTAGGATGAGATTCCCGTAATAGGGACTCACACAAATCTGAACCATAAGAACGTTGTAGTCAATGAAATAAAGTAGCTGAAAGCTGTAGTATGGCTGCCTTCTTTGCAGAAAGGATAATTGCACGTCTCTCTTATCCTCTGATTTTAGGTATGTGCAAAGATGTGAACACTGTCAAAAAATTACTTTGCCCAATTGCTGACTGAGATGAACCTAGAACACAGGATACAGAATGAAAGACCTGATTAACAGGACCCCCAAACAGCAAGAAGCAGTAAGAACAAACCTATGCCCATATTCCCAAATATTGTTTATAAATGTTCTTTTACATTTAAAGGGGGATATGATATAGATATGAATAATTTGCATTTGTATGAATCTTGGTTTATTGATACAAATTTAGGGTTAATTTTGAATATACATATACATAAAGGCTAGAAATAATTCCATAACACAAACAGTAGTTCATTTAAAAATGTAATATATAATTAAGAAATATAGGTTAATGACAATCATCTCTAGTATTCAAGTTTGTAGTCATGTTAGTTAGGTTTTCTACATATATAGAGATATATTTCAGTTAGTTAGGTATTCTTCAAATCTTTCAGAGACCTTCAGAATATGACATTTTAATGTTTTAATAACTTAGGACTTTTCATGACAGTGAGCCACGTCTACTCCTGGAAGCACCAATTACTTCAAGAGGAAGGTGGGCATTGAAGAGGATCCTTAGCTATTTGGGCAAGAAACTGCTCTTGCTTGGACTACTTCACTGGACATGCAGTACACACAGAGAGATGACTTCTGAACTTGCCTAATGGTGAAAGGTCCTTAGGGGTTCCTGCTTCATGAAAGAACCTATGAGACATTCTGCAGAACACAGAAGAAACTTACTGAACTGTCTTTGAAATTTCCTACTTCATGGAAAAGTCTGCTGGATACTATGGGCCTGTAGGCTGAAGATGAATGTCTCAATGGTACAGAAGAACTTTGGGTGACTGTCCAGGCAGTACAATGTCTCTGTCAATTCTAGAGTTTTGGAAATTGTTTATAGCACACTTCCTTTTTACTTAGGTAATATATCCTTCTGGAGTCTTTGATGGAGTTGTAGAACTTATAGTAATAGTTATAGTTTTCCATAGTTATGATAAAAGATAAAGTAAATAGAAATATTGTAACTGTAATTCTTGCTTGATGATTGTTATATGTAATTTTACTATGTTAAAGTTAAAACCTTCCTTTTTACTTAAACCGAAAAGGGGAGGTGATTTGGGATTCACCTCTGTGAGTTGCTTGTATTGGTTAATGAATAAAGAAACTGCCTTGGCCTGATAGGGCAGAACTTATTTAGGCAGAGAAGATACTGAATTCTGGGAGGAAGAAAGCAGAGTCAGAGATATGCCATGGATCTGCCAGAGACAAACACTAAGAATTTTACCCGGTAAGCCACTGCCACAGGATTAATAGAAATGGTTTAAATTTAAGAATTATTTTAAGAAACTAGAGCTTATGGACCAAGCTGTGATTTAATTAACAAAGTTTCTGTGTGGTTATTTCGGGGCTAAGCTAGCTGGGTAGCTGGGTAGCTGGGATGAACAAGCAGCCCCTCCTTGCAACATTGATGGACCACTGCTACTAACTACTAACTAGCATGTTTGTCTTTTACAACTCAAAATATTACTTTAGCTGTTAGGTTACTTACCCACCATGGCTCATTACATTTGTTGATGACATATGTTTCTTTGTTTGCTGATTCCTAGGACAAGAGTAGTCATGCACACACCAATGAATAGGATGAAGCATTGCTGAGAAAACTCACAAACAAAATGGATGAAAATATTTGGCTTGTTTTGAAGGTATAAATAATTTATAAGCAAAGCGCCAAGTCATACTTATATCTGAGGGCTAATTAGTTATGAATGTATAAGAAAATTCCCCTCTTTGATTTTCCATGAATATTTTCTTCACATTTCAGTTTCAATCTTTTGAATCATTTTATTCTTTGACAGTATCTGTATGAAGCTTTTGCTTTATCCCTCAGTCAAAAGTCATCATTCTTTCATGGATGAGTTGGTGTGTCATAACCAAGTAGAGTTAAGCTTCTTATCTGGTTTTAGTTTGATATAATGTTTTATATTTAAAGTCTCCTTAATTATCCATTTTATCTCTTCCTTTACATATATAATCTTTGTTCATTTTATAATTTATAACATAGTAACTTTTTTGTTTGCTATTATAACCTTAAAAACATATATAAACCATAAATTATGAGTAGACAAGTGGCAGAGCAAGTTTCAATTCCCAACTAGGATGGGAACAGCCATATATTGAAACCCTCAATTGTACTCAGCCATACACAAAAATCAAGGTATCTAAAGTTCCATCAATTTCTCCAATTTCAAGACATTAGCGACAAGTAAAAGAGAAATAATCATTGCAGGCACTCTGGGCTGTGAATACCTTAATAACTAAAATATTTACCCAAGTATCTAGATATATGGCTTAGCAGTTTAGAACATTTGCTGTTCTTGTAGAGGACATAGGCTTGATTTCCAGCACCCAAGGTGCCACACAATGTATTTAACTCCATTTTCAGGGCATAAAACACCTTCTTTAGACCTCTATGGACATGAAACACAAACCTTTTGCAAATACATACATATTAGTAAATGTTCAGGCATACATAACAATATCAACAGTATAAATGTAAATAAATAGTTAAGTTTTTACAATAATATATATAATCCTGCTGCCCAACCCACAAAATGGTTATTTTAAGTATGATTTGAAAGATTATCATACATACATACAATCATGAGTCAACATTTATAACAGTACCAATTTTGCTTGAAAGATTCTCCATCCATAAGTGATAAATAAGTGTATGCAATATAAATGTGACCAGTATTATCAATGCTATAAAAATATCTGATTGTTTTTCTAATTCAAAAGCATGAAACTCTGAAGTTCTCCAAAATCCATACTCAATTCTTCTAATATGAAACTGCCAGTTATTCAAGTCAGTCACACTAAACCCTTAACAATGTGTTATGTTCTGGGTTTTATTAACTTGCAATGAACAGATATGTATCACTCTAGAGATAATTCTACATTTTTATCTATATAGCTATATCTTTCCAAATTCATGTATCTCCACAGACATCCTGTCTATCTTTTGTCTCCTTACCTATAGCTTTTAAAATCACTGCTCATTGGTTTTTATATTGTATTTATCCCTTAGCCAGTTTTCTTTTATTTTAGATTGGTTTAGTACATTTTTTTCCTGTGATGAAATTTGGGAACTCAAAGAACCTTTGGTGCTTTAACCAATATTTAGAAGCAGGCTGAGACTACCGGAAGGCAGAACAAGTATTGTTGCATGACACTTGAAAAATGCTATTTGGGGAAAATCTGGACAAAAGAGATAAATTGATAGATGAATAGTGTATTTGAAACTTAAATATGCTAAGTAGATGCATAAACAGGTTTCAAATTATGTACGTCCATAATCTACAGGAGACAAAATACTTTATATGGTGCTGTCTGTTCATACAACTCAGCTTTTCCCTACAGTTATTTCTTATGTTAAATATTTTTCATTTACTATCTGACCTTATGAAAAGGCTGAAACTCAACAACCCATTATGCTGAATGTACTCTTTGTGGTAGTTGAATGTTATTGCCCCACATAAAGTCATATAATAGCACTATTAGTAGCTGTGGTCTTGTTGGAGTAAATGTGGCCTTGTTGGAGGAAGTCTGTCACTCTCGAGTTGAGCTTTGAAGTCTCATATATGCTCAAGCCATAACCACTGTCACAGTCTACTTCCTGTTCCCTGTATATCAAAATGTAGTAGCTCCTTCTCCAGCTTCATGTCAACCTGCATGCCACCATGCCCCCCATAATGATAAAAATGTACTAATCCTCAGAAACTGTAAATTACTACCCCAATTAAATGGTTTCCTTTATAAGACTTTCAATGTAAATGGTGACTGCTCATTCATTCCCAGTTTCCAGACCTGAGTAATCCCACAGAAACTATATACTAATTACGACAGTGTTTGGCAAATGCCTGAGGCACACTTCTAGCTAGCTCTTTTAATCCATTTCTATTAATCTGTGTATCATCATGAGGCTGTGGCTTAACAGTAAGTCTCTGGTGGTATCTTTCTTCTTCAGCAGTTGTATGGTGTTCCTTGTTGTTAACTTTATCTCGTTTGTTTTTAGATTTCTGTCTTCACCTTTTTCTGGAGTTTTGTATAATGAACATGAGTGAAAGATAAACATCCAGGCCTATTATTAGATTGAGATCTAGAACAGAATGACAAACAATTAAAGTGAAAACTATATATGATGTAAATGATAAAAGAAATTTTTACATTCAATTCAATCTAATATTGAGTCATAGATTTGCTCTGATACTATGTAGTCATCTACTTGTATCAAGATATTCTAATGTACTAATATCATTAAATAAACTTCCCCAATATCCCAAAATACATGATAGAGAATAAACATTAAAAGTAAATAAAGTTTTAAATCTTTTTTTATTGTTTCCTAGTTTCCTTTCCTGTTGCTGTAATACAATACTCTGATAAGAGACTCTAAAGAAAAAAGGATGGATTTTAACCCACAGTACAAGGTGTGCCATGGAGAAGTCAATCCTTCAGAGACTTCAAGCAGCATCTCATCCACAATTAGAAACAGGAAAAGGTGAATGTAAACATAAAGCTGTTTATTTCATCTTCTCCATTTAGTGGTCCTATATCACTTTGCTTCACAAATGATGTCACATATAGTAGACAAGTCTTCACACGTCAGTTAAAGCAGTCAAGATAGTCTTCGACAAGCATCACTGTTGAATAGACATACCTCCTTTTTTATTTTCTTTATTATTATTAAAAATTTCCACCTCCTCCCCTCCTCCCATTTTCCTTCCCCTTCCCCAATCCCCCTCCCTCTCCCTTTCTAGTCCAAAGAGCAGTCAGGGTTCCCTGCCCTGTGGGAAGTCCAAGGTCCTCCCTCTTTTTTATGTGTGTTTTGAAAAACCTATAGTCTTTACTCATTGATTAAAGATGCTATTCATTAAATCATGAGTTAAAAATCAGAATGATTTAGAAGTCCTTCATAGATACAAATAACAGCTTATGCAAAGAACAAATGTGGAATTATCTACTATACTTTTCTGTCTCTGACTATATGCTTCTATGTTTACCTTCCTTAACTACATTAAGAACGTTTTTTTCTTTTTCAGTCGAAATGGAAACTTCAATAGAAAGGACCTAGCCTGTCTCTAAGACTGAGTTCAAGGATTCTGTCTATAGTCAGAGAAAATCACATGAATTGATACAGCAACAGTGCAAAATTCCCCAAAGTTATGATGACACTAAAGCTTCAGTTTATTGTTTGAAGCTTATTTTCCTCTCTCCCTGTGCTTTAAGAAATGTATTTTTCCATTCATTTGACTAAATCTTACAGTTCAGACAAGATTCCATAACCATTACACACACACACACACACACACACACACATTACACAAAAAAATGGTTATCAAACAAGGTAGACTGCATATTTATTACTGTCTATTTATAGCTTTTAAGCTGGGTGACTGAAAAGAGTATTAGGTGTTTATTAGTACTCACTCTGTGTGAGGGTCAGTAATACAGGAATAGTTTGCTACCCGGTTCAAATTCATTAAGAGAACCTTATGACACATGCCATTGAGTCAAGATCTTAGACTGAGCAAAGTCAAACAAAAAACTTAAGGAGTGTCAAGGAATTAGTTTTCTATGGGCCTTACTCATGCAATTAAGAGTCAGCACTCACTTTGAGTGAGGGAGCCTCAATATTTTCAATGCATGTCTCTTTAATGTTCCTACAACAAACCATTGCAAATGATCAATTATGAGGTAAGAGTGGTTGGACAAGAGATAGAGAGAAGAGAGAGAAAGATGAGAGAGCAGATGAATGAGATAGATATATAGATAGATAGGATAAACAGGTATAGATAAATTATAAAAATAGATATAAATAGATGATTGATAAATGATAGATGATGATTTTAGATAAGTGATAAGTAAATGAAAGATGATAATGATAGTTGATAGGTAGTAGAGATCTGTATGTTTTTTCACTTAATCTCAGAAGTCTCAGCGCATTATTTCTGTCGATATAAATTTGTGAATTTGAGTCACTACAGACAGCCAAAGTGTTTGCAGCCATATTTTAAGCATCAAGTTTCACAACTTTCTGTCTTTACAGTTGAAATCAGTTCACAGTACATTGGAGAGGGAAACATACACTAGTCCTACCCAGCTGTGGTGCTTATAAACTTCAGGAAGAACCAGCACAGCAAGAAGTTTCAGTAGTGGCCTGCATGCTTCATCAGTAACCAATAACAGTCTAACTGAATCTAAGTCTCACCCAGTAAGAGGAAAATCATCCCAGCTCATCCAGGCTATTGAGCTCCTATATCTTAAAGGATAATCATCTACTGGTACTTTATTATACCAGCATAATTTGTAGCCAAATTTTAAGTACATATACTAATACTCCAAGACAAGTGTGTCTCTTAACATTCATCACCATTACAAAGCACCACAACTGGTCAAGATACAAAGAAATGATCAGGGGTACTATAGACATGGATATAGCTATGATGATATACAACATGATTCCTATAGCTAAGGCTTAGGAAATATTGTGTAAATGAAGCAGAAATCCCAAGGTTCAGGAAGTCTGATGTGAGATATTTTCTCCTAGAAATCACAAGAAAGCTACATTCATGATATAGCCACATATAGCTGCCTATACAAGACCCAAAAATGATAACACCAATAGACATGCTAATGTCAAAGAGGAAATCTCATGGGACCTCACTCTGAGACCAAGAACCACAGGCAAATAAAAATGTCAAAAGAATAGATTTGGTCATTCTCAGGAAGATTCTCTAACTGAATTCTCAACTCCAAAGAACTCATTAGGTCTTATTTATATATCTATACATTTATACATATATGTGTTAATAATTTTTATTCATAAACTTGAGATAGCTTGGGGACACAAAGAAGATAATAAGGTAAAGGAAATGCAATTGTATTTTCATTTAAAAGCTATTAAACAAAACAAAAGCAATGTTTATATTTCTCTTTCCAGAGAAAACAACAGAATAAGTTTTCTGCAACAGCAACACTATGAAAATCAAACTTTCACGTGTAAACTGTAACCCCATTATCAGCAGTTGAATATGGAGTTTAGCTTTTTTTCTGTATTTAAAATTTAAGCAAGGCAGGAGCAGTATCATTAATATGTCTTATAAGATGAGTATGTTCATGGCAACCAAAACCTGCTACACAATAACTCATAAAAACAAACTTTAGTAAACTTAAATAATTTGATTTATGTATTTTGAAATATATGTATATATGTATGACAGCACATACATACATGTATATACACATATAAATATAACAGCAATTAACGAAAAGAGAGGGTTTGATTGTGAAAGATAACAAAGGGGAGTTTATTATAGGTCTTGGAGAGAGGAAAAAGAAAGGTAAATAATATAATTATAATCTCAAAAATAAAAGAAATAATTAATATTAAATACAAATTAGCAATCTATAAGGGACTGAAATGATGCTGAATCTATCATTGACCATATTAGAGAATGACTAGACCATATGGAATCAAAATATAAATTAGCATAAGAAAAATAACACAAGAAACCACAAGTGTTTGGAAATTAAATAATATATCTAAACACTCTGCAAGTAAAAGAAGTGTAAAAGAAAATTAAATGTACAGGCCTGAATAAAACTGAGCATAAATTTATCCAAAGTTTGTGACAAACTGGACATTTGTGACATGTATTCTTATTATGAAAGACAGTTATTCCAAAGAAATAATCTAATTTCTGATAGATTTTAATGTATAACCTTAAATAAGAAAACAATGAAAAACTTATCTTACTGGAAAAAAAAATTATGTAAATAAAGAGAGAAAATGAGTAAAGGGATGTATATTAAAATAAAAAAACAACGAATCATAACTGATCATCAAAGAAAAATAAGAGCAAATGAACAAAATGTTAAGCCTCTAGCAAGCCTGGCTGGCATGGGGAAGGAGGCACATATATATCTCGGCCACAGAATAGGAACTTTTGCTATGAACTTGCAGTCATTAGAGTTAGCATCTGAAGTCCTCTCATTACTGAAACAAAGCTCAGAATCCCTTTCCTTTTGAGAAAGTGTTCCCCTCTCATTTACAAAGAAAAATTCATAAGGTTTATGCACCTGCTTTCACTGGAGCCTGGAGTTGTCACTTCCTGCTTATGCTTATTTCCATGTTATGTAAGAAAAAGCAATTAAATTCAAGAAATAATGCTTCCAGGGTGGAGCACCATCTCCACTTTTACATACATACACCTGCCTCCATGATTTGTAATGAATGGGTTGTAGGGAAAGAATGCATTTTAAAATCTGTGAGATTTGAGGCCTGTGTTTTTTTTTATTTTTATTAAAAATTTCCTCCTCCTCCCCTCCTCCCATTTCCCTGTCCCTCCCTCCACTCCCCTCCCCCTCCCTCTCCAGTCCAAGGAGGAGTCAGGGTTCCCTGCTCTGTGGGAAGTCCAAGGACCTCCCTATGTAACATGAGGGCTGGGCTGCTTGTTGGGGTTTCTGTCCCACCCAATACCCCACAGCCGGCATGTCCCAAAGAAAATCACAGAGAGATCTCCATAAGTTATGAAACTGATTGGCCCATTAGCACAATCTTCTTATTAACTCTTGTAGCTTATAACAACCCACTCTTCTTATCTATGCTAGCCACACAGCTTGGTACCATTTTCAGCCTGGCAGGTCACATGTTGCCTCATTGGTGGTCTGGGCTGGACTGGGAGGAATGAGCTTCCTCCTTTCCAGCACTCTCCTGTTCCCATCTCCCTGCCTTTACTTCCTGTCTGGTTGAACCACCTATACTTCCTGCCTGGCCAATCAGTGTTTTATTAAAATACATGATGGACAGAATACAGACAATTCTCCTGCAACATCCCCCCTCCACCCAGGTCTAGGAAGGTGAGCATCCAGACTAGGCTCCCATAAAGCATATACATTTGGTAGAATCAAAACCCAGTACATTGTCCTTGGCTTCTCATTCAGCCTTCATTGTCAGCCACATTCAGAGAGTCTGGTTTGA
>LOEQ01000835.1:284598-315970 GCA_001685075.1 Bramus lutescens | reverse complement strand
ATGGTGGTGGTGGTGATGGTGGTGGTGGTGATGGTGGTGGTGGTGGTGATGGTGATTCTTGTTAGCATAGTTGCTGTTACAATTTAATGCAATGTGAAAAGCTAGGAATACAGCTAAGTGGTTATATGTGAGCAGTGATTTCAATTCTGATTTCAATTCACAGCAGTACAAGAAAAGTAATAAAGCTGATAATAGTGTAACCTGGATGCAGACTAGCTGACTAATAATACTTGCTCAGTAAATGGTAGAATGATTTATGTCAGCACACAGCATAGCTTAAGTAAGAATGTAACTGGGTTCCTTATTACTTCAAGTCTGGTTGCTTTCTCAGGAACTGCTAGGTACCCTGGCTAAGATTTTAAAGAAGTACAGTTTTCTATTTCAACCATTTGTATCACATAAAGTATATCATTTCCACACATAAAACACCTCCTTGTCTCATGCACTCCACACGCCAGCCTTTCGAAGCAATCAGAACACCCCATAAGGGAAGTCTACCACACTGTCTGCCTGACAAGATCCTCCTTCAACAGATAAGTGATTGTCCAGGTCACATAGGAAATCAGTGACAGGGCTGAGGCCAAAGCAGGGGACTTCCGGCTTTGCGTAGTGAGTCCCTCCTGGGACTTCATCTGCACTTCATGGCTGTGTCTCTGTTTTCAGTCAAGAGGTGGTTGCCTAGCCCGTTCCCCTAGTCAGCCACCATGCTAAGTAAGTCCTGCTGATGCGAGGATGAACTAAATAGGTGCTTGCCCTCTGACCAAGACAATTCAGGAAAACATTCCACCCCATCCCCAGGAGATTCACCAGAAAATGTTTCTACCCCTTGTATGACCTCAGTATTTCAAAAACTGGACTTGCAAGCTGAATAACCAAATTTCAAAAGAGACAATGCTTCTCACTGTAGACATACCTTGTAAAATTAAAAATAATAACAAAATATTAAAATCATTGAAGGGAAATTTCAAAAGCTTAGCTTTCTTAACTTGTTGAAATTTTCCCTTTTTTCCAAATTAACTATATTGCTAGCAAGATTGGTCAGTTTGCCAAAGAAGTCTAAATTTGATGCCAACGTGTATTATTTTCAACACACAAAACTTTTTAAAGCTCTTAAATGTCTTTGAGTTGAGGTATCCTTAGATAACTCACCCTCTGGCTTTGCTTTGACCCTAGCCTCTATGAGAAGAAGATATAAAACACTGTGGACTCCAGAATGTTCTGTCCTTGGAAGATCTCCATTTGATGTTTTTGGCCAAAAGTCCCATTAATTCCCCCATAACTAAGGCACTTTGGGGTTAGCAGAACTTGGGGTCTATAGGGATTTCAGAAGAGGGACAAGCTCAGGCTGCATGGTCCAGAAACTTGGGGTAAAGCCAGACCCTGCTACAAGGATTTAAAAGGGAGTACACTCGGGGCAGCTGTTTCCTAATAATTGTCCTGAAATTAACGCTGTCCTTCTGGTATGCCCAAGAATGACAGAGGCTCTCACTTCATACGAGGTCAGGAAGGACCAACCACTTTACATAGGTTTTTATAAAGCCTATGAACAATAAAGAGGTCATAATCCCTCCTTCACAGTGATACACTAGACACAAGGGTTAAGAATGTCTACTGAGGTCACAAGAAAAGCAAAGGTAGGGCTTGCAGAGCAATCTGCTCTCCGTACTTCTCTCATCTGCTGCCTCACGCACTTCCCCTCAGGGTGGTGAGATGAGAGATAAAAACTCTGGTACACAGGAATCTTCCGTTCTTATTCTAAACATATTTTCTAATTACCACCTACATACTCAGCACTATATTAGGCACTGAAGAATGTTAATGAAGAATTCTGGGTTTGGCTTTATCTTTGACTTGGGGGGAGGAAATTGCCTCTTTTTCCAATGATCTCTTTCTTGAGCCACTAAAAATCAGCAGTTCTTTTCTGGGGCTATCAGATGGAATGAGAAATACTTTTTTAAAATATTCAACTCTATTCACAGTAGTTTTGATTCTCATAGATCCCATTTAAGATAATTCCTGTCAAAGTGATAATTGAAAATATCTGCTCAAGAAATTTGAGTCACTTCGTATACACTATATTTTTGTTTTGTTTTTGGAGCACAACGGATTGCCTTTATTTCCACACGCATGCCCATTTCAGCATTAAGTGGTCCGGAACAGAATGGGGACGGTGGCAACAAGACTAGACCCACCGATCTGAAGTTGCTGTGACACAGGGCTCCTCCAGGTCCCTGTGGAGGGTTTGAGGAGCAGCAACGCTGAAACCTGAGTCCGTAGGTTCAAGGCCCCGTGTCCCAGCTGTCTACTGGGCTCCACATCAGACCCGACGGGTGAGAGGATGTCGTTGGTGTCAGAGTGACATTGAAGAGACTCAATGTGTAACTCAGAACCTTGCTCTCTGTGTGGCCTTTCTCCTGGCGTAATCAGCAAGGACTCTAAGAGCAGGCATGTCTGAGCCACCCTGAAAGCTGTATTTTTAAAGAAATACCAAGCTGTTCTTAAAACCACAAAGACTAGCACTGGCCTTTCTGTTCAAATGTCCTGTGAGTCTGGGTTATAATTAGCTGTGGATTCGCTGTCCTGGGCAGGGCAATCAGAACTGGGATTTAAAACTTGGAATAGGGTGGAGGAATAGGAAAATGAAGAACAACTTTCTAACAAAACATCTTCCATGCTATGTGTTGCTTTAAAAGTGAAATCCTTTCCCAATATAGACTTTGGGAGGAAAGCTTGACATAATGGGACAGTCATATGAAAAGGTTTACTGTGAGACACGCAGCTTGATATATAATTCCAGTGAGCCCACTCTGGTACCACTCAGCCTCAAGTCCAGTTCTCAGATCCCTGCAGATTTGTCCTCTTCAAACTCTAAGCATCGTTTTAGAGACTGGATTTCATCTGTGCATTTGATTAAGTTTTCATCTTCTTTTACTTAGAGAATCAGACCAATGTCTTCTCCCTAAATGGCCTGGAAAGGGAAGGGAAACTGGAGCAAATTACATCCTAATGAGTTCTCAGAGATTGCTCCACGTCCACCTGGATTCCACTCAGTTTGGGAGGCTGAGTGCTGGACACACCCACTCCATGAAGCAAGAGCGGCTGGTAATTCTATCTCAAATTTCTCACAGTCGGAAGCTGGGCCAGTCCATTAGCTCCACTGAGTCACAGCGCGTGTTCTGACTCGTCTCTCTACCCACTCTTGTGACCAAAGAATGAGTTTCAATTGGCTCATCACCTTTAAAAAAAAAAATCTTCATCAATTATTTGATACAGAGTCTCAGAGGACCGAGGATGCATCAGCAGTTCTCAAGGAGCTTGTGAAACTAATGGCAAAAGTCAATATGGCAGTGGCAAGGAGAAGAAGGAATACAGGACCAGCAAAAGATTATTACTGTAAGTGAACCAAAGTTCAAATAGGATCCATCAAGGTAGATTAGTAACAGCCCCAAGAATTTAGTCTTACAAGAAAAATCAAAAGGTGAGCAAACATTTAATTTGTTAAATAATTTAAATAAGCCATAATAGTTAGTATTCTGTTTATTCCCCACCACCACCAGCAAGGCAGTATCACCATGTCCCAGCCACAGGACTCTTGTTCTTTACTTCCTGCCCTTCTTCCTCCTTCCATCCTTCTCTCTTTCCCTTTATCTCCTCCTTACTGACTTTTGCCCCCTCCAAAGGATTTCACCCCAATGATGCTGGTCTCTTGTTTAAACACAGCTGATTTCTCAGTCCCAATAAAGCAAAGGTATCGTTTCTATGATTTCTTAATTAAAATGTATCACAGGAACCCACCAGAGACGTCAGGGACTCCCAAACTTCCTTCTTAAGTGTCCGAAGGCATCCCTTTACATTGTTCCCAGCATTGCCACCCAAGTTCCCATGGCAGTTCAGTTTTTCTCTGAGCACTTCCAGCCTGTTCCAGCTGTCTCCCCAGTCCTCCCCACAAAGCAGCATGGTCAAATGCACCGCAGTAATATCACGTGTTCTGGATTCCAATTCCTGCCCTTTTCCTGTGATAGGACACTAACCAAAACCAATGTGGGGAGCTTTATCTCATCATCCATTTTACCCTACACCATTGAGGGAAGCCAGCGTCGGAGCTCAAGGCGGCAGAGACCTGGAGGCAGGACTGAACTAAAGCAGAGACCATGGGGAAATTCTTCTTAGTGACTTGCTTTCAGCTGTCTTTCTTCTACAGCCCAGGACCACTAGTCCAGTGGTAGCATTGTTCACAGTAGGTGAAGCCCTGCTCTATCCATTATCAGTTAAGAACATGCTGTACAGATATGCCCAGAGTCCAGTCTCAAGATGGAAATTCCTCAGTTGAGGTTTCCTATTCCCATGCATCTCTAGTTTCTGTCAACTTGGCAAAAACTAAACAGCCCAGGACCTCAAGTACACATGATGAAATACAAATCTCTCCAAATATATACTCAAAATACCAAAAACACAAACAAAAGAAACAATATAAAGCTGTCAGAGAAAGGCATCAACTCACAAAGGCAAACACATCAGAATAACACAGATAGCTCATCCACAACTCTTAAAGCTGGGTAAGCCTGAAGGGAAGAAGGGAGTAACTGCCAACCAAGACTATGATCCACCCAGCAAAGTTATCTTTTAAAATTGACAAAGACATGAGGACATTTCAAGGAAAGCACACAGCTTTTCAAGGAAAGCTAAGGCAGTTCACGACCAGCAAGACAGTGTTGTAGAAGATGCCTAAATGCATATTGTTACAGAGGAGGAAGAAGGTAGCCTCAGACCTCAGAGGAACAGGTGAACACAGGAGATTAAAAAAAAAAAGTATATCAACAAACACATAGAAAGGAGAGTATATAAAATAATGGTGGCTTTATTCAAAGAATTCAACATTTGCTTAATAATAGAAAATCAATTTTTTGTGTTTTTGTTTCGTTGTTGTTGCCATTGTTGTTGTTGTTGTTGGAGACAGGGTTTCTCTGTGTAGTCCTAGCTGTCCTGGAACTCACTCTGTAGACCAGGCTGGCCTCAAACTCACAGAGATCTCCTTGCTTCTGCCTCCCCGGTGCTGGGATTAAAGGCGTGCACCACCACTGTCAGACTAGAAAATCAATTTTATTCACCCCATTCAGAGATTTTCAAAATATATTATCTATAGAGAAAAGACACAATGCTCAACAAAAATTCATAAAATTAGGCTTTTGGGGTGTGTGCATGTTCCTTTCGAAAAACAACACAGAGGTGATTTTCTTACTATGAGAAAGTTAAAAGAAGACTTTATATTTATATTAAATAAATAAACACCATGCTTTGTGGAGACATGTTGACTCTCTCTGTAGTTTGTAGTTTTCATTAAGTCTCCATGGAACTTAGTGGGAAAAGCAGAGTCCATATCTTCTTTCACATGATCTAGGTTATCAAGAGTCAAGAATTAAAAAACCTATCTAACCACTTCAAACTAAGTTTTCTGACACTAAAGACGGAAAGAATCTCCCCATCCCAGAGTGTCCCCAAAGCTCTGCTCAATTCAGCCTTTGGAGCCAAAATAAGTGTGAGTTTTCCTAGGGTATCTAGAGTCCAGAGATCAGGCTTTAATCCACCTCTCAGCACCAGCTGAATGTCTTTTGGGGACACTTAAAAAGAGAAGCATCTTGTCAGCACAAACTCTCATACTAAAGCTCTACAGGGAGAGATAGTAATAGGTGGTCAAAACAGGAGGTCAAATCCAGCTCCTGTTGGGGCAAGGAGATAGTATGTCCTTAACAGGAACTTAGTTCATCACGATGCAGATGGGGTGAGGGCCAGCGGCTTAGGTTCTCACCACAAGCCCTCAAGGAGTGGAAAGAGAGTTGGGGATGTGGTTCCGTTGCAAGAATGCTTGTCTAGCACATACAAGGTCCTGAGTTAGGTCCCCAACACTGCACAAACCATGTGTGGCAGCATGGGCCTGTGCTCTCAGCACTTGGAAGGTCAGAACTTCAAGGTCATCTTTGGATATGCAGGGAGTTTAAGGCTAGCCTAGGAATCATCAGACCTTGTTTCCAAGTGAATGGATGAGCATAGAGTAGTGTAAACTAATCAATTTCATCAACAATCACTCTGCACATGATGTGAGTTGGGTACCTTTCCTCGCAATTATAGTAACAACATTTAAAGGCAACATCCTAACTTGAAAGATCCTTCAGAGTAGTCATGGAAACAGGGCCATCAACATACAACAAAAAGAATCACTTCGCAGACTTTTAAATGAAGGCAAAGCCCTGGAGAAATAATTGAGACAAAGAAATTATCATCAAAGAAGCAGCACATGTTTGATGAGCCACAATGTTTGAGGATGGCCAGTTAATTGGATGGAAAGTTATAAATTTTTTAAACTCAGAAAGCAATGCCTTTGAAATCTCTGACAGATGTTGTCAAGATTCCTATGAACAGATGTCTATAAAACACCAGAAACGACCTACTGAATACTTCTCAATGGTAGTGCTTGCTTTTTTCATCAACTTTATGTGAGCTAGAGCTGTCTGGAAACAGGGACCTCATTTGAAAAATGCCTCCATGCAGGTTGCCTATAGGCAAACATGTAGGGCATTTTCTTGATTAAAGACTGATGTGGGAGGATACAGTGCATTGCGGATTGTGCCACCCCTAAGCAGATGGTCCTCGGGTATATAGGGAAGCCAAATGAGTAAGCCAGGGTACAAGACACTAAGCAGTCACCCTGTTTCAGTTTCTGCCTCCATTTCCTGACTTTCTCCATGATAAACGATTGCCTGGAAGTGTGAGATGAAATAAACCCTTTCATCCCCAAGTTGCTTTTAGTCATGGTCTCTATCATGAAAGAAGAAACCTAAGATACTTGCCCCTTCCATTGGTAGTTATTTTACTGAATTTACAGATCAATATATTGAGAGTAGATCTGTGGGGAACATGCATCTTTGCCACACTTAAAGGGGGAATTTCACATAGTAAAGAATATGCTTCAACAAAATATTACAACTTCCATATGTATAATATTATATAGTAACTATTAGGCACAAATTGCAAGGACCATGAAGCTAAACAAGGAAAATCTCATTGAAGATGTCTGGGTCCTCAGAGTATTCCGACTATAGAATAATTACAAAATTTCAACAATGAATAGATGATGGTTTGGAGTTCTTTAGTGTTGTGTCTCATCTTTGGTGCATTGCATTCTGCTTTACACTTCCCTTCCCTAACCTTAATTATTTTATGTTGCAAGTTAAGTTTATGAGGGGATTGGAGACCAAAACCAGCGAGTAGTGGCATAGGGAATCCACGCTGAGACTGCTCCTTCTGTGCCACTGTAATGCCTGCTTTCTTATCACTTCCTTTGAGTGGGGTATCTTGGTGCTGTTAAAAGTCAGTTTCTAGAAAGACATTTGTATTCCTTGAAACATGAAGGTTAAATAAATTTAAAATGACTCCTAAATCTTATGTTTGTTTGTCTCATACAAAGAAAGAAGGGCTGTAGAGCTTAGAAATCCCCGCTTTGGGGGCTGGGGAGATGGTTGACTTGTACAGTGCTTGCTGAGCGGTGTGAGGACCAGAGTTCAGATCCACAACACAAAGGTAAAAACTCAGGTGTGCCAATCTACTGCAATCCCAGCACTTTGTTCATTCCTGGCAGGACAACAGGATCCCTGGTGCTTGCTGGTCAGTCAGTCTAGGAAACCGGTGAGCTCCAGATTCAGAGAGAAGACCTATCTGGAAAATCTGATATGGAGAGAGATTGAGGAAGTCAAGACGCTCTAGTCTCTATTTGAATGTCACTCATATATGAGCACACACATGGATACATGCAATGAACACATATACACATACATTTTTTAAAAAATTAATTACACATTTTAACTCCTATCTAACAAAGACAGGAGACAGGTGCTTCAGTCTCCGTTCCGCCAGGAGAAAACCACCCTGTCTTCTTGAAATCCTAGTTTAGCTACTTATCTACTTGTGAACTGAAGTTTGAATGTTTTAAAAATATAATCCCATGTACTTCTGGCTTGTACAACCAAAGCCAAGTCATTCAGTCTTGCCATGATTTGATTGTCTTGCCATGATTTGATTACTTCATTTTTAAAATAAAGATAACAGCTTCAAACTCAAAGGGTGTTAGAAAATTCGCCATTGTAAATTTGTCAGATAAATAATTGTATTCATGCATACGCATACTATGAGAGAAAAGGTGAATTATGGAAATTATTTTGCCATATTGAATTCACTCTGCAATTAGCTTCCATATAAACATATTACCATTTTCATAATTAGGCTGTGATTTTCCCCCTTGTGAGACAGGAACCAAAGAGTTCAGCCCAAGAGAGGGTATCAGAAGTTACAAAATGGTTAACAGTTAAATGAACATTTTATTAGCTTCTGATGGTCATGTATATCTGGGTTAAGACAGATGTTTCACCCATCCCCATGCCATACACACCAACACATACAGAGAAAGAAACAGAGACACAGACACAGGAACACAGAGAGACAGAGAGACGGAGAAATATACCAAACTGTTAGCTATTTACTTTGCCTATAACTGAGCCATTTCAACTATCCCGTCTCAAAGACAGATAGGTCATTTAATAGTGATAGTCAACTACTTTTCCATACCACCGTTTATTTTAATTGTATGCAGCCATGCTGATGTGTCAGTCAGGGCTCAGAAGGAACAGAACTGAATATATATTTCAAAGGGTATTTACTAGATTGACTTACACGGTATGGGCTGAGTCTTTCAACAGTGGCTCTCAGCACACTGGAGAAGTTGGATGTCTCAGCAATCATCATCTGGCACAGAAGGCCTGGACGTTTCCTTGGGAGCTTCACACCACACTAGAAGACTGGAGTCAGCCAACACCTTCAGCATCAGTGACAGCCACAGAGTGGATGCACTTACCAACAAGGAACTAAGGCAGGCTAGCCAAAGCAGCATCCGCTTCCTTCAGATCTCTTAATGTGTGGGCCATTGCCAGAAAACTCTTCCCCACTCAGCCAATCCTTCCAGAAAATTCCCTCCCAGACCTTCCCAGAGCTACATCTCTTAATTGATGGCAGATCCAATCAGGTTGACATTGAAGGTGACCCATCACAACTGCAAAGACACCTAATCAAGAAAGATTTAAACTACTTTCCGTAGCAGCCTTGCAGCTGTCAGTACAATGAATATACAGACTGAACCCCACCCTCACCTGCACTCAGGCCTCAAAATAGTCTCATCTGGGAATCATCAGAGCAAGAGGTTTCTGCTGTCCTTTCTAACCCAGGAATTCTATATAACAGTCCACTGATTCATAATACCTTCAAAGTCTAGGAAGTTCGATAGAAAATAATCAACAGAGATCTAGTCTGGCATTTGCTCTGGGTTTGGTGTTGAAGGTCAAAGCTAGAACTTTCTGTTTTGTTCCACTTTCACCACCCAGCACTTTCTCCCGGGGTGGTTCCTTTTTCCACACTGACTTAGACTTGCTTTTACTGGAGTCTTCATTTTTAGCTTGCTCGAATAAATGACTTTCCAAACCACCTTGACCTCCTTCAATAGAAGTTTGGTTTTTCAGAATCTGCTGAGTTTTGAGATTGCAACTACCAGCTACCCTGTACCTTCTTCATTTTAATTATAGCCTCCATTCAAAAAAAGGAGAGAGAGGAGAGAGAGGAGATAGGGGAGGAATGAATGTTAACCCTTAGAAAGACAGTTCAAGAACCACGACTTTACGCCTTCAGCCTGTGTGAAGCTGAGGGAGAAATAAAGGGTCACATTACATCACATAGTGGCTCAGAAGAAAGGCTTGGAGCCATGTCATTGGGGACAGCCCTTGCAAAACCAGAATGTCTAGTCACTTTGACCTACAGCAAAGAAGTAAGGAGTAACCAGGACTGATGCTCATTCCTGCAAGCTGCTGAACGAGCCATGAAAGCAGCACAGCCACTGAGCAAGTGGACCTGCATTCAAGGTTGTGGACTGAAGAGGAATCCGGGAAGAGAGAACAGGGGAGGGTTTTATTTGTTTCTTTGTTTTTCCTTCTCCTCTTCCATTTTCCAGAAGGACTTGAGACCTGCTCAGCCAACTGGCAGAGTTCCTTGCAAATTTAGCAAAAACTTTTGTCCGAAGAAAAGGGAAACCACTGATTCTACCTCAGGAGCTGCCGCTTGCTGCTGGGAACCAGGCTCTTGGCAACCTACTGGGTGAGGCCCTGTTTTCCGCTAGCATGCCTACGGTTGAAAATGGTAGCATTCTAATGGTCAAAAGAAAACCCCTTGTTAGCAACCAGGCAGCCTCCCATGAAAGGGCAGGCTCACTAGCTCTCCTAGGTATAGTAGATTATCAAATGGATCAAGGCAGAGATTAAGAATAAGAGAATAGCTAACATTTCTATGGCCCTGGGGTCATAAGCCCACCCTCCATGTTAAGCACTTTATAAATAAATAAGCATTTATAAATATTTAATAGTTTCAGGAACCTTAGGAATGGCTTCTATGAGAAGTCTAGTTTTTCACATAAAGGAACCAGAGCATACAGGTATCCAAGTCAGCTCAGCACAACAGAACACAGAAATCACCACTGTTACTTAACAACAAGCCCACACACATTTCATTGTGTCAAAATGTACTTACTTACTGAGAACTGTTCTGGGATTTGCTCTTCAAATAACATTGTCTCAGTGAGGGTTTCTATTGCTGTGATAAAAACACCATGACCAAAAGCAACTTGGGGGAGAAAGGTTTATATATCAGCTTATGGTTCCATATCTCATCTGTCTATTGCTGTCAAGAGATACCATGACCAAGGCAACTCTTATAAAAGAAAGCATTTGAACGTGGCTAACAAGGAGAGTTGACTGGAGAAGCCAAGGACAATGGAACTTGGTTTTGATTCTACTGCACGTACTGGCTGTGTGGGAGCCCAGTCTGTTTGGATGCTCACCTTCTTAGACCTGGATGGAGGGGGNTTTAAATAAATTATATATATATATACATATAAAGAAAAGAAAGCATTTAACTGGGGCTTGCTTAGAGTTTCAAAGGTTTAGTCTATTGTCATCATGGCAGGGAGCATGGCAGCATGCATAACACTGGAACAGTAGCTGAGAGTTACATCCTGATCTGCAAGGGGAGCTGGGCTTGGCATGGGCTTATAAAAACCTTAAAGTCCACCCCCAGTGACACACTTCTTTCAAAGACAATGCCTACTCCAACAAGGTCATATCTCCTAATCCTCCTCAAATAAACACTATTCTCTGGTGTCTAATAATTCAAATGTTTGAGCCTATGGGGGTTATTTCTTAAATTTTCTTTTTATTTATTCTTTGTGTCTTTCACATTATGTCTCCCAATCTTACCCATCATCCCTCCCCAAATAAAACAAAATAAAATTTAAGAGAAGAAAAATAAAATAAAGGGAGAATCCTGTCGTGGAAGCTTAAGTGTGACACAGTGAGTTGCACAGTAAACCCCTTTATCCAAACATCTTTACATGCAGGCTTTCATCCCAAAGAATCATTGGTCTGATTTGAGGTCCCTGGTCTCTGCTACATCATGCTTGCTGGGTCCTCACTGGGACTTTTCCTGGACATTCCATTGCTGCCTTGTGTCATGGAGATCTTGCAGCCCTAGGTCTGTAGGCCCGATACCACCCTCCTCCCTCCCACCCCACCTCTGAGGCTGCTATGTCCCAGGAGATCACTGATGGGGTGGATGCTGGATAGGACCAACACATAACCCTGATTCTAGGCCTAGATAGTTGCAAGGTTGGTCAGTAGGGCAGCTATCCCCTGTCTTCACCACCAGGGTGAACTCTCCAGCATTGCCCTGGCTAGTTCACCACTTGCAGCAATGAGCAAGGGGAAGGGAATGGAGGCCATTCAAACCCCCACACCATCCATCAGCAAGAATGTCAGGGCAATAACTCAAGTTGGGCAGGAATGTGAAGACAGGAACTGATACAGAAGCTACAGGCGAGTGCCACTTACCCTTCATGGCTTGCTCAACCTCCTTTCTTATATATCCCCAGGGCCATCTACCCAGGGGTGGCACTACCCATATTCATCTGGGCTCCCAAATGCACCACAGGCTTGCCCACAGGCTAGTCTCAGTTGAGGTTACCTCTTCTAAAAGATCTTATCAAGCTGATGTAACATTAGCCAGGGCAAATCTTGTTTAGTGTTACAATAAATAACTTAAGAAACAAATTTTGTAATGATTGCCAAGAACAGAAAAAGATTCTAGACAGTGAAATTCTTAGCAAAATGATAAAGCTAAACATCTGGCCTTGTGTTTAAGACTCTTGAGAAACCCAATTAAATGCTTGCTTTCTGAGCTAAGCGGACTTGAATTGGAATCCTGTCACTACTTAGAGGTATTAATAGAGCAAATAGTTCTTGCCTCTGTGCCTCTATTTCTTGGCTCTTGAGTTGAAAACCCTAAGAGAGACTGCTTTATAGGTTGAAAAAATTACATGATATTAAGTAATATGCCTATACGTGACAGGTAACAGACACGTGCCAGTCAACAGGAGTGGCAGTGATACTGGCAGTAAGGGGGTCACAGTGGCAATGGTGGTGATGATAATGACAGTGGTGACACAGATGGAAATGGTGTTCATCATGGGTACTGATGATGGGAGGGATAGAATGATCATTGCTTTTATTCCAGTAGAAATGCTCCCTCCCAGACTTATGTATTTGGGGCCTTGGTTCCAGCAGATGGAACCATTTGGATGGTTCTGGACACTTTAGTAAGTAAGACCTAGTTGGAGGAATTGTTCCCTGGGGTGTGGTTCTCTTTTTCTTATCCCTTTTGTGTCACTGATTCTGTTTCCTGTCCACCATGAGATGCTCCTCTACCCTTCATTCCTACACTAAGATGTTCTTCTGAAACACGTGGAGGCAAGACACTGTGACCCAGGCCGAAATAAATCCTTCCCCCGACTGAGCAGTTTTTATAAGGTACTTTGGCCACAATGATGAAAGGTTAACAGAATCATAGCAACCGTAGTGAAGGTGATGGTAGTGGTGGTCAAAATGATGGTGCTGGTGACATACTCTCTGCCATGTGTGATACACGTCCGAGTATTCTTGGTGCAGGAGTCTCTTCTTGACAGAGCCCCACCCACATTTCCACCCGAATCTAAAATCTCTTTTATGAACACTGTCTGGCTTTTGACACGAAGCTGATGGCTGCAAATCCTTAACCTCTGTTTCCTACACAAATACCCAACATGGTAGCTGCAATTCTGTCTTGTGTTTCTGTATTAGTGTTTCTAACACTCCTGATAGATTTCCAGCTCCTAGAAAGTAGGAAGCTTGCATCTTATCTTTGCACCTCTGTTACCTAGTGCAACATCAGCATAGACACTGAACAAGTATTTAGAGACTGTGGTCAAAGGAAGACTGAATAATAATAATGCATGATACAACAGGCTTATAAAAATGCAATATACATAAGATCATTGCTTGTGAATTTTAAGAAAGATTTAGCACTATAGAAGGCCATGTATATGATAGAACTGTATGGCTTCAACACATTCACAAAATAATGGAATATTGAGCCTGAGTCCCTTGGCCTACATAAAGAATCTCCAGGACACTCAGATAAAGGACTGCTTTTCCTGTTAATTAATGTACAAAACTAAGTGCTAATTCAAGTTGAGAACTATAAATGAGCCTCCAAAAGCCGAGAAATATTCCGTGGTCGTTGACCTAAGTTCTTTCCTTGTTTCCATCTAGTACAGCAAATGATGAAGGTCACTCACTCATGAGCTCCAAACTGAGATATGAGCACACAGGCAAAAACAAAACAAAACAAAGCAAAACAGTTTTTATCCTCCTCAGAAGGATAGAGGTCAGCGATAGGTCAGAGAGTGTCCTCAGAATATCTAGGGGTAGAAAAGCATCTCATTGTTTTACTCCCAATGTATCACAGAGGGACAATTCTGCCAAAGAGTACGTAATAAGCTACAGAAAGAATGGAATTGTGAGCTGGGGATGCAGCTTAGTGGCAAAGCACTTTCCTGACATGCTTGGTGGCCCAGGTTCAGTCCTCAGTATGGAAAGAGGGGTGGCGAGTGAAAGAAGGAAAGAAAGAGCAAGGGAGGACAAAATTATGAAACAATACATAGATCAGGCTCAAATTTTTTATAATTATTAGTTGACAAAAATTGTCGATCACTCTAATCGTTAGTAAACACACTGTCAATTTGGGTACATCTGGAATAGCCACTGCTTACAGGCCTACCATGGTCCACATGCTATGCCCTGAGACTACTAACATGCAATACAAAACTTAGCTCTTATAAGAGAGGTGACAATAGAAAAATAGAACAAGATGATTGTAAAGGAACAAATTACTTAAGAGCTGGGCCTACTTGGTTGGTATGTTTTCTCCATACCTATCCCTTGATAAAAATACCATTTTTCTCTTCCTCCACCGTAGTTCACTTTCTCAGAAATACGCCCTATATCTGCTTCCTCTTCTCGACACCAGAATCATTTCCTAGCCTAGAAGTGAGAAGTTTCTGCAGTTTGCCAACTTCTGTCATTATATTTACATCCTGCAGTGTGGGCTAGCTTGTCATCTCTCCCCCATTAGACCTTGAGCATCACCACCCTTCCCTTGACAGCTCCCACAACACCTATGAAGAACTCCAATCAGGGTACGTCCTTAGTAATTGCTTGCCAAACTGGTGAAAAATGAAGTAATGAATGAACAAATGAACCAGCTTCTACTCAATGTCCCCTGAAACAGATTGTTGAGATGTACTATTGTTTTAATTTATTTGCTATCAAACGTTAGTGCTTGCTTTAAACTCAAGCTGCTGGAATCATTTAATCTCTCCGTATTTGGTCCACATGTGAAATTTCAACCGACATCAAATGAAAGTTTGATTAAACAGACCAGGAACAGCATGTGGAATGACTGTCAGTTCCCCCGAGGCAAGATGTGGATCTGGAGACCAGAAGATCCCACACTTAGAGAGCTGAGAGCTCCCAAAAGTTGCCTATGCCTCGCCTTTGCCCAAAGAAAAGCAAGGTGTCCCTTGCCCCCTCCCCCGCACCTCAAAAACCAAGAGCTAAGTTCAAAGACCCATCAGTATCTGGCACAAGCCTTCCCTTTGTGTCTGTTCTTTGTGTCATGAGCCCCTGTTTGCTCTGCATTACTAGGATGAATCCTCATCTTAAGGGATAGGGCAGTGGAGGATCTAGCACTACTGGAAAAATATTTACAAGCTGAGAAGGCAAAAAAGACAGAGCAGTTTCCCTTTCTGAGCTTATTCTAGCTTCTCAGAAGCCCTTGTTGCCCTTGAAGCTAATTTCCTGGAGTAGGGAAGGTTCCTGGGATTCTGTAAGCAGCCACAGTTATCGGGTTAGCCATCAGAAAGCTCCTGCCTGGTATTGCCCCAGCTGGGATTCCTTCCAAACCATGTCTGCACCACCTGTGACTCTTTAGTCCACATACTTGCCAGAAGACAGTCCCAAGCCTGGGGGAACGTAGAGAGCTGCCATTCCACAAAGAAGGGCAACCTTGTACTTTGCAAAGGAGTTGGGGCTTCCAGCTAAGGACATTTAGCCAGCCCTATTATGCAAATCTGGGATTTGTGCCCAGAGAACCTGCCCCAACTTGCTCAGGAGAGAGCAAGTCCAGGGGAAGATGGGAAAGGCTCTCATTCCCAACCTCTTCCCAGCTCCAGTCTGCTCCAGCTAGCTCCAGCCAGCTCCAACAAGCTCCAGCCAGGTCCAGCCAGCTCCAGACATCTTTGAAGTTCTGAGCTCAGAAGGCACAACCAGTACAAGTCTGGGGATGTTTGTTTGTTTGTCTGTTTGTTTGTTTTGAGTTGTTCTGTTTTTCAGTAAGCCTTTATGACTCAGGGTCTTTCTTGGGCTCGAGAAGGCTCAGGCTTTGGAAATCAATAAAGTCCAGTTCAATCCTGACCATGCATTGGGTTTATAAACCAAAGGAAGTTACTCAACTTCTCTGAACCTCTGTGTTCCTATCTGAAATTTTTAATAAACCTAACCCAGAGAATCAAAACCTCAGGGCTGAAATTGTAGACTAGATATTAGTTTAGGGTAGTTGGTGCCCACTAGACACCAATAGAACTCTCACGCACCCACTTGTGACAGCTAAAACTGATTTCAGACATCAGCAATTATCCCCCAAGGGAGGGGACTAAATTCCACCCAGCTGAGAATCAGCTACCTAACCTAATCCTGTAGGTTTATGTTGTGCACGTATTATTGCCATCCAGGGTCTGGTTCCTATGAGCAAATGCACTTGAGGACTCTTAACTGGCATTGTATATTCTCACCACGTCCTCTCTACCCCTTCAGCTCTCATCTAAATACACTGGTGGCCACTTTCAGGAGCATCTAGGACTCTCCGACCTAACAGCAGAGTGAGTCTGAGCACAGAGCAAGACGGAAGTTTATCCCTCAGAAATAAACCTGAGAGACAACAACAAGCCAGCTTCGCTGTCTCAGACAGGCCTGAGTGTAGCCCACACTCTTCTCAGGAGTCTCCAGGGAGATCAGATTCCATGCATCCCTGTCTCACTGTCTACTCCCCAACAGATATTCCCTAGGCGTTGCTCCCCAAACTCTTCTTACAACTTCCTCTGTCCTTCCTTCATAGTTTTTAAAATAATAAACTAAGAAATAAAAATCATGCCTTTTATTTCTATAGATGTCTTCCTTTACTCTTTCGTCAGACTTAATATTTCTTAGCCAAGTTGTGGGGTTTCAGAGTTCTATTGTTTTGGTTTTGTCTTTCTAAATTCTTACAGTAAGTTAAAATAACCGCTCCGTTCTGAGGACTGCTAAAATAAAGGTCTCCACAGAGGCAGGTGAGAGTCTATGATTCTTACTTCTCAGCTGGACTCATACCTCATATACCCACCTTGCACCTTCACCCAAACAAAACAAAACACACACACAGACAGACACATGTATATCTGCATGTACGCATCAGTTGCTAACTTATAGGAATAAGGATAATATGTCAGCCTCTTTGAAGCATTATTGCAAAGAAGAAAAAAACAAGGTCTTTGTTAATGAGCAGGTTTTTTTTTCTGGCTCCCTAAAATAAGCTGGACAATGAGGGGACATTGAAAATCATGACATGGTTCAGTGCCGCAAGCTCTACACTCTCGGATTAATTGCCAAACCCAAGCTTACAGAAGAGTAGCCGATGCAGATAAGGCTACTTCCACTCAGAGGAATCCCAGAGACCACATGGAGGAAGTCAGGCTTGAGTAATCTGAATTTAGGACCTACTAGCATCAGCGACACCCAGATGCAGATAAAAAGAAGCGTGGGCGCTAAAGAGCACACCATTTGGGGAACCCACAGGTCGTATAGGATGGCTCCAATACAGGTTAAATGGATGTCTTTGGGAATCAGGAGGGCTGGCTAAGCGGTGGGAGAGGAGGGCATAGAGGAAAACTGACTGAGCAGAAATCCTCTGCCTTCTGTGCCATTTTAGGAAGGTTGAGGTATATCCTTGACTGACAACTTGGGGAGGCATCTGAATTATTCACCTTTCTGTTTCAGTGATGACTGGAGACAAAGGGTCTTATTTGGCTCATGATTTTGGAGTTTTTAGTTTATGATTTGCTTGGCCATGCTGGAACAATACAGCAGTGTGAGCACTGGGGAGATGCTCACCTCACAGCAGCCAGGAAGCAAAGAAAAGCAGAATGAGAGGAGACAAGGTCCCAAGAGTCCCTTCAAAGACCACCCTTAATGACCCAACTTCCTCTAGGACCCACTTCTTGAAGGTTCCATTTCCTCAACAGGTCATTAACACATAAGCTCAGCGAGACATTTAAGATCTAAACCATAACCATTATCTAAAGCTCTCTTAAGAGTGAGAGTGATGTTCACTTAGCAATTTAACAAAAACTACCAGGTTCTAGTGCATGGAATCTGTGGTCTTAGGTCGCAAAGTCATAGTAAGAGAGAAACCAGTTGGATGATGTCAGACATGATCTGGTGTGCTCTTTGGAAGAAAGCTGTATGACGACAACAGAGAGAGAGAGAGTCTCTCTCTCTCTCTCTCTCTCTCTCTCTCTCTCAATAATCCTTACATTGACTCAACTATGTAACCATCTAGTTACATAGCCAGCTCATGCATCAGGAGCAGCCTGTTTGACCCTGGAAAAAAAGGTAGGAAGGCCCTCTGAGACAAAGCATCTTGACCAATGCCAAATGTGATGTCTGAAAAGCTGTAGATACTCACACAATACTACCTGTCTTGTATCTGGCAGGAAGGAGGAATGACTTGTAATCTATCTCATGGAGTCTCTCACTGAGAATCAGCCAAAAATGTCTTCTTAATAAAGAAGATAAATAGGTCTTTCACCAGGACCACCTGTAACTGTCACTCAAATTTCCCAATCCTTGAATAATCTGTTAATATTGGTCTATTTAACAAACAGACCCATTCTACAACTGCATAATTAGCCCCAGTTCTCCTTCAGTCATTACATCATCTACATCCCATGCTGAAACCTGGAAGGATATGAATGCTGTCTTTTTCCTTCTGGCTTATGAGATGTTTTCTCCTTGCCAACCCATGATAACATAAGCTATGATTTAAGGAGGGTAATCTAACATCCCAGAGGATTCCCTCCAACTCAACAGGTGATTGCTTGTGATGAGGTTCTGGGAGTTGCTTCTTTTGAAACTGCTGTGGGATAATGCTCTTGTGCACTGTAAAGATTTGTCACTCATATTGGTTTAATAAAACACTGATTGGCCAGTTGCCTGGCAGGAAGTAAAGGTGGGGTAATCAGAGTAAGAGAATTCTGGGAAGAGGAAAGGCAGACAGTCAGTCACTAGCCAGATGCAGAAGAGGCAAAATAGAATGCCTCACTGAGAAAAGGTACCAAGCCACGTGGCTAAACATAGACAAGAATTATGAGTTAAATTGTAAGAGCAAGTTAATAATAAGCCTGAGCTAATAAGCCAAAACAGTTTATAATTAATATAAGCCTCTGTTTGTTTCTTTGGGATTGAATGGCTGCTGGACAAGGTGAGACAGAAACTTCCATCTACAGGATACCCTGTCAGATAGAGAGCTAAGACTCCCTTAAGAAAAAATTATACAACCACCAAAATCCCAGTCTGAAAGGAATTTCCAAGGACCAAGACACCAACCCACCTACTTGGCAGTTCAGCCTCTCTTTAGAGGTCAGAGAAGACAATGTGGAGTCAGGAATCAATGTCTGTCATCCACACTGGGCATGTTCCATTGTACCTCATGAGATCTTACCACCCATGGCCATTGAGAAATTGTCTACTTTTTGAATATTGTCCTGTCATTAGTGGCCCTGGGTATTGATGATATGTGTTGGCCAACAGTATGGAGAATCTGAAAGAATGGATGCCCTTTTCTATGCATGCACCATGCCTTCTGATGCTACTTCCCTTCCTGTCAACCCATGTGAAACTTACCAGAACACTCAAAATGCTATTTCCCAAAGTCTTATTGACTACAGTGAAATAATTAGGAACAAAGCTAGAAGCTAATTCCTGGTTTTCCTGAATTTCCCCACAACAGACTTCCTACTTTCTTAAAGTTTCCTATGCTCCAATATTCCAGTAGAGAAACCTCAAGGAAGAAATGTTGGGTTTCAACATTCAAGCTTTAAATCATGCTGATGCCAGTATATCACATAATATCCCATGTCACCATTTATCAGTGGGCAAGACAGTCTCCTTCAGCTCAAACATTCATAGTGACAACTCAATGCTAAACATGAACACACACTTAGTTCCAGTAAGTGATTCGGAGCTCTAAATATGTATTAACCCTGGTAGGGCTGCACAGAAAGACTTTCTCTTGAAAGACCCATTAAAGAAAGGGTCTTTCTCTTCAAAGCGCAACCGTGGTGAGGATGTTTAAATGTCATATTGGTTTTGACAGTATCTCAGAGGAGATCATTAATGCCATAAAAACCAATGCCTTTACAAAATAGTTTCTCTTAATGGGCCAAATGGTGCCAAAGTGGTACAAAAAAAAAAGCTATGACTTTCATGGTAAAAAAAAAATTAAATTCTGACATGAATGCACAGGGTAGGAAAGCTTGGCAAAGCTATGTTGAGGTGATTTAAGCTTGCTTTTGCTGTAGTTTGTGTCCCAGGGCTGCTCCAAAGTCTCTTGAGCTTCCATGTGGTCCTCTTCCTTTAGGATAGGCTGAAAATATAAAGAGAAGCTCAGCCACTAGACAGGTTATGGAATGGATTTACACAAACAGTACATTCAAGGAAAGGTGGCTTACCAAAGATGGGACAAGACAGAATGGAGAGCTAAATGTTCCTTCTTATCATGATAAATGTTACTTGGTGCAGGGGAAGAGAGTGTTCTTTAGAAAACATGATGTGAGATGAATTAGGGCTCAGAGAGCTTCAATCCCTTTGGTATCCACTCCTAGAAAGACCTTTTTGAAGCACAATGCACGCATAAGGTACCCTGCATCCATGGCCAGAGAGGGGAGCAGGGGGTGGACATGTGCGTGAGAAAATAAAGATGGCTATTGTCATGTGCACTAAAGCACATCAAGGGTTTGGAGGAGCGAAACCTAATAAGAACCTCCATGTTCAACAATAAAGCTATAATGCCCAAGGATGTGAGGGCGATCTGGCTGCCACCTCTGTCGCCTCATTTTTCACCAGGGTTGATTCAGCTGAGCTGAATGACTAGGCTGGTGTCACCTTCCTCCCTCCCTGCTCCAAGCCTGTCACTCCCAAAGCTGCCTGCTTGGTTTCGGTTTAAAAGGACAATCTTATCCATTAGAGGAGGACCTGTCTTTGGTCAGGAGTATACAAGCAGCTGTGTTCCCCTGCTAGAATCTTCAGTAGTGAGGATAGAGGGGAATACAAGGAGGGAATGACAGCTGACTATGACCAAAGGACGTCACACACAGGGATGCCCTTGTCAAATAAATGAAAACAATTTTTAACAAAAACTGCAACATAGTAAAACTGTCGCTGTAATTAAGTACGCAGCAATAATTACGAAATGTGAAAGCAAAAGATTTCACTGAAATGCAGTTTGTGAGAAGAAAAGCAGTATGCCTGCTTCTGTGACCCTGGTTCCTCTGCCTCCAAGTGTTCAGGGACTCCTTCTTGCCCCAGAGTCCTTAACAAGGTCGTTAGGCCTTTCTTTCCCTGGGTTGGACATTACCAGCCCTCACCCTACTCTCTAATTGCTTTGGTCTGACTGTTTAGTGATCTTAAACACTGCCTAGCCATGTCGCCTTCAGCAGTAAACTGAGATATCACTTCTTCCCGAAGCTTCCCCACAAGGCTCCCTAGCCCAGTATCCATGCTTCGTCACAAAAGCCTGCGAACTTTTCAGTTGTCCCAAGAAGACTGTGTATGTCTTCTCAATAGAGGTCTTGCCCACTTTCCTAATGCTTTGTCCCAGAGCCTTGAATAGGACCTGGCAGGAAGGGGGGGGCCAGGAACATGCCCTGGGTGGATGAATAGCTAAAAGCATGATTGATGGATGACTGAACGAAGGTCTCTGGATACTCATCCTTGCTACCGGCTTCCCTCTGCACTGTCAGTGAGTGGCAGTGTCTCTAGACGCCTCCACAATACGAGGGACCAGAAACGAGGAGAAAAAAGAAGCAGGGGAGCCTGTGACGTTCAGGTTGATCTCTTTTTCAAATTCGTTTTCAATACTGCGGAGGGTTTGAAGCATGAGGGAAGAGGATGTCAACTCTAAACACAGGGTTCACCTACCACAAATTCACCCGTTTAAAGGCCTTCCTTTTATTCAGAGTTGAGAAGTGGTCACCACTTCCACAAAAAGAAACTCCATGCCCTGTAGTTATTGTCCCCAGCAGTCTCCCCACATCTGCTCTCCCTAAGTAACAACTGATATGCTTTATGCCTCTCTATGATTCCTTATTCTGGATCTGTTTTTATAAAGGAAATCATCTAAGATGATCATTTGCATCTCACGTTCACTGAACATAATGCTTCACCCACACTGTAGCCTGCATTAGTTAGTACTTCATTCTTATTTATGACTGGATAATGTTCCATGTATATATCCATGCATATTCCATATTTTGCTTAGCCATGTATCGGTCACAAACAATGGTGCTTCTAATATTCATAAAGAAATTTTGTATGGCCATAATGTTTTCATTTATCCCAAGTAGAAGCCCAGGTGTGTAACTGCTCTGTACAGTAACTCTGTTTAACTCTCTGTAGAACTGCAAAGCTATGCTTCCTCCAGTAGTGCATGCTTGCTGACACTACTGTCCTGACCATTTAATTATTGCATCCTAGTCACTACAAAATGGTAGTAAGGTTTTGATTAGCACTTCCTCATAACTGATGGCGCTAATGCTCTAATGGAATCAATGTAGTTATTGGCTATGTATATTTCAATTTGTTATTTTTTAACTTATAAAAATGTTTGTAATGTAAAATAATTTATGGATAAAAAACATTTATATCACTCTCAGGTTATGGTAATAAACATGAAACACAAAATGTACCAGAAAAACACCCTTGTGACTATAAGGGACTGAAGAAATAGTGGTCCAGGAACTAGAGACGTGGATCAGTGGATACACACTTTCCATGCAAGTGTAAGGACAGGAGTGTGCATCGTAAGAGCCCACATAAAAACTGTGCGAGTGTGGCAGCTGCCTGCAAGCCAACACTGAGGAGACAGAGATGGGAGAACACCTCCATCCCTGCCCCACCCCCACCAGAGCAAGCTGGTGAGCTAGACTAGCTGGAACCAGCAAGCTCCAGAGAGACCTTTGCCTCAGAAAATCAACTGGAGAATAATTCCCATGCAACATGCAACACACACACACACACACACACACAATGGACCGACTCTTGGGGATAAACATGAACTTTGATCCCAGAATCATGTGACAAAACTTTCTATTCCTCTCTCTGAGCAAGTCGCTTAGCCTCCACCGAGTCCTGGCTTCCACATCTATAAAACGGAGCTTCATAAATCCCTGAATCTTAGAGGTAATTCGGGAAGCAAAGTGTTCACACAAAGCACACGGCATGGTCACCAACACACAGTAAGTGCTCCGTAAGTTTTGGCATATGAAACTGGGCATTGAAACGAATCCCTTTTAAATTGTAGGATGGCTAGGAGGTTTGTATTATGCAAATACAAAGTATGACTTTCAAAGAAGAAATCATTTGCTTTCCAAACTTAATCAACCATGAAACCTTTATCACAGGTCACCTGACAGGACAAGCAATCCAGCAAACTGCTTTAGAGCATGCTCACCTACCTACTTCCCTTCCCTCCCCTACATGCTGGAGAGTTGAGGTCCTGTTCCACAGACTCCACCACTCAACCACAAATCCAAATGGGGAACCTGAGTTCTTGTGCTCCCCCAGTTCTTCAGAAAGAGTTTTCTATGAAGCCATCGTGTTGGGAATAGGTAAAGAAGGCCTGTGCTCTTCTCACCACAGTCTGCCTACTCATCCCATGGAGGACCGCTCTGACCTTCTAAACCCACCCTTACATTGCTACAGGGGAGAAGAGCGAGCCCTCACCACTGATGTGCTAGCAAGTTACCAAATATCCAAACGATATATGTTGTGTTCGAGCCTCCTGCATTGGGAGGAAACCTTCATAACAAACCCACGAGGTTATTTTATAGTTCAGAACCCTTGGGACTCATGAAGAAAGGAAGCCATCTTTTCACTGCTGGTACAAAGAGGGGCAGGGCACAGATCCGAAATTCATCAGTCTTCTGCAATTACAGCCAGCCAGTTCCTTCTCAGAGCTGGGGGTGTGCCTGCTGCTGTGAGGCCAACACTCAGGGAGTTAGACTGAGCAAAACGGTGCAGGTGGAGGTGGAGGAAAAGCTTTGGGGAGAAATCTTAGAGGCCATACACCTGCACACATCACTGCCTTGTAGAATAACTGCAGAAAGGCGGATCCTTCCGTGTCCAAGGGCAGAGCGGCTCCCTCAGCACAGCCAACCGCCACCATGCTTGTTTCAGAGAAGTCTCCTGGAAAACAACAACTCCAAACATGAGATTGGGAAGTCCATCCCTGAAACAGCTTTCCAGCCCGCACCAGCCAAAAACTGGCCTAGGGAGATTCCAGGTGACCTGGGAGCTTCTCCTCGACCCTCCTACCTCCATGAGGTAAATGAGAGAAAGAGAATGAGAACCAGAAGGGGGCTCAAGGCTCCATTAGCTGCAGCTGATTTCCTAAATGTGATGATCAGAGCCTGGCCAGAAGAAAGGTGTCTGTCCATTATGATTAGTGCGGTTCCAACATCTACAGCTCCTCAGTTAACTGAGAACATATTTTTAGTTCTAATATCAAAACATGTCAGAATTTGTTTTGGCAAAGCTAACAGAATGGTCCAGATCTGATCAGTTATTATGAGGACCAATGGCTTTGTCTCCTGGGCAGGCATGCCCTTCAGTCCCTAGCCATAATGGAAAGGGAGGTGCCCACTTTCTTCTCCTTTCAAACTTCAAAATGCTCCTCTCTACATCTTGAAATCTGCTGGTCCTCTTTGGAACCCTAACCTGAAAGACCTAGAAAATGTTCAAATTTCATTTGTCTGCCGTAAACTTGGTAAATAAGACTTCTGATATTACAGAGAGTAAATTTTTTTAATTTCATGTATGTATGCCAAATTTACATCACTTCCCCTCCTCCCTCCAACCCATCCTGTGTCTACCTCCCCCCCGCAGCGTGTCTGTACATCCAAGTGTATTGCATACACGTGTGCATACATGTGTGTATGTGTGTAATTTTAGGTAAACATAAAAAGAATGTGATTCACTCTGACTTTTCAGATATGATTAACGTTTTTTAGCCTCCTCCCTCCCTGCTTCTATCTCTCTATTGCCCTTTCTCCCTCGGCCCAGTTAAAGCGTCTTCCTCCATTTTCCCCATCCTTCCATTTAAAATATCAGTAAAAATTAATGAGCAATTGAAAACAGGAGGCCAGTTTGGATTGGCTGTCCCACCTCTGGCCTGATAGTGGAGTGGTCAGCAGTTAAGGACAGCATCTCTGAGGCAGGACCAGCTGGACTCAGCTCTCCACTTCCTCCTCCTCCTCCTCCTCCGTGTGATGGTGAACTACCTACTTTGTTCTTTCTGCTTCAGCTTTCTTACCTTTAATATGAGGAAAATGCAGCACTAAATGAGATCATGTGCATTCATGCAGCTAGTGTGTCAGTGATTCATATTAGGCAATTATTGGTATTGTATGGCATAGGCGGGCAGCAGGCTTGCAGAAAAGCATGCACTTTCATTCGGGAAAGCTGGTCTGCCACTTGGGCTACTCAGTTCCCATCTCTGGGCCTCCAGCTTCCTCGTCCACAGATTAGAGGTGATCAGACATCTGAGAGCTGCTTGAGGCTTCAGGGAGCTACTGCAATAGACACGTGTTTGCAAACTGTTACATGATATTTGATGTAATCTAATATAATTATCCTCCAGCTGACCCAAGCCTCTGGAGATGCTGGACAGAGCTGTTGACAGGACTTGACAGTCTGGGTAATGGATGAAAACCTAAAACCATGCTTAGAGCCTTCCAATGCAAAGCAAAAACAAGGCAGAAGCATAGAAATGTGGACTCAGAAGCCTATGAGACCAGTGTCTGAGCAATCTCTATGAAGGAATTACCTGGCTGATTCTGCTTATTGGCTTAGCACCCTTCAAACAGACTGGTTATATTTTTTTTCAGTTGATATTTAGTTACACTAGCTCTCTCTCTCCTAAACTTCATAATGGTTTTGTCCCTATTCAAGTAAGTGTAAGTATTCTGCCTTATATACTGTTTGTCTCTGCAAAAACCCCCATGGTGAGATAAAATGCCAGTGCCACAGTACTGAGCAATATGGAGGCCTTTAAAAGATGGCTGGTGTCACAGGGCCTCTGCCCTCTTGAACGGATGAATGTAGCTCCCACAGAGAGAGCTATACGCTGGAAGGTGTGAGTTCCATAGCATGTTTCCCAGGCTCTCTGGAACTTCCTCTCACTGTGTGATCTCCCTGGCTAATTGCCCTTCCTCCCACCTAAGGCCATCACCAGAAGCCAAGTGAAGCCAGAGGACTTCCAGACAATGAACATCTTTCCTTTACAAATGGTCCCATCTCGGCTTGGCTGCCAAAACAGCGGCTCTCAACGTGTGGGTCGTACAACCTTTTCAGAAAGGTCATCTAAAGCCATCAGAAAACACAGATACTTGCATTACAATCTATAACAGTATCACAATTATAGTTATGAAGTGGCAACAAAAATAATTTTATGGTTTGGAAGTTCACAGCACTAGGAAGGTTGAGAACCACTGTGCTAAAGCAACAGAAAACCAACTGAGACCTGAAAAGAGGGCTGAAGAGTTATATCCTAAGGTATTCACCTTGGGGTCACCAAGCCTGGCTTGAGGCTTCAGCTCATAAAGGCAGCCAGAGATCTGACCACTTGGCTCATATCATGGCATTCATCCACCTGGTGGGGCCTCTGAAGGCCTCTGCAGTCTGAGCATTCTTCAAGGAAAAGAGAACGAGAATCCACCCTTAATTCTTCCTTCTTGGACTCTGATGACCTAGGGCATGTTAAAGTGCTTTCATTGACAGCCTCTTACTTCAGGAAAGAGTCAGAAATTTATGAAACAGGAAGGGGGAATGGGTGTTGAAGAAACACGAAATGAAGGAGGAGGAGACCGTGTTCTCCCTGACTCTACCCTGCTCTCAGGTGCTGGAAAAGGAAGGGTGTGTTCAAGGTTGCGCCAGAGCGGTTCTGGGGAGGAAGCTGTTTGGGGAAGCAGTGGACTGCAATGCTCAGTAGAGCTGTTAGGGCCTGAAAAAGGTGGCCCAAGTTGGCGAGACTCACCTCAGCTGGCCTTAGGTGAAGGACTCTTCATGGGCACCTTTAGTGTGAGGAAGGGTCTAGGGACACATGCTGGAGCCCAAGAAAACAAGGTCACAGGCACAGTGGAGGAAGAGATGGAGTTGACACTCGTGCTCCGCCAGGCTCTGGCCTTCACCCCGTTTCCTCTTAGCTGTGGTTAAAGAGAAAACACCACATTAAACTAGGCCTCCTCACACAGAGTCATACCTTGTGATTCAGCCACAGTCTGCCTGCAGCTGAGAAGACACAGGCCTGAGCTTTCGCTCCAACTCAGTCGCTCTCCCTCCTCAAACTGCTCCCTGCCCCTTTGCCCCTTGTTCGTGTCCTCCTTTCTGGTTTTGACCTCTGTCACCTCTTTCTCCATTCATGCCTCCCATGGCCACTCATTCAGATGCCCAACTTCCCTACCTCCTTCCGTGGACCTCACTATCTCTGGCCCTCTGCTTCTCTCATTCTGGCTCCCTTGCCTCTCCCTTCCTCTTTTTTTCCTCCTCCTCCCAGGTCCCTGCCTGCCCCCCACTTCCTTTCCTCCTCACTCTCTTCCTCCTCCCGACTTCCTTCTTCCTCCCTGTACCCCACCTCCCTGCCCCCTTGGGCTGGTTAGGTTTCTGTCGACTTGACAGGAGCCAGGGTCATCTGGGATGAGGAAACTTCAAGTGAGAAAAGACTTCCATCATACTGGCCTGCAGGCAAGTCTGTGGGTCATTTAGCTGATTAATGATTAACGTGAGAGGGCCCAGTTCACTGCGGGTGATGCCACCCCTGGATGAGTGATCCTGGGTTGCATAAGAGAGAGAACTGAGCGAGCAATGGGGAGCAAGCCAGTAAGCAGCAATCCTCCATGGTTCCTGCCTCTGCTCCTGAGTTCCTACTGATGTCCTTCAATGATGGACTGTGTTCGGGATGTGAGAACCGAACAAACCCTTTCCTGCCAAGTTGCTTGTGGTTGTGACATCCTCATCACAACGATAAAAAGCAAACTATAACACGCTCCCTCTTCCTCCCCTTCTGAAGACACTCTGCCTCTTCCCTGCCCCTCCCTCTCCACTCTCCTTCGTTCTCTTCCCTTCTGTTTGCTTCATCGGTCTTTCCTAACCCAGCCCGTCTCCGTACGGACTTTCACATTTCCTTGCTTCCGGTTTCTATCAGGTCCAAAGGTAAAGAACAGCTTTATGTGTAGTTTGCGGAAGGCTCTGCTATTGGCAGGGAAGAACAAGGGAAGTTTGTGTAAAACTAAATAAGTAATAATAAGTATAATAAAACAGCCATTTTATCATAAAATTTCCAAGCATGTGGACTCCTATTTATCCTTCCTTTGTAACCTCCCCAGAAGCTAGCACTGTGCCTAACAGGTAAAAAGAAATTCATAAACGTCTGTTGACTAAAAGCCTCACCAATAACTGAATGAATGTGGAAACAAAACGTCCGTTTATTTCACTTGAGTGCACATACCCACAGTGTCCGCTGAATGAGAGGGCAGAGGCATCCACCCCTGGAACCCTTCAGCAGACACATTAAAAGGCAATGGGGCTGCTACAGCCCATCCTCTCTTCAGTGGCCAGCATTTTCCTTGTTGACTTCATGAACTTTCCTGGCAAAACCTCTTTTATAAACACAGGTAGAATCCCAGTCCACAGTTCTTGACATATAGTGACTGGCTCTGCTTGTGTCTCAGCAGTGCTGGGGCGCTCTCCCTTCCTTCCCCCTCCAGCTCGCACTGGCTCATTCCTGAACCCTTCTCGCTCATCTATTCTGCAAATGTCAGTGTTCTGCCTTCCCTGTGACAAGCCGCGCCCTGCAGACTTTCTGTGAGCTATCTCATTTAATCCACGGACAACTCTCAAGCAAGGGTCCTTTATTATCTTTCCTTTTTACGTGAGGAACCAAGGTGGAACCTAGCCAGATGTGTCCCCCCAAGTGTCCTTGTTTGCTCACTAGTAAAGTAGTTCCCAGGACATCGACCTTGAAGGTTTAAAGTCAGAACAATCCCAGGCAAGCTGTCCCAGTTTTCCTGGGACTTGGAAATTCCCTGGGGCATGAGACTTTCGATGCCAACACTGGGAAAACCCCCGTGCAAACTGGATGGGTTGGTTACCCTGCTCCAACCGCAAGCCTGGGGCCATATGACTGGTCCACATAAGAGCCAAAACCATTTCATCTGATTCCAGGGCCCCACTTTTATTCCCCTTTGCCCAGCTAACCTCTAACCCACTATCTTGAGCTGCTTCTAAACCATGCTACAGTCACACCCAAACACTGCTCTACTAGTCGGTTCACCATGATAAATACACGAGGCACTCAATCAAAGGCTTATGTTGGCTCACAACTTTGGAGCTTTCAGCCCTGATTCAATAGATCCATTGCTGTGGGCCTCTGGTGGGAATGGGGGCAGCTCATCACATTGACACATCACATCAACATTGCACAACTTTCCCTCGGCCAGACTACCAAAGATCAGAAGGCAGAGTAGGGCCTCCAGCAGGGCATAGTCTCATGACTTAAAGGCCCCTCCTTCTTAATGTTCCTCATGTCCTGATAGCATCAGCTACAGACCACACCTTAAACATCTGGGTTTGGGGGAGAAACCCCGTTCTAATAGTTTTCCCTTGTTCCTCCTATGGTTCTCTTTGAAGACAGGGGGAAAAGAATCCCAGCTCTTCATGTACAGCCTTCCAGCCCCCAGCCCTCCTGTCAAACTGGACCAGTATTCTTTCTGCCCCAGCTGTGGTTCTACAAACGTCTACACCACCTCTGTTCTTGCTTCACGCCTTCCTTCTGTCACTGAAGAAAGTCAGTCTAGCATCTACTTGGGGTTAAGATTGCCTGGAAAAGACAAAGGGGAGGCAGACACGGTACCCCCAAATAAGCATTGAAATCTTATTTCAGGAGCCATTTCCTCTCAACCCCTCCTGGACCCCTTTCCTTAGATCCAGCATGTCTATTGTCAAGTAGCATGACTTAGGACACTGAGGTTATATGATGTCATGTTTCCACCTGGCCTATGCCTGTGATTCTCAATTCACTAAAGAGATTGTCAGGGTGAGGGGACAGCGATGTAGGCAAGCCTTTCTTCTGCTTCCCACAATACATCTGACCTGGCCACAGTCACATAATGGCTAATTGAGAATTCCTCATCAAGCCAAATTAAATTGGTTAAAACAGAGTCTCTGACACAAATAATCCTATGTAACAATTGGATTTTATTTTTTTTCCCCGATCTCTGAGTACAGAATAGTTCTTCTGCCAGAGAAAGCCTTAACTTCGAATTCCCCTGCCATCTGGGAGGGCCTGAACCAATCAAGTTGACCCATTTACATTTCTTATTCCACCTCTGCAGAAGAGTCTGCCTCCTTCCCTTCCTCTTCCTCCACCCCCAGACATCTTAGAACCTAATCACCACCTTCCAAACCCTCCCTGTCAACTTCCACCCCCTCAACCCAATGCACACACCACCTCAAACACTGAACCACAGTCAAAGTTTTAAAATTCAAGAGCTGAAAAAGAGGAGCAATTGAGTCATTTTTCCTTGATTCAAAGTGCTAGGGCTTTTCTAGAGCACCCTGCCATCCTTTGCATGAGCCTGTTCCTGAAGCAACGCAACCTGAGGGGTCTCACCACACTGCCCAAGTTAGCAGTGGGTAATGGCACGCTTTTCCTGCAAGTAACTGGGGTCACGGGGTTTCGGGTCACCTGTCCCCACACATATCCTATGACACAGACTCCTTCGGTTGCACAATCTGCTTCAGAACCAACCCTAGTCCCAGTCAGTCTCTGTCGCCGGCACAGCTCTGTCTTTGCCAGTATGAAAAGTGGAGCGGAGCGATATAGTCTTCTCCTTTCTCCTTCTTTGTTTTCATTTTTTCTTTTTCTCCGTAAGTTCCATGTTGAGAAAACCTCATAAAAATCTCTAATTCACCCAAGATGGAAGACATCCCCAGCAGAAGGGCAAATAGGCCTTTGGAGCTTTGAGCTTTGCAGTCAAGCTATTCAATAAACCGGAGGTATGGAGTCTGGCAGCTCATCATCCCAGAAGCCCCAGCAAAGAGAAGGATCCTGTGCAGCTCTCTGAAAAGCCAACCCCAGCTCCAGTGATTCAGGGGTGTCTTTGAATGGCTGGAGGACCTCAGAATCCCACAGGCCCTTCCTTACCAAAAAAGGGAGTTCTGTGTAAACCATAATTACCTTCCATGGAGAGTAACTCTTAGGAAACTCAGAACCAGGTGATGGTGGACCACATTCCTTTAATTCCAACATTCAGGAAGCAGAAGCAGGTGGATCTCTGTGAGTTTGAGGCCAGCCTGGTCTACAAAATGAGTTCCAGGACAAGCTCCAAAGCTACTGAGAAACCCTGTCTCAAAAACAAGAAAGAAAGAAAAGAAAGAAAGGAAGGAAGGAAGGAAGGAAAGGAAGGAAGGAAGGAAGGAAAGAGAGAGAGAGAGAGAAAGAAAGAAAGAAAGAAAGAAAGAAAGAAAGAAAGAAAGAAAGAAAGAAAGAA